>CM076584.1:284025935-284457313 GCA_034641835.2 Pinus albicaulis | reverse complement strand
GGTTAAAGATGGATGATTATAATGATGAATTGTCTCAAGTACTTAGGTCTTTTTGATCATTAGGCCGAGGGTCCGGTCCCTCCAAAAGTCAAGGAAATGCCTTGAGCCCTTTTGATCTCCAAATACCTTAGTACTTTGGGGAAATTAGTAAAGCTTTTAAGGGGAAAGTGATGAGGGAGGTTAATGATTTTTGACTTTGCTTGTTGTGACTTTCCAGTGTGTTTCCTGCTTCAGTATTTGTGATGGAAGTAAAGGATTAAAAACATGTAGCAGCATCATTCATCAGATAACACTTTGCAGCACCATCTACCTACCCTATCTACTTAACACTACCATTTTCTCTTCTTTATTAGGGTGCATTTAGACTTGCAAACCCTTTTCAACCTTTTTCTTTTTACATGATAAATCTATCTATTTCTACCCTTATTACATCCAAGGGCTCAGATTAAACTGTTGAGCACCTTTTATTAACTCTACCTATCTACTTATCTGCCAAGATTAAACTGTTTGGTCAGATATTTATTCTCTATTCTATAATATGAAATTGAAATATGAATAAGTCAAGTTTAAACAGTTTGACTCTTCATAAATTGTGGCAAAAGTTTGACAAGCTGCACACAATCACTTATTTACAAAAAATGAAATAGTAGTGGCATTTGGATTTGCACACTTTCCTTGGTCTATTTTTTGCTTGGGGTTCATTTCTTTCACTTTTTTGACCATTTTATTTTTCTTACCCTTTGATTTTTCTTTTAGGGTATACCCTCTTTACATTTTTTAAATTATTTGATTTTTGGTTTTTCAAGAATATGGAACACCTTTGCTCAAGAAAAAGGTTTGAACATATTCCATAGTTCAATCAAGACAATCATGAAAAAAATACACTTATTGCATAGGAGTTCAGAAAAGTGTACCTATGAAAATAATTATGTCTATTTACAACATCGCACAAAGATATCATACCAAGTATTTGCCTTCCATTTTAAAAGACCTTTTGGGAAGAAGCCCGACGTTCGTCATTTTCGTATCATCACTACAAGATGTGTGCTACCACCGTTCCTCTACATCCTATTAGCATTATCTCCTACAAATAGGGCATCGTATTTTATGACATGTAACCCTCTACTCGTTTAGTGGTTATATTGGTTATTGTTTATACTGATGAAATAAGTACTACTTCACCAAATTGGCCGAAGCAATGCCTACACTTGCCGCTGACAGTAAGATAGCTACTTAATTCATTTTCAATCATATTATTACTAGGTTTGGTGTCCCTCAAGCCATCGTAACCAATCATGGTTCCCATCTTCGGCATTATATGGTGGCGGAGTTGAATTCTAAGTTGGGTTTGCGTCATGATAGCTCAACACTGTACTACCCTTAAGCCAATGGCCAGGTTGAAGCTATGAACAAAGTTCTTTTCACAATGCTTCAATGTATTATTCGAATCCAAAAATGGCATCTCATTTTATTTTTTCTCTTTGGGCTTATTGAAACTCAGTGAAGAGTGAGACTGGATTCACCCCTTTTCAGTTGGTTTACAGTCTGGAAGCTACTCTCTTGATTAAATGTGAAATACATTCGCTCAAGCTAGGTGTGGAATTACTGCCTAACACCTCGCCAGAAGAAGAGAATCTCCTTGACTTAGAGAGATTAGATGAAACTTGTCGCTTAGCTACTTTGGTCATCAAGGCACAAAAGAAGTCAGTCAAATCGCATTTTGATCAATCAGTTTCCCTCGTTCTTTCATGGAAAGAGATCTCGTCCTCCTATATGATCAAGCTCATGATAAGCTGGGGGCAGGAAAATTTAAACCTATGTGGCATGGGCCCTACATCATTAAACGTGTGTTGCAAAATGGGGCCTATGAGCTTATTTATTATGAAGATCATCCTCTTGAACAACCCAAAAATGGGTTGTATCTCAAAAAGTATTATGCATGAGTCAACCATGTGTAATAGGTGTACATAGGTGTTATTTTCATTTTTGTACATGCTTTTGGGTTTGGTGTGCTTTGTGAGGATTTTCCAGCTTATTGGGTCTTGCTTATTGTGCAGATGTCTATTACCCCTTATGTCAGTTTCGCGGATGGTGCTTCCCATAGTACTAGGAATTTGTCTTCAGCAGCCTGGGTAATTTATAATCCTACTGGTGAGTTGATAGATCTGCAAGGTATTTTTCTAGGATGAACTACAAACAATGTCGCTGAATATAGCACTATCATTGAGCTTTTGATTGAGGCAATCAAACTTGGCATACATGCATTGCTTGTAAATCTAGATTCACCGCTTGTTGTTCTACAACTCAATAATCATTATTCGGTTAGAAATCCACACATTTTGAGATTGTATTTACGTATTCATTTGTTGGAAAGACATTTTTATTTCATTACTTATCAACATATTCCTAGATGAATGAACACATTAACTGATGCAGTGTCTAAAATTGTTTTAGATAGACATTTTCATAATTTGTAAAAAGATCATCATATGTAAAAATATTCATGCAAGGAAATAGATGTATATATATATATATATATATATATATATCGAATGTTTGCAAGTGTGTGCATCATAACGTCAAAAAATATGTCTATGTTTTTGTTACATCTCGAGACATCATGTCTCGCAAATAATGCAGATAAAATAAACCTGGGTGTCTAATCAGCATGATGCTCATGATAACATCTCACGGACCGTACTAGCCGCCTCAGCAAGTGGTTGATTTGGCTAGGCACCCCTACAATTTTTCTCTGATAGGTGTAAGGAACATCATCAAAACATGCATAATTTGTAACTCCTCAAGTGATCCCCTCCAGGTTGCGTACTATCTCGTCTTCCTCACTGCACTTGCCTTGAGGGTTGAAATTGCGAGGGATTCACCTCGCTATTAGTGACATATCGGCAGGTCTCTCTAGGCCAACATTTGCATCACATGGATTTAATTTCAGAACATACATAAACAAAAAAAAAAATCATAATACTTATAAAATTAAAAATTGAGTCTTACCCAAATCTTCATCCCAATCTTCTCCCTCCAAGAGTGGGAGGTCTGGGTCATCAGTGAAATTTGTGCCAGAGTAGGGCCAATCCTCCACGAAAATTAGTTTTCGACAGAGCCAATAAAAAAATTCCATCCTCCAAGACATCTATTGGCCACCCCCTGCCCTTCGCATCAGTGCTACCCATCGGGCCATCCGAGGTTCTCTCGCTAGTGGATTTGGAACTATAACCTCCTCTCGCTGACAATTTGGTTATCGTTCCAAGAAGATTGATACTAGGATGGATCCATAACCAAGTTTTTTCATTTTGGTCTTCTTGCATTTGGTTAATTGATGCTTCATGTTTATGGTTACTACCTTTGCCCAGTTAAAGAGGATCAGAGCCATGCAGTCCACAGCAAGAAGCAACTATGTCTCTGTTGCTTCATGTGGTGCTTGCAATCCTGCAGCCCAGGTGATGGTATGCAACACCACACATAGTTTCAAATCTGGGATAGTTTGTATGTCAACTTTCCCACTACCGGTTCCTCTCTGTGCTCCCTAACAAACCCTATCTATCACCATGGACATGTTTTCCATGCAAGGGCGAGTGATGGTTAGGATTGGTGCTACACCTCTCCGTGATAATCCTATGATAAAATACACGTCAGAAACATCAATTTCAAGTTCTTGATCCCGTAGGATGAAATTCTCTTGATCTTCATCCCATATACTGACTAGATATTGTAGCAATTCTGGTTAGGCTCAAAGGCATGGTGTAATATCCCAAAAGGGAGAATGCAGCAATACTTCACACAATATAAGAACTTACAGCAAGATAAACAATAAATCTAAGTACAAATCAAAATATGCAAAAAGAGCTGAGCCATTTTATTATATTGGAGATGAATCAATTACATAAGTACAATATATAGGTAGATCTAGCCAAAAAGATGAGCTAGGATCACCTACAAAACATGTGTGAAGCAGGTACAACGTAACTGTTGAGGCTCTACAACAAATAATGCGTTGTCTCTTCAGCAGAATATAAAAATGGAGTTGTAGGCTGAAAATATAAATGTATATCTACTCAAAATTGGAGCTCTGATGATGCCAAGATTCAAGATCTGGCCAATGTGATGGATTCCCAAGATAACCCAGAAAGGATTTTCCAAATCTGCAACTTTGGAAAATCACCTCCCTAGGATTTGATCCTTGATCTGTTGGGAAATACAGATCTGAAGCTAGATCTGAAGAATAGATGGTTGAAATATGTGCTCAGATCAGATCTATGCTTGAAGGGCTGATCCCTTCCTGATATCTATGAGTTAGAAGCTCTAGATCTAGCTTCTCAATCCTCCAAAAGATGATTGCAGCTGCTGCAACACAATTGCCTCTAAAAACTATGTTGTGAGGGAAAGAGAGGCCTTTTGGCTGCTGAAATATGCTACAATAAACTCTAGGATGATGGTGAGACTGATGAAAATGTGAGGGGATGATCCCTCACAGGATTACTAACTGAAATAATAGCAACTTCCTTCCTCCTTTTAGATCTGCAATATGGACAACATTATTCTTGAGAAGAATATTGCTGCTAGGAGGTAAATAATTTTTGGCCTAATTCCAAATCTGCAATGTGGCTCTGGGACAGCTGAAATATAAGCCCAAGTGATGGGAATAATCCCTCACCTTGTTCTCCAGCTGAAGTAATGAAGACAACTTCCACCTTCCAAACTGATTTTCAGAAAACTGCAGCTTTATGCATATGATTGTTCTGCAAAAAGTAGAAAAATGAAATTTCACTTAAGCCTAATGTATAATGAATTACAAACCTCTTCCTTAGAGATCACCCAAGGAAAGAGGAGGGATTCCTTCCCAGAAACACCCTGTGCTAAACAACACCTGCAATTTCTACTAAATAACCCAAGAATGCAGTGGAATGTCACTTGACAATTCCATATCTAAAATATCATACATAAAAATAATCCAAGATGCCTTTCACCTTTGCTTTCATCTCCTTTATAATGATTGAGCCATCCCAAGCCTTGGCCCTAATCTCAACTACACTATCTCATGTGGATAAGATCCTCCAAGTGGGACTGTGTTGTTTGACCAAATCAACCAAACATTCTAGGTGAAATGTACACCTCCTCCATCATGTGTGCTTCATTTGCACATTATTCTCCATCACTTGATCATTAATGCTAAATGATCCTTTGTTTCACATCTTCAAGATCTTAGTTGACTGAATCAACCCTCCATGATCTTCTCATTAAATGAGATAGGATCTCCAATCTCATTCACATTAGTAGTTTCTCAACTCCCTCTTTTGGCAGATCTAGTCTAAATTTATCCACATTCACACACACAAGGTGGATATTTATTCTTATTGAGGATTGTGGGTCCCTCCACCCTTTTATTTTATTAATTAATTGAGAAAATCAAGGACTCTAATATTCCAAATATGATGTGAAATTTTGGGAATATTAAAGTCCCCCCCCCCCCCGGAAAAATGTTGCATGTCCTCCAACAACTCCAAAATTAGATGCAAATCCATCTATTCCCCTCCAAATGGCATCCACATAAGGAAGGCTTCCTCCATTTTCTGCAATATATTATGTATGTTTGGTTCCAAAGTTGTCTTTTAAAAGCATAAAGAATGACCTCCAACTGTTTGGTTAGATGTCCTCCTCCCATCATGAAGTACCAAGTGACAACCATATGATGTCAAAAATCATCATCAATACATGATGTGCATATAATAAGGTGGTTCTTTTCACAAAGGAAAATCTCCATCACAAAATACTTATCTCCATCCCATGTTTCATGAATTAGATTAAGCATTGAGATGCTCTCGTACTTAGCCCTGTTGGCCTTGTTGAATCCAAACTTCATCATTCCAAGGTTATGCAAAAGAATAAGGGAAGAAGTAATATGGGTAGACAAAGATGTCAAACCATATTCTCCTAACAATAACCACCGGAGTAAGGCCCTTTGCTGCCATCCTCCATCTCCTCCATGTAAGATGGACAAGCCAAACTCCCCCAAAAGCAATCCAAGCAACAAGAGATCTTGCTGCTTTCTCTCCTCCTCATGTGCATCATGAAAAAAAAGCATACTAATCGACATATGAGATGTCACATCAACCCCATACAAATAAACGTCATCAATGTACATCATGAGATCATTATGCCAAATTTTACACAATACAAAACACATGGACATAGGGGATGTCATGTGGTGGCCAAACTCTCTCAAGTGAAACCAAAATGAACATGCCTTCCCGTGCTGTAATTTATCATTGAAAAACAAGGCATGATTCAAAAAATGATGAGCTATTGGGCGGTATCCATACTCACCCAATAGCAGCCAGTGCATCCATGCCTCCTCCTTCATTTCATACATGTTTTTCAAGGCATGGATCAGAAAAATAGGTGCCTTTGGAGAGTGACAGAAATCTCCCAATGGTAACCAACGTAACCAAGCATGCTGTCCCTTACAAATCTAAAAGTGGCTTTGCAACCCCTCACTTATTATCCTTACCCATTCACTTCCATGGGGATGATGAATGAGGTACTACATAATCATGGCATCCTCCCTTTGTAGAATACCATCCTTCCCAAACTGTTGAAGAACTTTGCATTTCATGAAATGTTGAAAAGCATCTCTAATGAGATCTCTTAATTATATTCTCTCTCCATCAAAGGCCCTCCAAAACCAAAGAAGTTTTGGATTTGCAGCAAGTATAATTTTCTCTTTGAGCAAAGAGAAGCTCATTGAGAAAGGGTCATATAGAAGGGATAAAGAGTTCTCATTTCGAGATTTATACCATTTGTCATCTTCACTTCCATTGCTTCATGAGTGAAGCTACCTCTATAATTATCCAAGAATGATGAAGCCCTTTCTTTGCCATAGCTACTAAGTGACAGCGACGTAGATCTGCAGGGTAAAACATATGCTGTCTCAAAGTAAGGCATAATACTGATCTCATAATCATCCATTGTACATAGGATAATGCTAATCCCTTTTTCTGAAACTCTACATCTCAATTCAAGGGGTTGAATGTAGCTCAACAATGATGAACATGGATATTTTTCAGTCTCCGCCTTGATTATATCAAGGGTCCTCTGCGCTGTGACATGTTTCTGCTTCAAATCAACATTTTGTTCTAATCCTTGGTCATGCATTGATCTTGAAACAATATGTGCTGAAATTTTATGCATACCTTGGATCAACTGATGTGTGGGAACCTCTTGACAGAACATAAGATTTCCTCTAACCAGGAAAATAGTATCTCCAACTGCTGGAAAGAGTGATGGCCTCCTTTCTTCAAGTGTACTAGCACTGGTGTCCTCCTCCTCTTCCTCATGCACCTCCTGATCCATGCATGGGACTCCATAAGCCAAGATCTCAAGACTACTTTACAAAGATGCAAGTCTCTCTTCTCCAGATATAAGTATGTCTACAGTAGGTGGTGAAAGTAGTGGCTTCTTGTCCAGAGTGACAAGATCGACATTCTCCTTGGTTTCCTTGGGAGATTCCCCTTTGTAGCACAACTCTGTCGTCTCCACATCAAACTTCTTCCTTAACTTGTGAAATAAATTTGAATAGTTGGTCACCTTTTCATGCTCCAGGTGCCCAATCCACCAATCTTGTGCTTCATCTAAGAGATCACGTGATGCAATTTGAACAACCTCCTCTTCAGCCACAGGATATAGCTTGAAAAATGAATCTAAATCCCTCCTCCAAGCCTTGTCATTGCTTGAGGAAGATCCATCAAATGTAGGAAAATATAATCTATTATGCCTCTTCCTTCTATTTCTCTTATAGGATCCTCTTTCTTCTCTAATCTGGAATAATTGTTGGAGAGTTAGCTTCTCCTTGAAAGCTTGAGATTGTGCTTTGTATTCTTCAAGATATAGACTGAGAGTCTCATGAGTCTTAGGTTCATTCTTTTCTTCACTTCTGTACCTCTCACCTTCTTCAAAGAAAGTGGTCATAGTGGATCTATGAGGAGATCTAGGATTCTCCGGTCTTCTTTGCTACTAATAGGAAGTACTTTCCTCATCAGATCTTCTTCTTGGATCTTCTCTCTGTTCTTCCTCCTTCATTTGATAGATCTCCTTGGAGCTATCTTACATGGATCTAAAGGAAGGAGTGAAAAATTTTTCATCCTCCATGATAGATCTCACCTATATGTTCTTCTTTCAATGTAAAAAGATGAAGTGTCCACAAGCTGAGCCAAAGATCATGCTCTGATACCATTGTAATATCCCAAAAGGGAGAATGCAGCAATACTTCACACAATATAAGAACTTACAGTAAGATAAACAATAAATCTAAGTACAAATCAGAATATGCAGAAAGAGCTGAGCCATTTTATTATATTGGAGATGAATCAATTACACAAGTACAATATATAGGTAGATCTAGCCAAAAAAATGAGATAGGATCACCTACAAAACATGTGTGAAGCAGGTACAATGTAACTGTTGAGGCTCTACAACAAATAATGCGTTTTCTCTTCAGCATAATATAAACATGGAGTTGTAGGCTGAAAAGAGAAATTTATATCTACTCAAAATTGGAGCTCTGATGATGCCAAGATTCAAGATCTGGCCAATGTGATGGATTCCCAAGATAACCCAGAAAGGATTTTCCAAATCTGCAACTTTGGAAAATCACCTCCCTAGGATTTGATCCTTGATCTGCTGGGAAATATATATTTGAAGCTAGATCTGAAGAATAGATGGCTGAAATATGTTCTTAGATCAGATATATGCTTGAAGGATTGATCCCTTCCTCAGATCTATGAGCTAGAAGCTCTAGATCTAGCTTCTCAATCCTCCAAAAGATGATTGCAGTTGCTGCAACACAACTACCTCTGAAAACTACGATGTGAGGGAAAGAGAGGCCTTCTTCCTGCTGAAATATGTTGCAATGAACTCCAGGCTGATGGTGAGACTGATGGAAATGTGAGGGGATGATCCCTCATAGGATTTATAGTTGAAATACTAGCAACTTCCTTCCTCCTTTCAGATCTGCAATATGGACAATGTTATTCTTGAGAATAATATTGCTGCTAGGAGGTCAATAAATTTTGGCCTGATTCCAGATCTGCAATGTGGCTCTAGGAGTGCTTAAATATAAGCCCAAGTGATGGGAATAATCCCTCACCTTATTCTCCAGCTGAAGTACTGAAGACAACTTCCACCTTCCAAACTGATCTTCAGAAAACTGCAGCTTTCTGAATATGATTGTTCTGCAAAAAGTAGAAAAAGGAAATGACAGTTAAAGCCTGATGTATAATGAAGTAAAAACCTCTTCCTTAAAGATCGCTCAAGGAAAGAGGAGGGATTCCTGCCCAGAAACACCCTGTGCTAAAAAGAACCTGCAATCTCTGCTAAACAACCCAGGAATGTAGTGGAATGTCACTTGACAATTCCAGATCTAAAAGATCATACATAAAAATAATCCAAGATGCATTTCACCTTTGCCTTCATCTCCTTTATAATGATTGAGCCATCCCAAGCCTTGGCCCTAATCTCAACTGCACTATCTCATGTGGACAAGATCCTCCAAGTGGGACTGCGTTGTTTGACCAAATCAACCAAATAGTCTAGGTGCAATTTACACCTCCTCCATCATTTGTGCATTATTTTCACATGATTCTCCATCACTTTATCATTAATCCTCAATGACCCTTTGTTTTACATCTTCAAGATCTTAGTTGACTGAATCAACCCTCCATGATCTTCTCATTAAATGAGACAGGATCTCCAATCTCATTCACATTAGTAGTTTCTCAACTACCTCTTTTTGCACATCTAGTCTACATTTATCCACATTCACACACAAAAGGTGGATATTTATTCTTATTGAGGATTGTGGGTCCCTCCACCCTTTTATTTGCTTAATTAATTAAGAAAATCAAGGACTCTTATATTCCAAATATGATGTTGAATTTTGGGAATATTACACATGGTGTGAGCAAGAATTTTTTCAAACCACAGTTTTTAAGGGCTTCCATAACTCCCTGATTTTCCATGGCTAACTCATCCTCTTCACTATGTTTCTGTTCTTTCCATTCAATGACCATTTTACTCTCTTCTACCTGCAAACACACACATATGAGTGATATTAGTCAATATTTATCCTTAAAATTGTAAATGATTGGGACATTTGGTGAGTATCATTGTTTGAAAATGGTTTGTGCCATTGGTGCGACTGTTTCTCAAATAGTTGTGCCAATGGGCACGCCCTACTGTTAAAAGGAGGGCGGTCGGCGCAACTCTATGCCCGAAACCCGTGCCGAATGCACAACCCTAAATTTTTCAATTTCTTTCCCCAAATTCAAAATTGACAAATGCAGGAAGAAAGGAATAGCTCAAAATGATAAGAGGTATCTCAGCTCTTACCTCGATTTGACAGATTCATTATTGATGTACTGGATTGGTCGTTATCGTCGCCGCAATATTGCACAGTAAAATGGGTAAAATTGCTCCACAAGAGGTAAAAGTGAAAAGTAAATTGTTTTTACTATTTTTAGCATTTTATAGCTTTTTCAGAACCCTAATTAGGTTTTAAATATGTTTTTCGATTATTTTACTATTTTCTTTTCGAAAAACATGTTTTACACATGTCTCTTCTGCAGCAACAGGTTTTTCATGTGACAATGATGAAGTAACAAGTTGTATTTTATACTTTTTTGGACTCGGTAAAAACACAAAAAAGTCACTACAAGAGTCATCTTTCAACTCTTTTCTGACTCTCTAAAATTGAAAATATTGCCAAGACACTTGTTGTTTTGAACTCGTTAAATGGTCGTGAAACGATATCTACCTAGTATACATTTAACCCTTTTTTGGGCTGGGATGGATTATTTACGAAAAAGGAATACCTTAGCCTATCACGACTAAGAGGTTCTCTTAGACACAGTTTTCTACCTTTTCAGATCTGTGAGACTACCTATGAAAAGACTCTGCTAGAATTTTCTTTTCTGTCTTCTTTTCAAAATCTCTAAACATGCAAAGATGTCGAGTTCTTCCTTTGTCAGACTCGTTAAACCCTGATGACATCAGATTTCGTCACCATGAAGTTATTCAATTTCCTCCTTCCTAGGGCTCGTAAAATGTACTAGGATGAATTTTTCTAAAGAAAAAAATTATAGTGAAAGCATATGCTATCCCCTTCAAGCTTTTTTTCAAAAATAATTGGGGTACTCACTAGAAATGGTGGGGGAAAATGGAACCAGATTTTAGTTGTGTTGGAAGTATGTCACTCTTGAACATGGCACTTGTCTGCATTCATGTCAGGTTTTGGACATCTCATTTCATCATTTTTTCCTCCATGGGTTTGGGTAATTTGTTTTGACTTCTCATTTTCTCTTTTCCACGTCATCATGACCTCAGATCCTTTGATGTCAAATTGTAATGTTCCCAAATTGGGAACAACTACACCATTGGGAATAATCTGAGTTATTACCAATGTGGAGCTTCATCAAATCATGAGCATGAAAATATAGAGCAGCTCATTAGATGTAAATTAACATCACACCAGCAAATGAAATAACCTCAGCAACAAGATGGCCTATATTCTCTTTCCCGGGTGGGGAAATCCAGCAATACAGGGCATAAAACAATTGTCTTCACAAAATAACGCTATTCAAGTGAGAAATGGGTCTTGGATCCCTTATAAGACATGGTATAAAACTCACATGTAGAATTAAAGTTGAAATAAATCACTCTAGCTCATATAAACAAATCTCCCAAGTCTATGCATCTAAAACAAGCGAAAACCCCCTGGCCTAACTTATGCAGCAACTACTGAAACAAGGAATGCATTATTCTAATGAGGGTTTCTATAGAAAATTAAGAAATAAATTTGATATAGATTTTACATTAATCACACAACAAAGGAAAGGAGGTTTAATCACTTATACGATAGAAACAAGACTCCCGGCAAAGGTTTCTGGCAAAATGCATGTAAAAAGCAGCACTGCAGAAAATAACGCAATTTACTACAACATTGTATTAAACATGACTGAATATGACATATAAGTGTTGAATAATACAGAAAATTTCCCTAGGCCTTCTTACTGAAGCTCCCGGAGGGAAAATAAACACTTCCTCCTCAAAGATTAGCATACAATCAAAGGGTGCAACCCTGCTGCTGCTGCCCCTGCACGAAGGATGTAGTTTTATGAAAGATACTACATTGTGGATGAGTATGGATGAATGGACCCAAGCCAAATACTTAAATGAAGCTCAAATCACTCCCCTTTGATCCCTTAAGCAAGCTGATCTCAAGAGAGGATGGAATTCCCACACAGGAATTCCTTGCACAAAGCAGTGCAGCAACTCTGGCTAAACAGTTGAAGCATGCAAGTGGTCTCAAGACAAAAATAGCTAAATACATGAATCCCCCTCCTTTGATGCTATGCCTTCATTTTATCCTTGGTGAGCCTCCTCACCCCAAACCCCACACAATGTTGAGGTGACTTCTTCATGAAGCTTCCTTTTTCAAAACTACGTTGCCCTACCTAGCTTCCATCCTCTTTGTGATAGCGTTGTTGACTTGGTCAACTGGAACCAATCCACCTAAAAAGCCTCTGTTCACACCAAGGGATCTTCAATCCGGTTCTCATATGTGTCTAGGCTGCTCCTTTTTTACATTGAGCTATTTTACTTGAGTGTTTCCTTCCTCCTCAAAAATGCATGTTGACTTAGTCAAACTTGATTATGTCCCCATCTAATTTGTCCTTATTCACACTTGCAAGTGTAAAACCAATTCCTAAGGTGATCTCCTTCCTTAATAAGGAAATTTATTCATAATTTCATTTTTCATGGGCCTCCTTACCCATTTATTCCTCTCCAAGGTGAAAGTAGCAAAATCTAATGTTCCAAATTGCTATGTACAAATTTTTGAATATTACAGTCCTTCCCTCCCAAATGTTTCTTTTCCTCAAGCAACTACAAGGATATGACTAAAGAGAATCCTCTTCTCCCCTGTAGCACCCTCATAAGATGAAGTCTCCCAAGGATCAAGGTGTTGCATCATCAATTCATCTCGAAGTTGCCTCTCCCAAGTGTGTAAACTATCTAAATAGCTGACATTAGGTGACAGTAGATCATCCATGGAAGAAACAATGGGTTGTTTGAAGGTTCTCTTGGGGCATGAGGGCTGATATATATTGGGATTCATCATTCCCATTTTAGTCTCTCATCCTCAAGCTATCAACCAAGAAAAATGAGACACCCTCCAAAATGGTAACTCAAGCAACTCATCCTCCACCTGAAGCTCTGACAAGGTAGGTGGGCTGAAATTTTGGACATGGTAGACATAGTAGCCTACCCCATGCTATCTTCCTCTCCACTTAAGATAATTATAGAGTATTTGCTGATCTTGGGCGGCCATCATGTTTCCCTCAAATGGCAAGAAGGAAAGTAGACCTCCAAAGGTCCCTCTCCCAGTGTTGTGCATCAAGCTAGCCCAAACCCTCTCATACATGATGGAGAATAAATTACCATCATATGGCATCCCATACATCTCATGGCCCTCCTCATTAAGACACAAAGATGTTGTTATAGAGGCCATCTCTCCTCCCATGCTCTCCTTAGAGCATGCAATGTAGAAAGTGTGGGGATGCTCCTCCCCCAAGAACACATCCACTCTATGTGTCCCTCCTCCAATAATGCTCCTCATATAGGTAAGAATAATATGAGAAAGCATCATAATGAGAGAAATACTGAAGGTTTTATGTGATGCTAGAAGGTACCAACAGTCTCCCAAGTGGTCACAACGCAGTCTTCCCCATTGCAGCTTCATACAATGGTATGGCAAGTTGTCTCTTGGCAAAGGGCTAGTTGTGTAAGTCACCTCATCTACCAGCAAGTAGTAAATGGCTGAGTGCACCAACTGAGCATATAAGGAGTAACCAAACACTTTCCCCAAACAATATAGTATATGTCTATCTCCATCATGATAGCTGGCCAAAAATAGACCATGGAGCCTAAAGAAAAGTCTGCCCCTTTGTAGAGCAGGGCATTGCAATGAAAAGGTAAGAGCATGCAAATATTGTATGGAACAATCAATAAATTCAGAAGAAGAATTCTTACCATGTAAGGGGAGCAAGAAGGTGACATGATCCATAAATGAGCTCTCCATAGTGATAGAACATATTCCTATGAAGAGGAATAAATCATATGCTGCATGAAGATCCTCCCCCTCATGCCTATAAACCCAAGTGAAGGAGATCATAACATAATAAAAATGAGACCATTTACTCCTCTACTAACATTACCTCCTATATTCCCATCATGTGCATCAAATATGAATTGATCTTGGGAACACTCCATCAACAAGTTTCTGCTCCATAGTGACAGCACTGTTGGCCCATGCAAACAGGCACCTGCCAACTCATAAATACATTCTCTGACATGTCCAATGTCAAAGACTCCTCCCATAATGTTGCCATCTCCTCCCATTGCAACATCATGCAAAATGTGAGAGCAACTCTGCCCTTGATCTCTCTCAATCCTCCAAAGTAACAAATGTCTTTGCTACCCCATCATACCTCCATCATATAACTCATGTGGTCAAATAAAAATGATTATATCATCACAATGCATCCACACTCCTTGTTGCCCCATGATGCAAGTACTCTACAAAGTATCCTCCTCCCTAATACCCTTAGAAGAAGGATATGTCACATGATGGCCAAACTCTCTCAAGAGTAGCCAACACAGTCTTGCCTCTTGTTGCCTATTATCATAGAGTTGCAAGTAACTTTCCAACTTCTTGCTCTCTATCCACATCCACCTATCCATCGATGAATGCCTCTTGGCACTCCTCCAAATGAAGCTACCATCCTCCTAGAATTCACACTCCAACCTCAAGGGTTGTGTGTAACTCATCAAGGACACATGAAAATGATGGTTCCTTTGTTCCTTGAACTATTCAAGGTTGCACAACGTAGTGGAATATTGTTGCTTTACCCTAGCAACAATGTTTGATCTTGGGCCATATGAAATCATATTTCCACAATCCTTAGAAATATTAACTGCAATAAGTAAAAGTGTAAATCTTCCCATACCTTGGTGGGATTTGGGAACCTCCTGTAGAGCTGCAAAGGCTCCTCCCTCCAATGTAGTGGCTGCCCCAATTGTTGATGTAGAAAGCTACTCTTCCAAGGTTGTGATAGCACTAATACTTGTCTCTTCCCATGGTGGTGTGGACCCTATCTTCTCTAATCTCTCTTCATCAAAAGATATGATCATCTCTTGAGTGAAATCATAAAAAGAAGTCACTCTTATATGGCTTAAGTGATTGCACCACCAAGTATTGGCTTCACCCTCCAGGTGCAGCGCTGCAACTTTTGCTACCTCTTTCTCTGTTACTGGATGAAGTAGGAACAATGCCTCAAGATTCCTTGCCCAAGATCTTGCTGTAGTTGTTGCACTAAAAACCTGTCACCTTGACATTCTGCTAATTGTATGAGCTCATTAACACTCATACATACCTCCTCTTCAAGTCTTGCAACCTTTACTCCTCATGTCAAGCCCTAAATCAAGAGAAAACCCACTTAAATCTTTGAAACTCAGGGTACTGAGGTAACATGAAGCCTGCCTGTGTTCCTAGCTTGGGTACGTAGGTAATACACTGCTTACCTGCATTCCAGAATGAAATTTTCCTTTGCAATGCCTGCATACCCTCCTCAAAGTCAAAAAAGCGAGAAAATAAAGTTAAAAAGCTGATTTGAGGTCAATTCTAGAAGGTTCTAGATGAGATTTTTTGGGGATGAGTACACTTTAGTAAGGTTCATGCATCCCTCACCTTAAGGAACTAATCCCTTGATGTGAGGAGCCTATCCCTTTGAAGGAGGATTCTATCCCTTCAAAGGTGGAACCCTAACCTCCTCATCTGCTCTATAAAAGGAGGCATTGGGTAGCCTCAAAGGGTTAGATTTTGGAGATTGAGAATTGGAGTTCAAGATTTACGTGTGATTGAGTTGAAGTGCTGTTGAGATTTAGTATTATTCCTACTGAGATTTTGAGAGGAAAGATCACATACCTCTTTGTGCTCCTAGAGGAAGAGTGCAAGACTTATCAAAGTAGAGGAGACTCCCGTTTCGGACCCCAAGAAGGCCTTTTCAAACATCAAGGCTAAGGTTGTAAGGTTCTTCTGTTATTTTAAGATTAATACAATGAAGTTTTGTTTTTCTCAATAAATTTTCGTTCGATTGTTTATTTCAATAAGCCGTCGTTTGATCATTTATTTCATAGATTCCTTGATCACTATGATAGGTATGTTTTATGATTATTTGTTATACAGGTGTTATTTAATGTTTGCTTGTTTGTGACTACAGGTTTACGAAGATAACTCCTTCAAGTGCACAAGGGAAAACAATGACTTCAAAGAAGCACTGGACCTACGGTAAGTCTTTTACACCTCTATAGTGCTTTTTGTAAATCATATATGCTTAGAGAAAGATTAGTTCATTTGGCTATTTATTGCTAGATTACTTTTTGGTACTAGGGAGATCAGTCTTGTCTGCAAGATTGATTAATCCATACAACAGTAGCTGACCCATCAAATGTAGACAATAGGATTCTATTTCCTTGTGTTTCTTCTTTGCTGCAAGGTCTTTTCTCTTCTCTCAGTAGAATAAATTGAGGAAAATCTAGGGTCTTTTTGAAAGCCCTAGGTTGGCACTTGTATTTTTTCGAATACCCACTCAGTATTTCATGTTCTAAGTGGTCTCTTTGCTCTCCACTTCCTCTATGAGAATAGGAAGTGCATGTATCTTCTTCTGCTTCCTGAAACCTTCTAGAGGTCTCACTGCAACTCTCTCCTCCTTGAAACCCTCTTGGAGTTTCAATGCATTTCTCTTCTTCTTTCTTCTTGGATCTGAAAATGGAAGAGATTAAGCTCATCCTCTCCATAATTATTTTCTCCTCTTATTCTTATATTATGATTGGATCTGAAATCCACAGGCTGAGCCAAGATGGCAACTTTGATACCACTATAATGTTCCCAAATTGGGAACAACTACACTATTGGGAATAATTTGAGTTATTACCAATGTGGATCTTCAGAAAATCATGAGCATGGAAATTTAGAGCAGATCATTAGATGTAAATTAAAATCACATCACTAGATGAAATAACCTCAGCAAGAATATGGCCTATATTCTCTTTCCCGAGTGGGGAAATGTAGCAATATAGGGCATAAAACAACCGTCTTCAAAAAATAACGCTATGGAAGTGAGAAATGGGACTTGGTTCCTTAGAAGACATGGTATACAAGTCACATGAATAATTATAGGTGAAATAAATCACTCCAGCTCATATAAACAAATCTCCCAAGTCTATGCGGCTAAAACAAGCCAAAACCCCCTAGCCTAACTTATGCAGCAACTACTGAAGCAAAGAATGTGTTATTCTAATGAGGTTTTCTATAAAAAATGAAGAAATAAATATGGTATAGAGTTTACATTAATAAAACAACAAAGGAAAGGATTTTTAATCACTTATACAATAGAAACAAGACTCCTGGCAAAGGTTTCCAACAAAATGCATGTATAAAGCAGCACTACAGAAAATAACGTAGTTTACTGCAGCACTATATTAAACATGACTGAATATGACATATAGGTGCTGAATAATATAGAAAATGGCCCTAGGCCTTCTTATTGGAGCTCCCGGAGGGAAAATAAACACTTCCTCCTCAAAGATTAGCATACAATCAAAGGGTGCAACCTTGCTGCTGCTGCCCCTACATGAAGGACGCAGTTTTCTGAAGGAGACTGCACTGTGGCAGAGTATGGATGAATGGCCCCACACGAAATACTAAAATGAATCTCAAATCACTCCCCTTTGATCCCTTAAGCAAGTTGATCTCAAGAGAGGATGGAATTCCTGCATAGGACTTCCTTGCACTAAGCAGTGCAACAACTTTGGCTAAACAACTGAAGCATGCAAGTGGTCTCAAGACCAAAATAGCAGAATACATGAAAACCCATGCTTTGATGCTATGCCTTCATTTTATCCTTGGTGAGCCTCCTCACCCTGGACCCCACACAATGTTGAGGTGACTTCTTCATGAAGCTTCCTTTTTCAAAACAGCGCTGCCCTACCTAGCTTCCACCTCTTTGTGACAACGTTGTTGACTTGGTCAACTGGAACCAATCCACCTGCAATGCCTCTTTTCACACCAAGGGATCTTCAATCCAGTTCTCATATGTGTGTCTAGACTGCTCCTTGTTTACATTGAACTATTTTACTTGAGTGTTTCCTTCCTCCTCAAGAATGCATGTTGAGTTAGTCAAACTTGACTGTGTCCCCATCTAATTTGTCCTTGTTCACACTTGCAAGTGTAAAACCAAATCATAAGGTGATCTCCTTCCTTAATAAGGAAATTTATTCATAATTTCATTGTTCATGGGCCTCCTTGCCCATTTATTCCTCTCCTAGGTGAAAGTAGAAAAATCTAATGTTCCAAATTTCTATGTGAAAATTTTGGAACATTATAGAAATACTGCCAAATCCAGTGTCATGCTACTGATATGTTCAAGAGAAGTTTTCCTTTGCAGTTTTCAACCTCCCTCTGATTCTTTGTTGTTCCTTAGTCAAAAACATCATATTCCTCTGTCTCGTGTCGATGATGTGAGAAACATTATGGCCCTCCTTCGACCAAGTCACTTCCTGTTGACTTCATCTCATTATCTAGGAATCTGATTTAAAGACTCCCTTCCGGTACCTTGGAGCCTGCACACCTCAATGGCAGGTTCTTTGGATCCGACGCAAGGTCCACATCATTGGCCTTTGATTCACTGACTCTGTGGGTGTTCGACGCCAGATCACTGTTCGCATTCTGTGTATTGTACCTTTCGTACCTTGAGAGCCATTGTCATTATTAATGGTTCCTCTCACATCTATTAACAACTTTCATCATTGGCTCGTAATCAAACAATTTTCTTGCATGTTCGACTTCAACTGATATATTCGCATTCTTGAATTTGTACTTGTCAGATCGAGATGGAGCGCAAGACATTGGATTTTGTCTAATAAAATCTAGGTTGTGGGTTCTTTGTGGATTACCATGATTTATTACATGACTCTTTGATTGGATGGCTACGACCATACCTGAGTCTATTTGTTGATCTTTACTGCTGGATGGCTATATCCATACCTATATCTTAGTTTTTATATACTCTATTATGGATGGTTGCACCCATGCAACATGTTCATGTATCAAAGATATCAGTTGTATTTGTAATTTCAAGTTTTCCGACAACAGTGTTTGGTTCGAATGCATTCTCATAAATAATTTCGCCCCTCCCTCTCCCTCAAGCCTCATACTTTAGGGGGCATCTATTACACAACATTTTTTCACTATCACTGCAATCCCAAACTCGCACATTGGAGGGTCATTTCTATGATCAATACGCAGTGTTTTGCTTTGCAAACAACATCATTGCATCCCTTTTGATGAAGGAAACATTATTCTTGTTGACATTTCCTTAAGCAGAGCTGTGAAAAACCATATTTTTTCCTTGGCGCAAGTAGCCCTTTACCTCCTCGCACCTACTTGGGAATTTTACATTAAGCCCATGCCACTTGGCACTCTGTGCCAGAGTATCGCTCGTGCCGAGCTATTTATGAATTTAAAAAAAAAATAGAGGCGGAGGTTCAATTCAAACCACCTCAGGGATAATTCATTGGGAGTGGTTGAACTAAAACAACCACGAGCCTCCTCCTTTAGTTACTAATTTCCACCTCCCTTGGAAAACTCCTAAAGGATAGGCCTCCCTCCCACATTTTTAGGTATCCCAACCTCCTCCTTTTCCTCTATATAAACAAGCCTTCTCCCTTTATGAAAGCTAGCTGAACAAAGAAAATTATACAGCTGAAGCGCTGAACTAAGAGAACTGAGCTATAGGTGAATAACTGAGTCATTGAGAAGGTAGTGCAAGGAGGAAATCCATCGAGAGGGCCTTTACCCCATCTGAATTCCCCAACGAGCTTTGAGACGTGCTTCACTCAAATCTCACTGGAGGAGACTGTGATGTCAGATAATATAACATGCTCATAAAGTTTTAAGTAAATTGGAGTTTTTTTGGTCCTCCAAAAGGGTGAAAAACACCCACTTTTTCATCAGTTTGCCTACTTTTCAAGACATGTACTGCGCTCCTACCAGTCTTGGAATTTTTACTCTTTTAATAGGTTGTAGAGGTTAGATCAGAGAACCAAGGTTAGATCTAGAAATTAGACTTGACGGGCTTTCCAACGAGCCATCACGGAGTCTTTTTAGACATTAGAAGGCCTTCAAAACACTACTGTAAGAAGACCCATTTTTCATGTTCCTGTGCTACGCTCCTGGCATGAAATTTAATTTTAAAACACAATGCTATGCTCAGGGCCTTAAGGTCAACTTATTTGCTAAAAATGGTTGAAAAGATATTTATTTTAGATATTTTTGTGCCTTGGGCCTTGCAAGTGTTGGGTTACGAAATGGGTATGTATTTACTATTAAGTTCATCATTGTTCTCCTTAATTTTTATCTTTTTCACATCTTAATGTACCAATATATTAAGAAATTATGGTAAGAAATGAGGAATTATTTGCAATTCTGATTTCACTAATTCTTATCCTTCTTTATGCAGGAAAGCGACAAAAGGAACGATTGTTGTTCCCTGCTGTTGGCACAGCCGAATCCGACAAGTAAAGGAATGAATGAGTCAATCACGGACAAGGCTAAGAGAAAATCTGAGGGATCAATGCGGAATATAAAAGATTTCTTAAAGTTATAAATTAGTTGTGAATCCCTCAGGATCGGGAGATCCTGAGGGATCTCATTTACTATTTCCGCTTTACCCTTTCTGATTATAAAAGGAAACGATTGTAGGAATAAAGGGGGATCTCTGTTATTTTCCAAATTGTAAGCTTAATTATAGACTGCTTCGTTGGAGATCACAATTACATTGTAATGCCACTTAAGTTCGATGATTAATTGAAGTTTTTGTTTTCATTCGCGTTATCTGAAGTAACTTGGTAGTGCCTGCTGGTGGCGAAGGGCCTGACCTCTGGTGGAGTTAACTGCTTCCTTCTGTCATATTTCCGATTTTGCTAAGCGTTTAATTGGTTTGATAATTTCCTATTTCTATGAATCTATTTTATTCAGCTGCTCATTATTTCCTGTTATTAAGACAATATATATTTTTCTTATAATTTGTATTGCTATCATTTGATCACAGCTTGAGTTATCTAGAAAGCACATTGCATTGGTTTAATCATCTGTAAGAGTTTGATTATTGCTATTAGACTCTCAGAAGTGATATCTTTCTTGCCTTAATCGCTTTGCAGAGATTTAGTATAGTTAGATTGAATCAGCTAAGTAGGGGTGAGTTATTATTACTGTGCTGTCGGCTGATGATATTATTTGCTGTAAGATTTTATTTCAATAGAGGATTGAAATTGATATTTCTTTTAATCGGTGTAATTGGAATTTATTAGATTCTTCCATTTATTATTGTGTCAAGATCTGTACTACAATTTAGGAAACATTACTCTTTGAATTAATAGCAACCACATACTATTTATACTCTTGAAATAAGAGGACTTGCCCGGATTGATGATTAATGTGAGATAATTAGGAGAATTAAAAGGCACCTTTTATCACTCAAAATTTTGGCGTCGTTGCCAAGGAGAGTGTAGCTATTTACAAATATTAATTGATGATTTTTCTGCTGGGGAAGAACTGGGTATTAAAAACAGAAGGTAAGAACTTGTGTAACAAACGAGTAACATGCTCGCTCATTCGCCCACTTCTAGCAGAATTGATTAGAAGTTTAAGATAGGAATGAATGTTTGTATTTTTGCATGAATGACTAAAAAACCTCATCAAGACAAAATTATTCCTTCTAAACCTGAAAAACCTAAGGGACCGGTGACCCTTGGGCAATCAACTTTTATCGACAAAATATTAAGAAAAGATGAGTCCCAGTCATCATTAGGACCCCGAATTATTGGTGCCAAACATTATATTGACTTCCTTCAAACTACATAATCACCATCTGTAGCTAATCTTGAGATTCATAGTAAAACCGAAGGGACTGAGTAGAGTTTTCAAGATACTAAGAACATAGAATCCTGCCCTTCCCAAGAAGGAAATTCTTGCAACCTCCGTGAAGGAGAAGGAGAAACAATTAAGCCTGAAATCAAATTACTAGAACATAGACCTCCTAAAATAGTGACTGAGCAGAGGACACCTGGTCTTCCAAATCAAGGTAGTGCTGTTAAAACTTTTCCAACCTCTGGTGGGCATCCCATTAAAAACTCTCTAGCTTCGGAGATCCCTGAATGATATTGGCACATTTTTTGCCAAATGGCTCATAACCAGTGAAATCAAAATTATACATTGCAATATCCTATCGTTGACACAACTTTCAATGCTCCCATGAAGGCTATCCCATTACAGAACATCCCTACCTTTCATGGGCTAACTTCAGAAGATCTCAATGCATTTCTTTTTGAGTTTGATGTATTATGTTGGGGTTATGATTACACTACCGAGCCCCAAAAACTGAAGCTATTCCCCTCTAATTTGAAGGGAGGAGCTCTGCGTTGGTTCATGGGACTTGGTGGAACCACCATCAATGATTGGGACCAAATGAAAACATATTTCCTAAAATTACCAAGATTATTGCTGAACTAGAGAACTGAAAGATGAAATCTTTCAAATGGTAGCCAAACCTAGCGAGATTTTAGAAGAATATGCAGAACGTTTCTAATACAATCTGCAAATTTCCCCTTATACAAATCTACCTGATAATGTTCTAAAAACCACATTGATTAGAGGTATGAAATACCAATGGGTAGAGACGCTAAATATAATGGGTAAAGGTGATATTTATCAATAAAATTATAACAATGTTGTGGATTTGTGCATCTAATGTTCCAGGGGCAATTCAACGCTAAAACTAGGCAGATGTTATGCAAACCTCAGAGACAACAAAGCTTCAGGAGAAAGCATTACACGGAGTGAAATTAGCAATCTGTTGGAGCATTTCAAGACTGATATCCTCGGCACTCTAACAACACAGTTGGATGTCATGCAAGCTAAGAAAAATTAGGCTATAGCAGAACAGAAATTAGCTATTTTCTTCCCTCGTTGCAGACTAAAGAAAAAACATAAATAATGCCCTCTGGATGCGATACGAACATGTGCCATATGCACTAAAGAGCACACCATGGAAAGTTGCCCATCACTCCCAAGATTAAAAGTAGTTTTCAAGGAAGAAGAAGAAGAAGTGGAACCAGTGTATCAGTTGAACCAATGTCGTCAATGACAAGCACGCCAGATAGGTATGCCCATTGATCCATCTTCATTCTTTCCTCTTTCGCAATATAATTCTCAACAATATTCAAGGGCAGCATGGTAGAATCAACCACCCTTTTTTCCACCTCAAGCATCTTTTATGCCACCTTGGCCCAATCAATCAAATTCAAATAACAATAGTTGGCCAAATTTCCCTTACCCACCACAATTTTGGCAGAACAACCCCTATTCTTCCTAATGGTCCCCTTCCACTTCTCAAAATCAGAACTGGTAATCAAATTGGAAAAGAGCTACAAACCAGCCTATGGGGACAGTCCCTCTGCTTCAACCAACTTTACCTTATACGTTGCAGCATAATCCTCAATCTAATATACGACCGCAAATCCTAACTCAACCCAACCCAAACCCAAATAACATACCAATTCACTTAATACAAATCATTGAAGCTCTGGACCCTGAAAATGAGTTCAAAGAATGTAACAAACTTAAGTTGAGATCTAGATGTATAGTCACTCTAGATAAAGATAAAGACTTGCAACCTGAAGAACCTCACACAAATGAGCCTCTGACTATGGATGATCAACAAATAAAATAGGGGGAAGATACAGTTAGACAAAAAAAATCCTGAATAAATCATATCCACTTCCCCCCCATTCCCAGAAATATTGTTGATACTGCGCCCAATCAAATCTCCTGAATTTGATCTTCTAGGAGAATTGAAAAATATTTGTATAAAAATCCCTCTCCTCCAGGCTATCCAAGACATTTCCAATATATGCCAAAACTATCAAATAACTATGTATAAAGAAGTCTGTGAGGAAAAAAAAAAAAACCCTACTATCCACGTTCTTGGGACTTTGTCTGATTTATTGTTAGGCAAAGAAACTCCTGTAAAATATGAAGATCCTGGAAACCCCATTATCACAGTCCAGATAAATGGTTGTTCTTTTCCGAATGCTTTAGTTGACCTAGGTGTGGCCATTAACATTCTCACAACTACAAATTGCAACACTATTGGCATCACAACCTTGCAACCAACAACTACCTTTCTGGAACTAGCTGATCGATCAGTCATTAGACTAGAGGGAACATTACAAGATGTGATGGTCTCTATAGACACTTGGGAATATGTGGCAGATTTTATGATTATTAATCCTAGGAACCAGCTAGATGGACATCCTTTAATATTACGAAGGCCTTGGCTAGAGATTTCTAATGCTTATATCAGCTGCCGAATATGCATCATGACTATAACTAGGGGGAATGATAAAAAAAATTAAGCTTTATACACTCCTGCTTAGCCAAGCCTAACTATTATAAAAACTAGGAAGCAACCCGCAACATATTTCACAGAAAACATTCGCTCACCATTAACTGTGGTGGATGCTCTTGAATTTAAAAAAAAAATGGAAGAAGATGTTATTCATACTTTTATCAATCATCTACCACAACATCAAGTTTGGAATGCCACATGATTGAAGAAATCCTTGACAATGAAATCGAAGAATATCCCCTGGAAGAAATCAATGACCAAAAAATACCAACAACCACTGTTTATAATAGCAAACCTATCGAAATCGAGCCAGGGAAAACCCTGAACATTAACAATAATCTGAGTGATGACCAACAACAAAAACTTACTCAAGTTCTTAGGAACAATAAAGAAGCTTTTGCTTGGGACTAATCAGACATGAAAGGGATTGATCCTCAGCTATGCATGCATCATATCTACACTGAAAAGGATGAAAAATCCATTTGACAATCTCAACGTAGATTAAACCCTCACTTAAAAGTCATTGTTAAAGAAGAACTTCAAAAATTGTTAGATGTCAATTTTATTTATCCTATATCTGATAGTAAGTGGGTTTTTCCATTATTTTTGGTTCCCAAAAATAATGGGAAATGGCGAATATGCATTGAATATAGAGAAATCAACAAGTCCACACAAAAAGACCACTTTCTTCTTCCATTTATTGATCAAGTCCTAGATACACTGGCAGGGAATAAATTTTTCTCTTTCCTAGATGGCTTCAGTGGCTACAATAAAATCCAGATTGCTCCTGAGGTCCAGGATAAGACCACCTTTACCTGTCCGTGGGGAAAATTTACGTACAAGGTATTACCTTTTGGATTATGTAATGCAATTGCCACATTCCAAAGAGCCATA
Source organism: Pinus albicaulis (assembly GCA_034641835.2). Lineage (NCBI taxonomy): Eukaryota > Viridiplantae > Streptophyta > Pinopsida > Pinales > Pinaceae > Pinus > Pinus albicaulis. The sequence goes on along the minus strand of CM076584.1, from coordinate 284,431,826 downwards.
CTTAGTATTTTTTCAGACTTGATAAATGATGGATTGGAAGTATATATGGATGATTTCACACCCTATGGAGATGAATTTGAACAAGCATTGCAGACATTGGAAAATTTTCTCAAATGGTGTATTGCTACCAGCCTATGTTTAAGTCATGAAAAGTGCCATATGATGATGACAAAAGGCTTGATTTTGGGTCATTACATTTTAGCAGCTGGAATTCAGGTAGATCCGGCAAAGATACAGGTAATTCTTTTACTAGCTACTCCTTGCACTCAAACAAAGGTACGTAGTTTTCTAGGATTTTCAGGATATTATTGTAGATTTATCAAAAAAAATTCACAGATTGCTGCACCATTATATGCCTTAATAGGAAACATTGATTTCATATGCACTGACAAATGTGATACTGCATTTACATATTTGAAGCAGCTAGTATCAACAACACCAGTTCTACGAGGACCGAACTGAGATATACCATTCTAGATTTCATCATATGCATTAGATATAGCCATTGGGGTAGTTCTTGGCCAAGAAGAAGAAATGAAGCCCTACGCTATATATTACATTAGCAAAAATTTAACCCCTACTGAGTTGAATTACACAGTAACAGAGAAGGATTTTTTAGTTGTTATTTATGCTATTAACAAATTCAGACACTATATACTGGATACCCTATAATTCTATATATGGATCACTATGCTATTAAATACTTAGCTAATAAACCTATTACAAATGGAAGAGTGGCATGTTGGTTGCAATTTTTGCAGGAATTTGACATAGATATCATGGATCGACCGGGGAAGGAAACCTTGTGGCTGATTTCCTTTCCTGAGTGCCAAGAACAGATGACGCAATAGCAGTAGAAGATCAGTTTCCAGACAAGCACCTCTTTGTTGTCACTGTAAAAACACCATGGTATGCAGATGTGGCAAATTTTTTAGCAATAGGAAAACTACCTAAACATCTGACACCTAGAGAAAGGAAATCCATAGTACAGCGCAACACTTGGTTCTCCTATATTGGAAGATATATTTTTCATACAGGGGCCGATATGCACATTAGCAGGTGTATGAGGGAATATGAAATTTATGACATCTTAAAATCCTTCCATGATGGACCGTGCGGTGGGAATTTTGCAGACCGCAGAATTGGACATAAAATTTTACAAATGGGATACTATTGGCCCACGATTTTTAAGGATGCTAAGAAATTTCTTCAGGCCTGCGATTGCTGTCAAAGGATGGGCCGCCCTGGCCAATCTGATGAGATGCCCCTACATGCACAGCTGATCATAGAACCTTTTGAGCGGTGGGCGCTAGATTTTGTTGGGCCAATTAACCCATCATCCAATTAGAAATCATATATATTGGTTGCAACAGAATATGTAACTAAGTGGTTGGAAGTGGCAGCATTACCTAGAGCCACAGAGGAAATCGTGATACACTTTCTTTTCGAAATTTTTGTACGATATGGGTTACCCAGAGAAATAATCATTGATGGAGGACTGCAATTTGTGGGCCACAAGATTGCTGCCACACTGAAAAATCATCATTTCATTCACATAATTGCCTCTCCATATCACCCGCAAGAAAATGGGCAGGCAGAAAGCACCAAAAAATTAATTGAAGCTATTTTAACAAAAATGGTCTCGCCACATAGAAGAGATTGGGCTACTTGACTGTCAAAAGTCTTGTGGGCATATCATACAACTTGGAGGAATACTACTAGATACTCCCCATATCAACTAGTATTTGGTAAGGAACCTATCTTTCCCATAGAATTTGAGATACAAACACTAAGGAAAACCCAGGAAGTGGGACTAGATTTAACCGAAGCCCAGATTAACAGATTGCAACAAATAAATTAATTAGATGAAATCTAGCTTTCAGCTCTACATAATACTTTACTCATTCAAAACAAAGAGAGAAATGGCATGATGCCATCATCAAGAAGAAGACCTTCCATGAAGGTGATTGGGAACTTTTGTATGATTCTAGGTTCCAAGATTTCCCAAGAAAAATTCATACTAGATGGTTAGGTCCTTATGAGATACAAGAGGTGCATGATAATGGCACCCTTACATTAACCACCATTGATGGGTCTGGCCACTCTTTTAAAGCGAACAGACATCGAGTACGCCTCTATCACAAACCGCTCACAGGGGAATCCTTTTGCCAACAAATACGGGAAGATTCCACAATACAAATTCTTGTTGAGGAGGGCAATCCTTCGACAGCGCCAGTTCAATGAAGAAATGTACCTTTTTCTTCAAACCTGTACATAATTTTTCCTTTCTATTTTGATTGGATTTTCTTGATTATAAATTACACGACATTTTTTATTCTTTCCTCTATTTTTTCTTTGTTTTTCCCTGTAGGGAGTAGCTTTTGTTCCCTACAAGGAGCAACAATTTCAACATGTATTTTTCTTTTATGTTCCCTACAGGGAACAGTTGTTGTTCCCTATAAGGAACAACATTTTTTGTGTGTATTTCGCTTTGCTATTCCCTACAGGGAATAGTTCTTGTTCCCTACAGGGAACAACTGCTGTTCCCTAAAAGGAACAACAATTTTTCGTGTGAATTTTGTTTAGTTGTTCCCTGCAGAGAACAGTTGTTGTTCCCTCTATGGAACAACAATTTTTTAGTATAGCTTGCTTTGTTGTTCCTTACAGGGAAAATTTGTTGTTCCATTTAAGGAACAAAACTTTTTGTGTGAATTTTTCTTTTGCTATTTTATTTCAAAGAATAGCATTTTGTGAATAGTTTTGAGAACATCCTATTTCTTGCATAATCATCCCTAGACCACCCCAGTTTCACTTTGTATGATACTCTTAATGACATGAAAAGTACAATACGTATGGAGGTATAGTGGAACATGCAAATATCATGAATATTATCACTTTAACAAGATTGCTTTGTGATGATCCATAAAAAGAAAAAGACACAGTTATCTATGTCACTTTACTGTCCTCATTTCCACTACAAATCAAACTGATTGATTATATGTACCATGTTGGTTCTCCCTTGTCTATATAACTCTCTCTATATATTATTAATAAGATTATGGGTATATTATTTATATTGATATGTCAAACTTCTTCTGCCATCCCTACTCTTAAGGAGTGATGAGCCACCCTCTATGTATAAAATGGGGACTAAAAATAAATATATATATATATATAATAAAATTAAATTAAAAATAATATATATATATATATATATATATATATATATATCTATATATATATATATATATATATATATATATATATCTATATATATATATATATATATATATATATATATATATATATATATATATATATATATATTCTAATGATTTTATGATTTTTTCTCCATAGATTGAGCATAGGAGGTCTCATCACGAGCCAACCTACCATGATCATAAAGAAGACCGAAGTGGCATTCCCACTATGGCCACCACACCAGGGATATGATCCAATGGATGCAATAAAAAAAATCCTTGGAAACAGGAGGTCTCATCATGAGCCGGCCTCACCACTTTCGCTACTTCCCAGTGAATGGCAATGTGTTCACTTGGTCACCAAACCAACACATTGGTCTCTACTATGGATATCATAAGAAAATTCCCCAATTATACATAGACAACCATGGTTCCCAAGGGTTAAAAAGAAACTCTGTTGAGGCTATGGACGCCTGTGGGCAGTAGAATCTCTGCTAATGGTATTGAAGCTTTATTTTACATCAATAATTATTATAATACCCTCTTCTTATCACCTTTTCTATGGAGAGATTATGGTCCTAACATACCTTGAACCTTTATGCAGGGATATTTTTTTTAATCAATCACAATAGTTTAAGTGGAATAACAGCACTAAAATTATTATTTCTTGTGTTTTTGCATATGCTGTTCCTTTTTTCTTTATTATATCACATCACGACATCTTATCATTTACTTATAATTCACGGTAAAATCCTTGATTTCACTCCTGCAATACCCTTTATGATCTTGTCATTAATGCGCAATCCATTACCCCTATACCTTGCCGCCAACGCCTTACCCGTTCATTCATTTGGTTGAGGACGACCTATAATTTTAAAGGGGGGAGGGGACCTATAGTGTACTTATGAGTGCGTTTTCATTATCTCATTTGATTTTGTAGAATAACACGACTTCCCATGGCCGCAGAGCATGTGGTATGATAACAACCTCAATAATGGTATTTATATTTATAAAATATCACATAACCATTTTCTATTCCATTAATCAGCTCTGTGTGTCACTGTGTTTTTTTGCTAACACTTATCGTTTGCAGACTTATAGCACTATGGGAGGAAGAGTAGTATGCAGAGAATCACTAATACTGGTTGTTTTTTATGTAGCTAGAGAAATTTTAGCTCAATTTGGGTTGATAACATTCTTTACGAGATTTCAACCACCCAACGAGGAAATTGCCATCGAGTTCTTATGAAATTTACAAAATGAACAATATATGGTAAGGGGCAGGAAAATCACTGTATCAGACACGGTGATAGTGGAAGCATGCAGATTACCAGCGGAGGGACCTATCTGGACTACTAAGCAGGTGAAGCTACAGGATGCTATCAAAGTTTTCAGAGACAAAGGACAGGAGCTGGTCAAAAAGGGAAAGGGAGTTCGGCTATCCTCTATTAAAGAACCATGGGGAGAACTAGAAAAAATTGTGCAGAACTACATTACATGCGACGGGCGAAATGATGTGGTAAGGCCGTGTCAACTGAAACTTTTAGTAGTTCTAAAACAAAAATACTCTGTTCATTTACCTGTGTTATTAAACTCTTTACTGCATGACACCACTAAGAGGCTAAGACAATCCCAACATGTAGAAACCGTAGTAAGCCAGCACTTTCTGATTAGGCTAATAGTCAGCCATAACCTTGCCCAGTAGCAATCAAGCTGGGATGATTTAATATCAGCTTCGGAAGGAGGTTTAGCCCTGCCTGCACCTAACCTAGTTCAAAAAAGGAAGAGGACTACCCTTTCAAGTAACATACCTCAAAAGCATAGACGGTCTGCAAGGTTGAGGTCAAGATCAGGAGTGGCCGAAAATCCTCAAGAAAGTATCATACCTCAAAAGCACAGACGGTTCGCAAGGTTGAGGTCAAGATTAGGAGTGGCCAAAAATCCTCAAGGAAGTACCAGTAAACCTATAGAACTATCTAGCTCGGTAAGAGAACAATGCTTGTAGCCAGAGTCACAAGACCAGGATAACCCCAAATCAGATCATGAGGAAGAAGTAGAGCATTTAGGGAACGAACAAAGAAATGAATCAAGACTCCCCTCATGACCAAGCATGGGCCCCCAGGGTGATTTTTTGCATGATTTCAAACTTTCCCAGGTCCTCACCAACATGAATAATTACATGCAGCCTAAAATCCCGCTCAATATTAATTTAGAAGCAACCCAATCTCTCGAGAATTTTGGCAATACCGAATGTATATCTCCCTTGAAAGATGCAAGCCATGAAGAAGAAGCCGATGTACAATCCATTCAAGAAGAAGTGCACCAACCCAGTGACACGCTTCCAGTGGAAAATAGCTAGGTAGGCCTAAGTACATAAAACATAGGCCAAGGATAAGAAGTAGAGATAGAGATGCTTCGAGAAGCCGATACTCAATCCAGAGACATGGTCCTATTAGAACAAAGTCAGGATGAGAAACCAGGCTCTTTAAAGGCAGAAAATATTAATGAGATTGTCAGCAGAATAGTGGCTCCTTCGAAAAACTATAGAGCCAAATTGAAAAATCTTAGGAAAGAACAACAGAAGCTGCGCAAAACAGTAAAAAGGCTCAAAATAAAAATAAAGGAAATCACAGCGAGAAAGGTCCCTAACAAAACACTAGAGACAAAAAACACAGTTTTGAAGACATAATTACATGAAGAGAAGGCGACAGGGGCTCAAACTAAGCCCATACCCATTCAACTAGTCATCATTAAAAAAGAACAACATGCAATTTTTGTAGATATAGCTACTCAGACAGAGGCATGGACCTCTCATGATAAAGAAACTCAAACAAGAATACAAGCTAAAGACATCATGACACACAACGACCCCATTATTCTGAATCTTCAGAAAGAGTTAGCACAGGCTTGGCTCGCGTTAGAATGGCTTGAACAAGAAATTGTTCCCCAACAACAATATCAAGCGTTGTAGAGGCAGCTTCGGGAAATGAATGTGACAGAGAGCAAGACCTTCAATAGATATAAAAAAGTAGAATATAATATAGAGAAAATCAAGCTCATTTTAGATACAGTCCTAGCTCAAACAGACACCATCTTCTCACTATATACAGACGTCTTAGCATGCAAGGCTCCCGCCACTAATTACACCATGTTTCTGTTAGAACGATACTTGCTGTTGAAAATTAAAGCCATGAGAGATGGAAAACAAATTGAATTAAACACAGTTGAAGACTTTATAAGTTGTTGCAAACAACATGGGGTAAAGGTTCAAAGGTTGCTTTGCAAATTTTACCTGCACAATATTGTATTAGAAGATGAAGTGGAAAAGAACTCCAACTCTTTCGTGGGAGACATTTAGTTCCAGGCCTTTATCTCATTTTCGGTTAATAAAATTAAATGGTTCAAAGCTCATAACGCCTTCCAAAAACAAGAGCATGGGTTGGATCTTTGGGTGAGAGGTGAACCCAAGCACCCTTTGCAAATGCTTGCCAACCAAAAGAGTCCGATGAAAAGGGAAGGGGTGATTCAAGTCTTAGGGCCTATTCATAAAAGGATTGTACAAAATGGAGTATTTTATTTTCAATCCATTCGAGAAAGTTCTATGGCTGCATCCAAGCTAGGTGGATGGTCTCTACTGGTAGTGTGCAGGGTAGGGAACCATTTAATTACAGAAATTTTAAAGCAGTTGCAGTTTGTTTTATCACCTATATCAATCTCATTTTAAGAGAAGGGCCTTATTGGTTAGGCTGTTGGTTTCGTAGCCCCATTATTTGGTATCCTCCCGAAGGTTACCGAGCCAACTATGAATTTCTTTAAGGAGAGGAAAGGACCACTTTTGCACTCTTAGCTCAACATCATGGTTTCAGACCAATTTTTGATGCCCCTTCTCTAGCCTACTCTTTAACTGCACTCCATCAGAATTACTTATTTTCATGAGGACATGAAACATAGTAAGTAGGGGAGTATGTTGGGTTATGAAATGGGTATGTATTTACTATTAAGTTCATCATCGTTCTCCTTAATTCTTATCTTTTTCATATCTTAATGCGCCAATATATTAAGAAATTATGGTAAGAAATGAGGAATTCTTTGCAATTACAATTTAACTAATTATTATCCTTCTTTATGCAGGAAAGCGATAAAAGGAATGATTGTTGTTCCCTGCTATTGGCATAGCTGAATCCAACAAGTAAAGGAAGGAACGAGTCAGTTGCAGACAAGGCTAAGAGAAAATCAGAGGGATCAGCATGGAATAGAAAAGACGTCTTAAAGTTAGAAATTGGTTGCAAATCCCTCAAGATCAGGAGATCTTGAGGGATCACATTTACTATTTACTCTTTACCCTTTCTGATTATAAAAGGAAACGATTGTACGAAGAAAGGAGGATCTCTGTTATTTCCCAAATTGTAAGCTTAATTACAGACTGTGTCGTTGGAGAATGCAATTACATTGTAATGCCACTCAAGTTCGATGATTAATTGAAGTTGTTGTTTTCATTCGCATTATCTGAAGTAACTTAGCAGTGCCTACTGATGGCTAAGGGCCCAGTCTCTGGTGGATTTAACTGCTTCCCTGTGTCATATTTCTGATTTTGCTAAGCATTTAATTGGTTTGATAATTTCCTGTTTATGTGAATCTATTTTATTCAGCTCCTCATTATTTCCTGTTATTGAGACAATATATATTCTGATTACAATTTGTATTGCTATCATTTTATCATAGCGTGAGTTATCTAGAAAGTGCATTGCATTGGTTTAATCATCTGTAAGAGTTTTATTATTTCTATTAGACTCTTAGAAGTGATATCTTTCCTGCCTTAATTGCTTTGCAGAGATTTAGTATAGTTAGATTGAATCAGCTAAGTAGGGGTGCGTTATTATTACTATGCTCTTGGCTGATGATACTGTTTGCTGTAAGATTTGATTTCAATAGAGGATTGAACTTGATATTTATTTTAATTAGTGCAATTGGAATTTATTAGATGCTTCCATTTATTATTGTGTCAAGATCTGTACTACAATTTAGCAAACATTACTCTTTGAATTAATAGCAGCCACATACTGTGTACACTCTTGAAATAAGAGGACTTGCCTGGATTGATGATTAATGTGAGATAATCAGGTGTTTTAAAAGGAACCTTTTATCACTCAACAGCAAGGCCTCAAGGAAAATAGAGATACTTCTGATTAGCCAATGGACTTCTAGATACTCTATTAGGTTTTTCTCCTCCTTGATTGCTATATAGAGCATGTGGATTCATTGTAAATGTTGGCATTTGACGAGTTTTAAGAGAAATACATGGTTCTTTGAGGTTGAAGAGAAATTTGGTGTTGTGGAGCTTGTGGATGGTTTGCCTCGATTGATGAAGTTAAAGGCTTGCTTGTAGGATACCTGAGTTTAGTTAATGGTGATGTATCTCTATATTTTTTCATGTTTCCTTCTTTATCATTTTTTCCATCTTTCTATGTTGCAATAGCTCAGAAAAGTATAGGTTGAGAAATGTTGAATGAGGCACCTCATTCCTCCTGTTTGCTTTTGTCTTTATGTTTTCCTCTGTTGGGTTAGTTTAAGGAATTCTTAGTTGCTCCTTAGGCCCACCTAAGTTTGTTTATTTCATCATTGGATTTATATGCTATTTTACAAATACGATTCATGGTAAGCCTTTCTTATTTGATGCTATCTTAACTCCGTCTTGAAATCTCTCTTTGATGTATTTATTGTTAGGTTAAGCCAAGGAGGTCTTGTTTCAATCTTGCCCTTTGTACATGCTTATCAGTTTGCCTCAAACTTCTGTATAACTTGATTTCTGATGTTTAGGAGTTCCCTCTTCATGGATTAATTTTTTTTTGTGATCTTAAATGTTTTCTAAAGCTTGAAGGTGGAATCACTAGAATTTAAATGAGTTTCTCACCTTCTATATTTCATTGGAATTGTGTATCTTGAATATTTTTTGGTTTAAGTATTGTCATTGAGTAAATGGTGTGTCCTATCTCATGATTAGTAACTTTTCTTATCAGTATTTACAACCTTCTTGTTAAGAGGTATTTGACAAAGGATTCTTAACTGCCCTTTGCCCTACCTTGTTTCCCAAACTTAATGTCCATCTCACCTCACCCATAAACTTTAAAGATCCATAGACTACACTAGATTTGCCCTGTGATGTACCCTGATTCACTATTGAGATATAAATGACTTCATAGACTCCATAGCCCAATGTTTGATAACCTCTCATTCCATCTATCATAATTAATCATCTTACCCAACCAAACCAAAAAAAAAACCCTACACTTAGCAACTAGCCTAAAATCAACCATCTAAAGCAAGCAAGTTTACATCCTTCGCACAACATAGAGAAAGCCCTCTCTGCATGTAGGAAGGCTAGGTACTACGACTCCAAATACTGGTATGATGTTACGCTTTGCATTTGGTATACCAATCTACCAAATCACGAGACCCTAATATTCGACGCTATAACATTCGGCTCAATTCGGCTCAATCAATTAAACAATAATTTAATTATTATTCCTGGTCATGTTTAACCCAAAACAAAGAAATTAATTAGATAAATCTTTATTTGTCTTATTTTTTCTAGGAATAATTATTTAAATCTTATTTAAATAATATTCCTTGTTAAATATGACTAAATCACCCATAAATAATTAAATAAATCATTATTTATTTGATTATCCTTCAACCACTTCCTTAAAATGATAAATAAATCATTTATTTATTTATTATTCACAAATAAAGGGATTTGACTCAAGTCAAATACCTTTTCCCTCCAACAAATATAATAAAATATTCCATAAAAGGTGGATCTAGATTTGGTTAATGTTATTTTAATCATGCACCAAGATCTAGAATGACCCAATATTTTGTTATAAATAGGAGGGTTTTTCCTACCATTCTTCACCTTTTGCTGCCTATTAGATCACTCTAGATCTATACTCTTGGTCTGACTTTGAGCCATTATCATTGTCATATTTCCCATTATTTGTTGTGTGAGCTCCCTTTGAGTTCTATCTTTGTCTGGGTTTTCTACACCAACAAGAGAGAAAAATGCTAGATCTGAAGTGCTGAGGACTTCCAAGAACCCATCCCATTGAGGAGAATTGGAAACACCTTCTTGTTTTCCTCCTAGGTGCCCTTAATACAAAAAATTCTTTCAAAAAATATTGTTCTTGTCTTGTCTATTGGATGTATGGAGCAAAACCTTATTTTTACTGCTTAATGTCTCTTTATGCATAGATCTGGTTTTTTGCAGCACTTGTCTTGATCAACTAACTGCAGATCTGAAGATATTGGAAGTCATATTTGATGTTAGGGCTATAATTTATGCGTAGCTAAAGTGGTCTTTTTTCGTACACTTCAACAAAAGATTCATACTAACAACTGGCGACTCCACACAGGTTTTCAATTATGACCGCTGTCATTTTTTATATTCCTGCATATCCAGCCACTTCAGACCCTAGGGTTTCTTTTCAGCTTTTTGTTTTTCCTATTTTTATGTTTTTTTTCACCTATAAAACCGTAAAACATTAAAATTTCTAACTTCTACGTGTTTCTGGCCCTATTGCGCATGTGACAGACATCAGCCGCAACTGAGATGACAACTTTTTCGGAAATCTTCCGTCGGGACACCCGGAGCTTCAGGTCGCACTTTTCAGCCCAGAAAGTACGACCTAGACTCCAGGTCACACTTTTCAGCCCATTATCTACGACCTGCACAGAAAACAGGTCAAAACCTGCGACCTGCCAGTTTTTCTACTATTTTTCTGCTATTTTTCTGGGTTTTCTGAAGCTTCTATCAGGTTTTTCTAGCCTCTGTCTCAGCCCCTTTAGACATTTTTCTGATCTGTTTTGCTCATCTAAGTGGGAACATAGCCCCCTAGGGGCTTCAGTACCCTCCACTTTTGGTGGAAGAGTTTTAACTGTTTCAGGTGTCTGTTTTTTCAGAGTTTCAGCCACCCCTTTTTCAGATCTGATACCTCCTTTTCAGATCCCTTTTAATAAGCTCTTCTCCCTTTCAAATCACCTCCTGAAGTTTTGTTTGGATCTACCTTTAGGGCCTCCTCCTTGTCCCTTCTGCTTTTTGCTGATTTCCTCCTTTTTTCCAGCCACCTTGCCTCTGCCTCTTGGCTGTGTTCTGCACCTCTTTTTAGCAGATTTCTCCTTTAGATCCCTATCCCTCTCGACCCTAGATCTATTGGCCTCTTTTTAGTGTGTTTTGACTAGATTTTTTTCCCTCTGTTAGACTAGTTTTGAGAGACCCGCCTTTTTGGGTTAGATCGATGCATTGTTAGCTGTTAATTTTCTATTATTTCAGCATTATATACTGTTCTCTACAGATTTATTTTCAGTTACACAGCACACTTTTTCTTTTGCTCTCAAAACGTCAGTTTTTAAAAATTAAAATTAACGCACGCCACACACTCACCCTAAGCGAAGAAGAGCCTGGTCACCACCGCCAGGAAAAGACTTTAAAACATTGTAAAATCAATTAACACTGCACCTTTCTGCCCTTGTTTCGACATTGTAATCACTTGTTTTTGCACCTCCCTGCCTCTGTTGGTCGTTCTTCTTCCCCTTGTGTCATGTTTGTGTTGTCACCATTGCACCCCCAAGGTGCACATCCCGGAGACTTCTTGGCCTTCACCCTCAGTTTCCGGTCGGTCGACCTACTCCTTCCCGCCGTCGTCGAGTTAGTCCTCCTCTGAGTCCGCACTCCGACTCTTCTTCTGATTCATTGGGTTCTCCTTTTACTTCTGGTTCTCCCCCTGTCACCTTCACTATGTCTGGTCTAGGGCCTAATGCTAGCAGTAATCCCGACCCTAATGTCGGGACTACTACTAGTGGAACCGCCACAGGAACTACCTTGGCTGCACCTTTGCTCCCTTACATGGCAGGCTTCAGCCTCCTCGATCTCAATCATTTGACCAATGATCCTATCCGCCACGATGTTGGTTGTCCTGCTATGCCAACCAAGCTCCCCTACGACATCCCTAAGTTCGAAGGCCTTGCTGGAGATGATCCAACCAACCATGTCCGATCTTTCCACATGTGGTGTTCCTCCAATTCTATTACCGATGATTCCATCCGTCTTCGGTTGTTCCAACGCACGCTTATGGGCGAAGCTTCTAAATGGTATGTTGACTAGGCCACCTCTTCCCATACCACCTTTGCGACCATTGCCCAAGCCTTTTTATCTTATTTCTAGCTCCCTCTCTGATATGACACTGGTACAGAGCTTTTGAATTCTTTCCGTCAAACATCTTCAACCCGCCTTTCCACTCATGTCCAGGAATGGCGGAGAAGAAGAAGCTTATGTCGAGCTCCCACCTTCGAGGATCAGGTTTATATGGACTGGTTCCTTCACACTCTCTTACCTCCCATTGGCAAATATGTCGCCTCCCATTTCCCTCAAACCGAAGAAGTCGCCCTTCAGATAGCCTTGAAATATGACCTGATCTACGCTCAGTCTGGTTATGTTTATACCATCCTTCCTGACCTCCCCAGGCCCGGTGGTGCTAACACCCCGGGGGCATCTCATTCTGCCGATGGTATCATTGGAGCCCTTTCTCATCCGTATGCTCAACCTCCTATGGGCTATGGTCTCCCTCCGGGAGGGGCCAGCACCTCTGACACTTTTACCCCTCCAGGTAGCATGTATCTAGGATACGGCATGCCTCATCCTTTTTCCCAACCTGCTGCTTACCTCAATGTTGCCCAACCTAACCATTATCTTTATCTGCAGCCTGGTGCTCCAGCTCCTCCAGCATATGCACTTCCACCTCCCTTGCCTTCTCAACCCCAGCAACATCACCTACAGCCCATCCCAGGGCAAGTATTTGCACAGCAGGGCGCGACTAATCCCCCTTCCTCTCAAAGAAGGCGGAGAGGCAATCAAAATCAATCTGCCCCTGGTACTCATGGACCCAATTCCCAAGGTACTGACCCTAACACTGCTAACCAGCAACAGGGCACTCAGCCCAAGCCGAACATGCCTATTCGCACAAATAAGCCTTGTTCGTGTTGCGGTGTTTACGTTCATTACACTCACGATTGTCCCCTTATACCACAGATGCGGCAGATGTGGGAGTCTCAAGCCACATTGCGAGGAAAACATGCCTCCCCTCATGTTCCCCCTAATGTGGCCACTACTCAACCGGTTGTGTTTACCGATCCTTTCCCCCAGCAAAGATTTGTGGCTACCCAACAACCTGACGGACAAGTCGCCACTCAACCTTCCCTTTCTGGTTCCTCCTGTTGAGCCTCAAAATTGTGCTTTCCTTCACCTCATTTTACCTCATTTTCCCTTTTCCATTGCTATCTTAGACCCAATTGATCAATGAATATAGTTAAAATTACTTCTAGAATGATTTACATGACTGACTTGCTAAGTTTTGTGATTTTTTCCATTGTAAAGCATTTTGACCAGAACTAGCTGCAGAATGCAGACATTCCGTAGCTAACCGGCGATTATGTAGCTGCCTTCACGTTTGAGTATGTTCCAGGTGGCCTCTTGAGAAAAACTGCATATGGGCATGATCCACGTCATGTCTACATGGTTCGTTACTCATCATGGAGGAAGAAACGAATTCTGGGTATGGTTTTGAACGTGGGAACACATTTAGGAAGGAATACTTCTATTAGGACTGTCTCAGTCCAGATGTCTTTTCCTCTTCACGCAGCCACTTCAAAGAGTCCTAACGTGATTCCGATAAGGAAAGACAGTGTTCCTGAATTGTTGCAAGTATTGTTATGTGCATTTGCTTTATAAACACTTGGGAGACCGAGAGCTATGTTGGAGAGATTTGATGTTAGATTTGATGCTAGATTTTGTTTAGACTCTGTGCTACATTTCTGAAGACTCAGAGTGTTATGTTCAAACTATTTCATCTTTAATGGAGCAGACCGTGTTGTTTTGAAAGCGTGATTTAATTTGGAGTTAAATTCCGTCAGGTGGTAGAGGGCCCCTGCCTCTTGCACGGATTTATTTTGCATAAATTAGATAAGTCTTCTAGCTGCCTTTACATTTTGAATTTGAATTAATAGTTGTTTTTTTAGCTACTGTAGTTGTACTCATTCTAACTCTTCCACAAGAATAAGCTCTTCCAAAATACTATAATGATGAATGGGAAATAACTATAGTATTGTAGGATTAGAAGTTGAATTCATAGTTGTTTTTAATTAGCTATTGTAGTTGTACTCATTATAATTTATTCCACAAGAAGAAGCTCTTCCAACAGATTATAATGATGAATGATGAATGGCTATAGTACTGTAGGATTTAGTTGTAGTTTTTGTTGTTCACTATCACAGTTACACTTGTTCTAATCACTCTTCCACAAGAAGAAACTCTTCCAAGAAATTCTTAAGAAGTTCAAGACATGACCGTGATAATGAATGATTTAGTTGTGTGTTTGCACTAAGTATCGACTCTGTTCTTGCTCTTAAACGCTTGTCCAAAACATCATAATGACGAGTAGGATATGGATATGATATCTTAGTTTTTCATTGCTTTCAGTCTTTTGCTTGCATTTGCATTCAATTACACAGTCAGAATTGTCCTAATACCTCTTCCAAAAGAAGGAACTCTTCCAAAATATCACTAATGATGGACAAACAGATTGTGTAACTTCATAGAATAATTCATGATAGCATAGTTAGGATACTCTGAAGTTTCATTGCACTTAATTCATGATTCAGTTATTTTATTTTGAGTTTGATAATGACTTGTAGTTTAGCATTGTTTTAGATTAGTGGCATCTTAAGTTCATTCTTAGATTAACTCATTGCACTTGCACTCCACATCTAGATTGTCATCCACTGCACATTAGATTAACTTCAGTTGTTAGGATTAACAAAACAGCCTTCATTATTCACAAACCTCTTCTTGTTCTAAAATCCATAATTGACCTATAACCATATGAATAGAAGACAACATCATTTTAAGGCCTGAAGTACCTCTGCAATTTCCTCATCATTTCATAAACAGATTCCTCCCTCAAAAGCCTACTT
This sequence comes from Pinus albicaulis, assembly GCA_034641835.2. NCBI lineage: Eukaryota > Viridiplantae > Streptophyta > Pinopsida > Pinales > Pinaceae > Pinus > Pinus albicaulis. The sequence continues at coordinate 284,416,605 of CM076584.1, read as the reverse complement.
TGAAAAGAAATCAATAACTTTTGAGTAAAGGTTTTGTGACATTCAATTGAATTGCAGAATAGAGATAGGAACTAGTTCTAGAATAGAATATCTTATGATGATAACAATGTTTTCCTCTAAATATGTTTCAAATCTCTAATCAAGGACAAAATGTTGCATCATTGTAAGTTAGTCATTTAATTGATTAGTTAGAGGATTTGCATACTTAGTGATCATTTCTCAAGTTTAGTTTGTGTTTTGAATTATTTGCTTAAAATTCATTATCAAGCTTTGCTTTTATTTAGTCATAGTTTAGATTTAATTTTGCTTCAGTGTTTCCAATTGCATTTTCCATTTGTCATTCCATTAATTAGGCTTAACTCTGTTTTTAATCACCAGCTTCTTTCCACTAGCTTTCTAGGCATTTTTCCTGCAAACATAAAACTACCAAAAGACCAAAAACATCATAAATCATCACAAAAGACCAAAAACATCACAAAACACTACACACAACGCATTAAGAAACAAGCACCTAGGTACATATAGTACACTTCACTTCAGCAGTTTACAAATCCTGGTTGACAATTAAATGAGCTCAGTTTAGGAGACTAGATTGAGACCAAACACCTCCGATTACCAGATCCTCATGATTAACTCTGATCCATCCCCAACTATCGACCTTAACATTCAAACTTGGTCTCACCAGTACCCCAAGCCTCCCGCTTAGTCTGCCTTCGAGTCCCCTTCTTCAGGTTCTACCGAGCCTCTTTTGACATCCAATGGTCCCTTACATTTCCCTCAACCCAAATTTGAGGTTCATACCAAGATTCCTAAAGGACCATTACGCCGAAATGTTGCTCCTGGTCGAGATGCTCATTCGTATAGTATAGTAGATGATTTGGCGAAGTCTCCTGCTGCCATTTCCACATTGGAACTACTCCAATCGTGCCCTTCCCAAAAGAAGTCTCTACTATCTGCCATGGGTGCTGTGGATCCTGCTGATGACCAAATGATTGTTTTCGACACCCATCAATCAGAACATCCTCCCCTTCCTGCTTCTGTAGCCTTCCAAATCCCAGTCAAAATTTGGAACGCTAACATTTCTCGGTGTATAATTGATGAGGGGGCATCCACCTGCGTGATGTATGCTTCAGTTTGGAAGAAACTCGGATCTCCTGAGTTGGCCCCTTCCACGATCACCCTTCAAGCGTGGGATGGCCATGCCTCCCAGCCCATTGGCCTCTTTCTTAATTTTCCTATCACTCTTGCGGGCAAGACTGTTTGCGTTGACGTTGAAGTCATCGACGCCCCTCTAGATTACAACATTCTCTTGGGGCAAAGCCACACCTATGCCATGTCTGCTATCCCTTCCACGGTTTTTCTCAAGATGTCTTTTCCTCACAATGGAAAGATAGTCACCATCGATTAGTTGACGTATCATGAGCCAAAGTCTCAGACCTCCCCTGAGATGACCATCTCTTTTGTAGCCAATAAACAAACCGTCGATTCCCTGGCCAGTGTCTCTCCTGGCGTCTACAAAGACTCTTCTTTGCTTGGAACCTTTCTTGGTCTTCCTCCTCCTCCTATCTCTGATCCCAGCTTATCTAATGTTTACATGATGCAATCGTCTCGGGCAACCCTTAAGCATCCCACTGCGGCTAGTCAACAATCTCAACCTCGCCCACCACAACCCGCTCCTAGCCATTCATCTTAGCCAGCCGGACCTCCTCCTCCTGGCCCCTCTCCTACAGCTGGTATCCATGAGCCCCTCTATTCTCCTGGATTGGTTCCTCCCGGCCTTAGCCACCTCGGAGCCATTCCACCTGGCCATTACCCCTCCGGTCAGATACCGTTATTCATTCCACCTCCTGGAGTGTACTCGATACCTATTATGGCTACCCTCTCTCTCCCCAACCTGACCCTAGGTATCCCCGTCTGGTACCTTGACCTCCCAGCCACTACCCCACCTGGTCACCCCAAACCCTACCTTGCTTTGACTCCAGTTCAACCGATCCCCGCTACCACGGTGACTCACACACCTCAGCCCGCACCGTCTTTGGTTGCGATAGTATTAGGAAACGGGGGAAAATATCACACAAAAACCAATCAGGACCAAGCCGCCCCGATGAAACCTACCCCTCCTCGCCCGCCAAAGAGCGTTATCCAGTGTGCTTTGTGTGATATTGTCGGTCACGCCACCCATATGTGTCCTGACTTGCCACACCTCAAGACCTTGGTCAACGAGACATTTCCAGAATCTGATATCCCCGAAGTCTACGTCACCATCCCAGATTCTATCCTGAAACTCAAAACCTTACGCACAAATCACCCTTGTGCTTTGTGTAATTTCCATGGCCATTACACTCACCTCTGTCCCCGCCTTGACGAGTATCGTTCCTCCTTAGACACGTACCGCCAATTCAAGGCTACGCATGACAAGATACCTTCTCACTTGTTTGCGAGTTCTACTTCAGTTGGACCAGAGGATCTTCCTCCTCCCATTCACATTCCTCCTCCCGCTGTCGCCAAGACAGAGCCTCTGACCATCATTTTTTACCTATCATCATCCTTGAGAGATGATTCGCCTAACCTCCTACCTGCGGACATTCTCAGCTCCACCTCAGTAGACCTTGGATCTACTAACGTTGCACATGTTATCCCTCCTCCACAGGATGACCAGTCAGCCATTACTACATTCTCGGGTGATCCTCCTTCCTCCAGTCTTCCCATCTTCCAGTCCGATGAAGACATTATGGAAGCCATGACCAACCCTGACTTTCCATGGGATGATATGCACCATCGCGCATACTTCCTCCCACAGCAGTCCCATGACCAATATGTTGTGGAAACTAAAGAATTCATTCCCAAGGAAGTCGATTGGTTCAAAAATCCCATCCCTGCACCTGATGCTTTTGAAGAAGGAAACATGGCCAATATCTCTCCTACCATTAAAATTGACATTTCGCTCAAACCGGGAATCGAAGAATATATCACCTTGGGCGCCCAATGCACCCCGAAAGAAATCAAGGCTTACACCAAGCTTTTCAAATAATTCCGTGATATTTTTGCCTGGTCCTATTCTGAAATACCCGGACTCGATCCCACCATCGTCGAACATCATATCGACACATGGCCCGATGCCAACCTAGTCCGTCAAAAATTAAGACCCATTAATCCATCCAGACGTGATGCTATCAAAGCCGAAATTGACAAGCTCAAGTAGGCTGGTTTCATCTATCCCATTGAATACACCACTTGGGTGTCCAACCTAGTTCCCGTCCTCAAGAAACAAGGCACCATCCGTCTCTGCACAGACTTTCGCGACTTGAACAAAGCTTGTCCCAAAGACAACTTCCCCACACCATTTATTGACCAAATCATTGATGAGTGTGTGAGGCATGAGGTTCTATCCTTTATGGATGGTTTCTCTGGATACAACCAAATTGTTATCCGTCCTGTTGATCAACTTAAAACCACGTTCATCAGTCCGTGGGGAACTTTCACTTACCGGGTCATGCCATTCGGCCTTAAAAACGTTGGCGCCACTTTTCAATGGGCCATGTATTATTGTTTCCATGACTTAGCTCATATTATCCTTGCTTATTTAGACGACCTCATGGCGCGTTCTAAGCATCGGGCGTAGCACCTCCATGATCTGCATACCGTCTTTCTCCGATGTCGCAAGTATAATATCCTCCTTAACCCGTTGAAATGTGTCTTCTGCGTTCCCGCCGGCCGTCTCCTAGGCTTCATAGTGTCTAAGGACGGTATCACTCTTGACCCTTTGAAAGTTCAAGCCATTCTTGAACTTCCCATTCCGCGCACCTTATGCCAGCTACAAAGTCTCCAAGGCAAAGCTAATTTTCTTCGTCGGTTCATTCCTGACTATGCCACCACCGCACATGGGTTCCTTAGACTCCTCCGCTCTAACATCCCATTTGTATGGGATACCTATGCTCATGAGTCTTTCGATGCCCTCAAGCAGGCTCTCACATCCGCTCCCTTGATCCGCCCTCCCGACTTTGATAGGGACTTCATCCTGTACATCTCCGCTTCCACCTATTCGGTCGCTAGAGTTCTTATCCAGGAAGATGACAACGGTATCGAGCATGTGATCTACTACGTCAGTAAGAACCTCGTAGGGCCTCTTGTTTCCTACTCACATGAAGAAAAACTAGCACTCGCTGTCGTGTTCTCGATCCAAAAACTTCGTCATTACATCCTCATGCGTTCCACCAAGGTCGTGATTGATTCCAACCCCATGGCTTTCCTATTGAGTCGCCGCATCCTCATTGGGAAGTACGCCCATTGGTTCGTCATCCTTCAAGAATTCGACCTCGAATTTGTCACACCAAAAATTAAGAAAGGTTTAGCCCTTTCTGAACTCATTTTTGAATTACCTACTGGAACACAGGATCCCCCAGTTAATGACGATTTTCCTGACGAGCACTTATTCGCCATTACTTCAGACGATCCTTGGTACGGTGATATCCTCACTTACTTGCGAACCCAAAAGTTTGCTCTTCACCTTGATCATGATGCTCGATGATGTATCCGACACCAGGCTCCCCGCTACCTTCTTATCGGTGACAACCTCTATCGTCATGGTATAGATACTGTCCTTCGTCGTTGTCTCACGCACGCTAAAGCTGAATAGGTTCTCAATGCCTGCCATAGCGGCGCTTGCAGTGGCCACCTCTCTGGTCTCGCTACTGCCCATAAATTCATGCGCGCTGGGTATTTTTGGCCTTCCCTCTTTAGTGATTACATTGAGGCAGTCAAACACTGTCCCAATTGCCAACATTTTTCCCCTAAGGCACGAGCTCCCCCAGCTCCTCTCCATCCTATCATCACAACTGGCCCCTTTTGTAAATGGGCCATTGACTTTATGGAGTGTCGCCCGCCATCTGCTGGTAACCATAAATATATCATCGTGGCGGTCAACTATTTCACAAAATGGGCCGAGGCTATGCCAAAATTTAACAACACGGCAGCTACCGCAGTCCTCTTTTTCTTTAACCACGTTATCGCTCGATTCAGGGTTCTGAAAAAACTGGTCTCTGACCACGGCCGACATTTTGAAGATGAGATATGGCGTGAGCTATCCTCACTGTTGGGTTTTGAGCACCAATATTCCTCCTCCTATTACCCCCAAGGTAATGGCCAAGTTGAAGCAGTCAACAAAATCCTCAAGACTATGTTTCAACGAATGGTGAATAATCACAAAACCAACTGGCATCTTATGCTCTTCCCTACTTTGTCGGCCTATCGAACTTCTGTTAAAACTGCCACCGGGTTTACTCCTTTCCTCCTCGTTTTTGGAGAGGAAGTAGTCTTACCGATCGAGTGTGAAATCCCTTCCCTTCACCTGGCCGTTGAACTTCTCCTTCATACCCAACCTCTAGAACAATGACTTATCATGCCTGAGCATGCCTCTAAAGACCGTCATGTTGCATTGCATACCCTTGAAGTGGCTAAGAAACGCACCAAAGCTCAGTATGACTGAAAAGTCCAACCTCGTACTTTTCACGAAGGCGACCTTGTTCTAGTATATGACCAGGCCCATGATTTTCTTGGTCATGGGAAGTTCGACTCATTATGGCTAGGCCCTTACATCATCAGTAAGGATCTCGGTAAGGGGGCATACCTCTTAGAGGACTTCGAAGGCAACCCCCTTCCTAATCCTCGCAATGCACTCTATCTTAAGAAATATTACCCTTAGCATTTCCCTTCTGAAATGCATGTTTTATTTTCTTTTAGATAGCTAGCATCTTTTTTCATTTTCATACTTTGATAATTCACCAGGACATACTCTGTCCAGAAGGGTCACTTCACCTTTCCCCAAAATCGAATTTCCTCACTCTTAACACTTGTACTTGGGGCACCACTTTGCCTCCATACTTGTCGTTGTTCGTGCCGATTTTCGTCATGAGATACCATCTTGTACTCATGTTTTCATGGTCCCCCATGGGACCTTTACTGTGTGGCATCACCATTGATTCGCCTTTGTTTAGAGAATCCAAGTTGAGTCATCATCGCATTCATGGAGTCTATCCTGAGTCCCTTTGTACCCTACTATAGTCCTCCCTCCTTCATTGCTTGGTCTCTCTCTTGTGTCGCACATTATGACCTTCAGTCCCACTGTCCCCTATCCCTTATGATACTATATCAGTCGCTGCCATGTCATTCATGCCCTTTATGCTCTAGCAAGGGAAGTCATCCATTCGCTACTCAGTCCCCTTCATTCCATCATCATCATTAGTATTAGTCTGTCCATCGTGCTACTATTTTCTCTCGTGCCTTAGTTGAGGATCTCTCATTACCTCACCTATGGCAGACCTCCTTCTGTCGACATCAGCTCCTTCATTTCAGAAGATAGTTCTAGAGGGCGATGTACCTTGGTTCCAGCTTCCACTCTTGTTCGGTGCCTCGGATCAAGCAAAGGGATCTCTCGTTTCCCTTTGACTTGATTGTTTCTCCACTCCATCTCCTTTTAGCATGATCGAGATCTGTATGCTTGATGGTCCAGCGATGCAGCAGTAGCTATTGGTGATGCCCAGGTGTGTGTGAGATGTCTCAGCCCTCATGAGGGGGTGGCCCTGCAGGTAGCCCCGCACATACCCGAATGACCTCTTCATTGCAACCTTTGATGCAGCTCCATATATTTGATGATGTCGGCCTTAGCCGCTTGCAACGCCTCTTTGATTTGCATGTATCAGTCAAATTTTGTGAGCCCTTCCCCGCTCATTGGGGGAATTTGGGTTGTATTTATATCTCATGTACTCAGATATTATTGTATAAGTCCTGGCTGTTATCCCAGGCACAACATGTATGTGAGATCCCTCATTTTATTTTTATCCGGCTCATGTTTATGCCGGATGTACTTTATGGTTCGGTCCCTTATTTACTGGACACACTATTCTTTTGTACCTTGTCTCGGCGGGCATAGGTATGCCTCCCCCGCCGCATTTAGCACAGGTACCCTCTCATAAAAAGAGACTTGTTGGACCTGTAAGTCTCGTCTCCTCAGGATCTAGTTCTTCAGCACATTAGTCTACCTCACATTTCTCTCTCTGACTTCCCTTTTGATGTCTGGTGATTGAGTTCTTACAACGTACTTCGGTCATATGATTTGCTCCTAACACTCGCACGCTGGAGGGAAATCTGTTACACCATTTTTTGGTCATCTAACCTACTATCATTAGATGGACCCAAGTACACCATGTAAGACCAATTTTACCCTAAGTAAAATTGTTTTCACTATGTGAAATAACTTAATAAAACACATTTATTAGGTTGTTTATGGTCTAAACAGGAAACCCAAAAAGGAAATATTAAACAAACCTATATTTTTTTTATTTTCCTCAAGGAATAATCAATTAAACAATAATTTAATTATTATTCCTGGTCATGTTTAACCCAAAACAAAGAAATTAATTAGATAAATCTTTATTTGTCTTATTATTTTCTAGGAATAATTATTTAAATCTTATTTAAATAATATTTCTTGTTAAATATGACTAAATCACCCATAAATAATTAAATAAATCATTATTTATTTGATTATCCTTCAACCACTTCCTTAAAATGATAAATAAATCATTTATTTATTTATTATTCACAAATAAAGGGATTTGACCTAAGTCAAATACTTTTTCCCTCCAACAAATATAATAAAATATTCCATAAAAGGTGGATCTAGATTTGGTTAATGTTATTTTAATCATGCACCAAGATCTAGAATGACCCAATATTTTGTTATAAATAGGAGGGTTTCCCCTACCATTCTTCACCTTTTTTTGTCTATTAGATCACTCTGGATCTATACTCTTGGTCTGACTTTGAGCCATTATCATTGTCATATTTCCCATTATTTGTTGTGTGAGCTCCCTTTGAGTTCTATCTTTGTCTGGGTTTTCTACACCAACAGGAGAGAGAAATGCTAGATCTGAAGTGCTGAGGACTTCCAAGAACCCATCCCATTGAGGAGAATTGGAAACACCTTCTTGTTTTCCTCCCAGGTGCCCTTAATAGAAAAAATTCTTTCAAAAAATATTGTTCTTATCTTTTCTATTGGATGTATGGAGAAAAACCTTATTTTTACTGCTTAATGTCTCTTTATGCATAGATTTGGTTTGTTGCAACACTTGTCTTGATCAACTAACTGCAGATCTGAAGATATTGGCAGTCAAATTTGATGTTAGGGGTATAAGTTATGCGTAGCTAAAGTGGTCTTTTTTCGTACACTTCGACAAAATATTCATACTAACATTATTGATCATAGCCATAAAGATCTCCAAAACAACTATTCAAGCATGGACAAAGGGTATAATTGAAACATAGCCTCTTTGGCAAACCTAATTAGTGGTACTTCAGAGAAAGATCTCAAGAACATTGTTTTAGTGAAATCAAACAAGAAGGGCTAATCATAAAACATATTTTATACCTAATGTATTGAACCATTCATGAGATAAACAAGCTTGGGTGGGTCTAGAAAGAAATTAAGGATTCTCTAAACTGACCTAGCAGAGGAAAACATAGAGGCAGTGAAGGAAAAACAGAGATAAGGTGCCTTTGAAAAACATTTCTTAGTCTAAAACCTTTGTCCTACTGCAATATAGAAGTATGAAATACAATGATACATAAGAAAACATGGATAGAATAGAAGCACATCACCATTAACCAAGCTTAGGGATGTTGCAAGCAAGCCTTCTCCATCATCACTCAAAACAGGCCATTCACAAAGTCCACAACACTTATTTAATCTCCAAAAAACCATATATTTCTCTCAAGATTCATCAAATTCCAACCAACTACATATGACCTCCTTTCTCTATTTATCTAGCAAATGAGGAGGTGGAAACCCTAAGAGGCTTCAAGAAACCATAAATACACCATAAAGGTCATTTATGTCCAAAGAGGCCATGCAAGGCCCAAGACACAATATCTAAGCTAATAAATGAAAGATAACATAAACATAACTCCTCGACCAATTTTGGAGTGATTTTCCCAAAAAATCTCAAAAATATCTTTCAGTGTGTTTTGTTGACTTTTTTGCAAGGTGGCAGTTGAAAGCGTAGCGCATGCACATGAAAAATGGGTCCAATTGCAGCCAAATTTTATGGCCTTCCCGATGTTGGAATTGGCTCTGTGATGGCTCGTTGGAAATCTTGTTGAGTCCAATTTCCAAAAATTCCCTTGGTTTTCTGATTGGGCTTCATTAACCTGTCTAAAAATTAAAATTTTGAAATCTTCTCTAGGCGCAGTGCCAGACCTGAAAATGAGGCAGAAAAGTGAAAAATGAGGTGTTTTTTGGTGATAATGTTGTACTTGAGCTGGGGATTCCAAAAAATGAAAAATTTTCCTCCTGAGGATGCCTGAGATGAAAGCATAGTGCCAAGGGTGTTGCGCTTAGAGGCCTCAAAATTTGCAAAAAACCAAAATTTGTCAAAAATTTCCCTACGCATAGCACCTTTTGCAGAGGAAATTAGGAGGCCTTTCCGATGTCCAAATTGGGCCCATGATAGATATTTGGAAACATTATTCTGTATAATTTCCAAACATACCTTTTTCTCTCTTATTGGAGTTGATATGTTCTGTCAGAAGTTGATTTCCCAAGACTGGTCAAAAAGTACTGAATGATGGTGCAGAAATGCAGAGTGCTGGTGCAGACAACTTTTGGATTCCTTCCTCAACTCCAAATTGATCTCATAATATTTCATTGAAAATTTTATCTTGTATACTTTCCAAATACACCTTTTTGTCTCTTATTGGAGTTGACTGGGCTCATCAAAAGTTGATTCTCCCAAGATTGGTCAAAAAGTGTTGAAAGATGGTATAGAAATGCAGAGTGCTGGTGCAGACAAATTTTGGATGCCTTCCTAAACTCCAAATGGAGCTCATGATAGCTCATTGGAAATTTCTTCTAGTATGGTTTATGTTTGACCCATTAAGCAAGTCATTTGGACACTCTAGCTATGAGAAAACTTAATTTTCCCAAGGTCACTCTAGAAGTGCAGTAATTCTCCCGTGACACCTATATTTTTGACATTGCTCCCAAACCATGATACCTGAGTAAAATATGAAGGATTTTTTTCTTATTGGACCTATGTTGGACAAAAAATCTCTCACGTTTATTAAATTCATCTCTGTTTGGTCAGAAACATAGTTTGAAGCAAAACTAACCCTAGGTATGGCAAATGATTTTTCCTTTGGAATGAATTATTGGAAAATGATGGAGGCATGATGTTTACGAGTTTGTATGGCCTTATGATTGCCAATATGACCTATAATATGGATTCTCTAATCCTATGCCTCATTTCTATAGAAAACCCTAGCTTAGTTGGAAGGGGAATTTAGGGTTTGGTGTAGGAAAAACAAGGGATTTAGGACTGCCTTGTAGAGGGAGGGTAATGAAGGGGTTAAGGGTTGTATAATTTATTGGAGAAATTTTTGGGGATATGGATAGATGTTAGAGAGTAGGGGAAAGTGTAATTTAAAGGATTGAACAAGGGGAAGGGGTCCAAAAGGGAAAAACACAGGCCTAGTCTCGAAAAGTGTCAAATTGTAGTAATAAGCTAGGTTTTGTAGAAAAATGATGAGTTTGAGGGATAGGGGTGATGGGAAGTGTTTAGGAAGGTATATTAAGGATAGGGGAAGGTGTAAGAACATAGGGATACAAGCCTTGTTGATGATTTAACCATGGAAGTCATGAAACCAAGAAAAATTCCCTCAAACACCCTAGTCATCTACAAGAACAAAGGTAGGTAAAAGCACATAAGAAGTCTTTTAGGAGTAACAGGGTGACCATGGAATGGAAAAATGGTAGAATAGTGAAAAAATTTCTCTAAGGATAATGAAGGCAGTGAGATTTCTAAGACTCACAATGTTCATGGAATTTTTTTTTTAGATATCTAGGGCAAATATTTAGTCATATACAAATAGCAAAAATTACTGATGACTAACATGGCCATAAACATAGATGCCTAATGCTATGAATCATTCCTCAAGCCAAGATACAAAAATGAGAACAAGAAGGTTTTTCCTTTCAGCCACCTACTTGACAGATTTTCTCCCATGATGAAGATCATCATGAAATACTTCACTTGTTAGGGCAGATTCTCCCGGCTGTACTCATATCACATCAGGTTTCTCATGCACTTCACAAGGAGAAAATTTCTCAACATCCCTCATATTTATACAAGAGCATTGACAAGATGGCTTATAAAGTGCAAAGCAGAGAGCCAGAGCATCAGATGAACAACACTTTTCTTCACTCTCTTATAAAGATAATTGTCCTACATCATCTCAATCAACTGAACATTTCTTGGGAGACCTTCATTGAGAATGATGTCTTCATTACTCTACCATCTCAGCCTGCTAGACCAATTCCACCACCAGTATCAGTGCCTCAAAAAGAAACATTATCATCTAGCATGGCTATAGTGAAAAAGGAAAAAAAGGATAAACAAGTGAAAACCTATCATAGAGGACCTAGGCAAGTGTTTTCTCCACAGATTGTGGAAGGTTCCATGCCTTCTTCATCAACAAAGCAAGTACACCAGGATGAGCATCAGAAAGAGACAATTGTCCATGAAGAGGAAAACCTTCATGAGGATGAAAAATACTTTGAGTTGATGGATTTGGATGATCAAGATGATCTGGAGACCTCAAATTGGATCATCAAAGAGAAGGATGCCATGATAAAATAATTGTAGGATAACATGGCTAGAGCTCAGTTTTTCATATCATTCCTTGAGCAGCAGAACAAGTAGTTGAAATATCAGCGATTACTCATGGAGCTAGAGTTGCTCAAAGAAAAAAGATAAGATACCAAGGGTAAAAAAATGATGTCATTTGATGATCCTGACCATGATGACATTCAAACCAGCAGAACAAGACAAAAAACTAGAGGTATTAAGAGAGCTCTACAGCAGCAAAAACTTGTAGGCTGAAAACCTCACTTTTGAGGAGAGGATTACCAAGGAGGTTGAATATGATAGAGAGATATGGCTAGATAGGGTAAACCTCCACCTTGAGAAGCTCCTCCACAAAGCAAAAAAAGATAAAAGGATGCTCAGAAACATGTCCAACAGCTACATCACAAGAAACAATATCTGTAACATGAAACTCAAGCAATTGGAGGAAAAACACAAGAAAACACTAATTAAGAAAAAGGAGGAATATAAGCTTGAGATCAATGTTGACCCCTCCCTGATTTTTGGAGGCATATCATCAGCACTCTATCCACCAATTTTAAAATTTTTTGGGCAACCTTTTTAGATTTTTGGCATTTTGACAAATTTTGACTAGTTTCCAACATAATCAACTTATCAAGAGCGTAGCACCTAGGGCGTTGTGCTTTCTCTAGGAGCCTCCAAATGAAAAATGGCCACCAAAATCGGATTCATAAGTCCCTATACATTCAATTTCAACTATTGGAACTCAAAAATTAGACAATATGGCAGGGAGAAATGGCCAAAAACACCTAAAAAATCACCTTTCTACCCCTATTTTCAAGTTGGCACTACGCTTTGGAGAAGTGTTAGGAGATTTAAGTTTTGGAGGCCTTAAACTCATCATTTTCAGAAACCAAGGGAATTTTTGGAAACTCGACAAGAATCTTTCCAGTGAGATATCCTGAGCTCAATTTGGACTTCAGGAAGTCCCTCAAATCTAGCCTTTAAGTTGGCACTACACTCTTGCCAAAGGCATTGTGCTTCTGCCAATTTGATGATTTTTTTCAAAATTTTCCAAATTTTCTCAATTTGGTCAAATATTCATGAATTTTACTAATGTAATTTGATTATGTAAATTTAATTAAGTTACTTTTAAGTTACTATAGGGTAAATACATTAGGTAAAATTAGATTTTGGGCTAAGATGAATCAGTTTCACCAAAGTTAGGGATGAGTTTGTTGACCTCCCTAGTCTTTAGGTTTTCAGTTCAGTTTTTTGGGGATTAGTTCCTCAAGTTAGGGATTTGACCCTTGAGCTGGGGAGAATCAGTTTTTTTCCTATATATTCCACCTCCTTTCTCATTGCAAGGGTTGGATGTTGTAGTATTGATCAGAGAACAATATTGTAGCAAACTCTTGGTAGGAATTTATTGAAAGATTTACAGCTATTTTGGTGGGATTATTGTGGTACTATATTTTGACATAGTTTATTATTTTGTTTACATATGTGTGAATTTTTTTTACTTTACATGATCATGTCATTTCTATAATATGGTTGATTCTTAAGTGAGATAAGCAGAATTCATGTTTAATGCTTTGTTTAGGGAGAATCATCATACTTTTGTTTCATTTCTTTAGTTTAAAAATAATTCATGTATGTCATGCTCTTTTTATCACCTCACTAGTCTAATACGCTCCATAAAATCACCTTAAAGTGTTAAAGTACCTACCTACCTTGCCCCATTGGATGTCTACAATTGCTGGTCCTTTTTCCTTGATCTAGTTTCCTCTTTAACCTAATTCACTCATCCAACACCCAAATCAAACAATCAAAACCCTAGAGATATTATACCTAACCTAAAACCTAATTTATCTAGCCCTCTTGGATGTGATCCCTTGGAGAGATCCCTCTCCTGCCTAGTAGGGGTAGCTACTTGGCAAGAACTTGGTCTTTGGCTACCTTTGTTGGTCTCTTCTTAGCCTCGAAGATCCGATGGAGTGATAACATCTTGGTGATCATACTGGGGAAGAAAGTGATAGATCTTCCCTGGTTTTACCATTAGTTATTAGAATCCTTGGCCTCTGGATGATAGGTCTAAGATTTCATTGAAGCCGATCTGAAAAAGTTGTAGAGAACCAAGTTGCTGAATAGTGAACGTTCTGGCTTCGAGGAGATACACCAGAAAAAATCTTGATCCTCACCCAGCTGATCCATTCGAAGATCCAGAGAGGCTTGTTTGAAATAATAGATATCAAGCTACACAAATTCAATCAAATCCAATCCCATTGGTAATATCTTCTTCGCTACGTAGAAAAGTTATATCTCTTGAAGATATACCATTTGATTTAAAATTTGAGTTGTCTTTGTTTCGTTCTAAGTTTGAAACGTCATATTTGACATAGTATTTGAACCATTAAGTATTTATGAGGTAAATTCATTATCTGAGTTAGATCTTAGTTCTTTAAAACTTGAAGAAAATTTACCCTTTGAAGAAACTAAGTCAGAATCAGACTTTGACACTAGATTCTGGAGTCAGTTCTATAAACTTGAAAGTTTAGAAAACCAACTTCAGTACCAATCGGAAAAATCCATAATCAATATCAGCAAGAGTCAATACCCATCCCAACACAGTCACAGTAAAATGTTGTTTCCTCTTCTGCACCATCTACTTCATTATCTATTCAGAAAACTCCTCCCAGTGTCACTCATGTAGTTCATTCAGCAGGAATTATGGCCAGATTTTGTTGATTAGCGGTTGTCATTGATGTCAACCCAAGCAGCACTAGGGGCTAACCCAATACTGCATGGAAATTTTGACCTACCAAATTAATATATTCTGGGTCAATAATTATTTTTATGGTTTCAACTTGTCGAGATGTTTTCGTTGATATATGGCATGCCATGTAATTCTTCACGGTTTGAGAGATATTCATGTTTGAAGTTTGTACCCCCAGTTAGTGGGCTAAAACCCCATGGGGTTGGGGCATGGGTCATTGAAAAGTCATAATTAATATTTTTTAAGCTCCTAAGATCCCTCCCACGTTCACTTGTTGAAGCCCCTCTCAACTTAAGCATTCATATAAATTGTGATATTCATTTCCTCTTTATGCATGGGATTTGGCCATCTGAAATAGGTCATCGTGGAATTTTTCGCTCAAATTTGTTTTCTACGAAGGATAAGAAGCTGAAATTTTTATGACGTGAAGAAAAAATCTTGAGGAAGCTGCAGTAAAAATTTTAGATCAAGTTGCACAACATTTTTGGAGATATGATCTGTGGAAGTAAGGGTTTTTGCAGGCTCTTGAAATTCATCTCAAATACGTGACCTTGGTAAAATCGTCATAAATCTCTCTCTGAGCGTAAGATTGGAATTATGTAAAAATTAAAATATAGTGCACAATATTTAGTTTTTTATCTATCAATTTTAGAGGAAAATGAAGAAACAATGACACGTGGCACGCCGTACAAGTGCACTCTGCTGAAATAGTCCATAATTAGGGCAGTGTGAAAAATTAGGTATAACTCTCTCTTGAAGAATCCAAATTGGGTCATACCTATGGCATTGGAAAGAATACTCAGAGAAATACTACAAGACCAAAAATCAGATATTGAGGATCTGAAATAACAGAGATACACCAAATTCAATATCGAGCTCCTGGAAGGCAAGAAAAAGCTAGATCATGTGTTGTCAAGGATTGCAAAGGACCAGACTTTCTACAGCATAAAAGAAAAAAAAGGTGCAGCAGAGGGTAGCATGACAAGAGCAGCAACCAAGGTGCATAACAACAGCAAGAATTTCATCATATGAAGTCTTCAAGTGGGCAACACTGCATACAATCATTGTAAAGGTATCATTGTACTTAGTCATTGTAAATACATTATTGTACAAATTGTACTAGTGTCTATCTGCCAAGGGTTGAAGAGGAAGTGTTGGGAGATCTAGGATCATCATTAGGTGGTTGTGTCAAAGTTGGGGTTATGGTCTAGTATATCTTCTTCTTCTATATCATTCTATATCATTGTAAAGTGGACCATTTTCCCTAGTACGGGAGTCCATTCTTCTTTTATTCTTCTATAGGGTGCTATGGTGGTGCTAGGGTGAGTTGTAGCTCATTTGGTGTTGGGGCATCCGTTCAGTGACTACTAAAGAATCTCGGGCGTTGGAGCATCCATCCAGTGGGAGCTCGAGAAGAATGCTTTTCTAGATTCTAGGAAGTTGGAGCTTTATTTTCAATTGGAGTTGAAAAGAATTATTAGAAAAGCATTAGGTGGTTTTTTTCCCGGAGTGGGTTTCCACCTTAGAAACTATGTGCATTTGTTTTCCTCTTGTTTGCTGCTATAATTGTACAAACACTGATAATAATTGAAGATTAACTAATTCTCTAATTGAAAGAAATAGTGATTCACCCCTCCTCTCAGTATTTCCAACAGATTTGCACCCCTCATATTACCAGGTCAATTACATGCCTTACCTCAAGGTTATGGCTAGAGACTCCCACTTTTTGATGAAAATTATTAAATCACTACAAAACATCACATAGTTATTGATCTGGAAGAAGTAGATGAAGATGATGCTAAAATGAGAGTCATAGTTCAGATATTTTCAGAAGAAGTTAAGGTATGGTTCACATAATTAAATGAAAATTCCATAGCCTCTTCAAATCAATTGATAGATGCTTTCATAGCCTGATGGGAGGTAAATAAGAATCCATTACAAATCCTTTCTAAATACAATAATCTGAAAAAAGAAAAAAATGTAATATCCCAAAAGGGAGAATGCAGTAATAATAAAACACAATATAAGAACTACAACAAAGTAAAAAATAAATCTATATACACATTAGAATGCAGAACAATAGTTGAGCCTTTTAATTATATAGGAGGTGAATAGCATGTACAAAAATGCTCAAAATATGAGACACTCAAGCCAAAGGAATGGCCTAGAATGACCCTACAATGACCCCACAAGAGGGACTGCATAACTTCTGAACTGCTGGAAGGTAAATTATGGTGTCCCTGCTAAAGATGTTGGGACTACAACTACCAAAAAGATAAAAATTTAGATCTAGGAAAAATGGGAGCTCCGATGATGCTGAAACTAGTGATCTGGGCTCCATGATGGATACCCAAGATAACCTAGAAAGGGTTTTTCAGATCTGGCAATCTAAGAAAACCACCCTCTTAGGGCTTCGCATATACACTATTGGGTGTGCAAATCTAAAGCTAGATTTGATGATATGATGGCTGCAATGATGCACAATTAGATCATTTCAAGAAGGGTTGATCCCTTCACTAGATCCTTGGTCTAAAAGCTCAAGATCTAGCTCCTCTAATCTCCTCCACTGAAAATAGATGTTGGATGAACAACAACTTCAGAAAACTGTGCTCTCGGAGAGGGAGGCTCAGTAGCCTACTACTAGATGTGTCAATACAACTCCCGAATGATGGAAACAATAGATCCAATGTGAGGGGATGATCCCTCACAGGATTTCCAGCTGAAATACTAGAAAATTCCTTCCTCCAATAGATCTACAAGACTGGAATACACAATCCTTGAAGGTACTGCTGCTACATGGAGGTAAAACCCAATGGCTTGAATTCCAGATATAGATCTGCTGCTCCTGGAAGACTGAATATGAAGAACAATTGGTAGGATGAATCCTCCACCAGTTTCCTAGTTGAATGCTAGAAACAACCTCCTGAAGATGGCACCAATTCATGATGAGGAATGTAGTACAACCCTCTCTCAAGAGATACTCAATGAAATAGGTGGGATTCCTTCTCGGGAACACCCTGTGCTAAACAACATTACAATCTTAGCTAAACAGCTCAAGAATGCATAGAGATGTCCTAAGACAAATCTAGATCTAAAAAAATCAAGAAATGAATAATCCAAATCATGCCTTCCATTGTGCCTTCATCTTCGTTATATAGATCATGAGCCTTCAATAGCCTAGGCCCACTCCAAAACTGCATTGTACATGTGGACATAAGTCTCCATGGTTGACTGCGTTGTTTCTCCATGTCCTCCATCATGTTCACATGGGGTGATAACCCTCTCCATCATGTGTGCATCACTTCCTCCACTAACTTATCACAAGTTATTTATGATCTTAATTTGAATGCACTATGATCTCAGTTGACCTCTTCAAGATCCTCATGATTTTACATTTAAGATCCATGATCTTATTTGATTATTTCATCCTCCATGATCTATCTCATAAATGAGACATGATCTCCATTAATGGAGCTGCTCCACTACTCCATGATTTTATATCTAGCTTTAGAATATCCACATACACACATTAAAAGTGGATTTTATTCATATTTGAGGTTTGTGGGTCTCTCCACCCTTTTATTTACTTAATTTATTAAGTTTATTAAGAACTCTAATATTCTAAATATCATGTGAAAATTTGGGAATATTACAGTCCTCCCCGACAAAATGTTGCTTGTCCTCAAACAACAACAAAAGTAGATGCTACAACAATCTATCCCCCTCCAAATGGCACCCACACAAGGAAGGTCTCCCCATTTGTTGCAATGATTTATGTATGCCCATCACCAAATTTTCCTCTCTAGAATGTCTAGAGTGATCTCTAACTATGTAGCTATATGTCCCTCATCAAACATGAAGCTCCAAGTGACAACCATAATCTGTCCAACATCCTCCACAATACATGAGATACATAAAGATAGATGGTTCTTTCCACAAGAGGAGAGCTCCAACCCACAAATTATACCTTCATCCCATGCTACATGAAGTAAAGAGAGGCTTTTCATGTCTCCATCCTTAGCCCTATTGGCCTTGTTGGATCTAAGCATCATCCCAACATTGTACAAAAGAAGAAGTAGAGATATATGGGTAGACAAAGATTTCAAACCATATTCTCCCAATAGTAGCCAACGCAGCGTTTCTCCCTGCTGCCACACCACATCATCAAGATACCAAGTATGGTGTCCATACTCTCCAAGTAAGAGCCATCAGAGGATTGCCTCTTACTTCCATCCTCCAACACTATCATGAAAAGTAAGGGAGTATGTAGCACCAAAATCCCCTAATAAAATCCACAGCAACAAGATCTCTTGCTGCCTCTTCACATCATCATGTGAATCATGGACCAACAACAACATACTGAAGGACACAAGAAAATTCATATCAGCCCAATACAAAAAAACTCCATTATCACACATCATGAGAGTATTATACCATATTACAAACAATACAAAACACATAAGCATGGGAGATGTCATTTGATGGCCAAAATCTCTCAACCAAAATGAACATGCCTTCTTCTGCTTCATTATGTCATGTATACACAAGGCATGAGTCAAAGAAATATGAGCTATTGGGTGGTAACCATACTCACCCAAGAGCAGCCAGCGTAACCATGCCTCCTTCTTCATTACATGAGTATTTTTCAAGGCATGTATCAAAGAAATAGGAGCCTTTGGGTAGTAACCAAACTCACCCAAGATCAACCAGTGTAACCAAGCTTCTTACTGGCATATGTCATATATCTGCAAGTGGTCATGCAACCCCTTTCTTATCATCCTCACCCACTCATCCCCATGTGGATGATGAATGAAGTTCTACATAAACATGGTATCCTCCGTTTGTAGAATACCATTCACCCTAAACTGATGAAGATATTTGCACTCCATGACATTTTGAAGTGAACCTCCAATGAGATCCCTTAATGAGACATCCTTCTCATCAATGGCCCTCCAAAACCAGTGAGGTTCTGGATCTACTGTGGGTATAATTTTCCCTTTGAGCTGTGAGATGCTCATTGAGAAAGTTTCATCTAAAAAGGAGAAAAGATTCCTCATCTCAAGATGTCCACCACCTGTCATCTTAACCTCCATTGCTTCATGAGTGAAGCTACCTTTAGAATGCTCCAAGAATAATGAGGTCCCTTCATTTTCACTGCTACTAAGTGACAACGTTGTAGATCTACATAGTAGTACATTTTTTTTTTCATGGCAAGGCATAATGCTGAACTCATAGCCCACCATTTTAGATAGGATCATGCTCATCCCATCTTCTGAAATTACACACTTCAACTCCAAGGGTTGAATGTAGCTCATCAATGGTGAACTGAGATAGCTCTTCAAATCCTCCTTGATTAGATCAAGGGTTCTCTACATTGTGATATATTTTTGCTTCAAATCAACATGTTGTTCTAATCCTTGGTCATGCAATGGCCATGATAACATGTCCCCATAAGTTTCAATAAGGTCTACTAAAACAACAGGTGAAGAAAGTGCATGCATGCCTTGGATCAACTGATATGTGGGAACCTATTGCAAGACCACAAGAGTTCCTCCAACTAGGACAATGGTGTCTCAAAATTTTGGTAAGAGTGATGGGTGCTCTTCTATCAATGTACCAGAGCTGGAATCTACCTCCTCTTCCTCATGCATCTCCTAAATCATGCATGGGACTCTACAAGTTAAGATATAAATATTATCTTGCAAGGATGAAAGTGTCTCTTCTCCCGATACAAGTACTTCTATAGCTGGTGGTGAATTTAGTGACTCTTTTTCCAAAGAGACAAGAATGACATCCTCCTTTGCTTCCTTAGGAATTGTCTCTTTGGGACACATCTATGGTTTTCTCACATCAAACTTCTTCCTCAATTTGTGAAAGAAATATGAATATTTAGTCACCTTTTCATGCTCCCTGTGACCAAACCACCAATCATTGGCTTCACCATAAAGATGAAGTGTTGCAATTTGAACAACCTCTCTTTGTAATATCCCTTTTTCAGGAACAACTATAGATTGGGAATAATCTGAGTTATTACCAATGTGAAGCTACATAAATATGTCATATACAGACACAATATCACTTAAACATCAATACATTATGTAGCAGCACCCTTATATAGCGTTTTATAAAGAAAAATATGGGGAAAAGTGATGATTTTGGCCCTAAAACGAGTGTATTAAGATATTTGCGTAAAAATAAGATGGGAAAGTGGTTGGATATGATATCTAGGGTTATTAGGGACTCCCATGTCGAATTTAAGCAAAAAAAAATAAGTTTTTCTAAGTTAAACAGTTCCTTCGTTCCTAACTAGGCTAGAAAACCTTGATTTCCCAAGACTAGAATTATGCAGAAATTTACTGAAGCATGTGAGCGTGATTTTTTGAAGGGTATGACTGAAATAAGGTCTGAATATTGAAAAATAATACCAAGGGCACAAATCATACACTTTATAGAAGAAGAATGAAAGAATACAGAAGAACTCCTCAAGAAAGAGGTGTTGTAACCATATAAAAAAATTGCATAACAGTGACAACGTTATTTTTAGGGCTGAAGCAGTAGTTTATTGAATCTTCAGATATGTACATAAAAATATAGATCTAATACAGATCCATGTACAAGAGAAGCTGATCTATACATTCCCCTTGGGGATTTTCTCAAAACACAAAGCACCGGAAGTAGATCTGAGATCTAAAACTTTAGATCTACAGAATGATTCATAAATTATGAATAATGCAAGTACATAACAGATCAGATCTGAAACAGAGCATAGATTGGTTGGATAATCTATGGATCACCACAATGAAGGAAGAATCCCAACATCGGACATCTCTCCTCCAAAATGCAAGCAAAGCACCCTGTAGCTGTAGATATGCAAATAACACTGTCTCAGGGAGAGAAACAGCACTATAGCTTCTAAAGATGAAATGGCCTTGTTATTCATCAGTATTTTTCACTTGTTGGTGATGACTAGTTATAACAGCCAAGTTTTCTAGCAGCTGATCTAAAAATTTGTCAAATTCGACAGCTGAAAAACACCCATAAACATTTTTTCCCTCCTACCTTTTCAGTCCGCCCATGATGAGATGAAACCTCATTATCAAGCCCTATCTAGCCTCAGCCATACTAGCTTGCCCATCAGCTCCAAAGAAACAATCCAAATCTGTCTAAAGAAGTGTCCCCTAAGTTAGGTAGTGGCGCTTTAGGCATTTCTCCCTTGGCAAACTACCCTAAAGCCAAAGAACCTCTATCTGCTACAGCCCAGTCATAACATACCTTCCCATTCTGCAAATAAAGTTGGTTACACCCTTAAGTCACGCCACTAACAAACCCTGAAGTCTCAGCAATGCACATACCCTAGGTCAAAACTGATATTAGGTGGTTTTACAGTGTTTCAATGGATCTTTCAAAGAGTAGAAGTGTACCAGCATCCCAGAAGACAGTATTTGGCTCCACATGAAAATACAGTTGCTTCTCATGTGATTTTGAGCCTGGAATGCAGCTACAGGGAAGAGAGTTTTTTTATTAAGCTCCTGCGATCACAGTCAAAGCATGAAAGGACAGTGAAAGGAAAAATAACACTGTTAAAAGCTGGTGAAATGGCATGACTGAAAAACTTCCTTCATCTATAAGTAGAGGGATTGAAGACTGAAAAACCTCCTTCATCTACAAGCAGAGGGTTTTTGAGGACTGAGAGAACCTCCTTCATTTTATAAGTAGAGGGTTGAAGACTAAGAGTGCCTCCTTCATCTATAAGCAGAGGGCCACGGATAAAGTGGGCTTTTTAGAATTACAATGATTGTAAGGCAAACTTTTTGGATACAGAGAGACAGCAACTAAGGGTTTCTGAATAAAAATGATGATAAAGGCAGAGGCAAAGCAGTGGTGCTTTTCAAAGATTGTTTGCATAAGCTCCATTGTTATTGAGTTACAATGTGAAGCTAATGGGTTGATCATCAATGAAGAAATATTATAAGTAGATGGCCAAAAGAGTCCAACAGTCTTGGTCTCAAACTAGCTTCTGCCATCATGAATAAAGGAAACCACTATCAGTATGTTCATCAAACATTCTTCATTTGGTTGAGACAGAGGTTGAAAGGAAACCAGACATTTGTCAAAGTAGGCCTCCTTCATCTATAAGCAGAGGGCCAGAGCAGTGATTGATCCTAGGGTTTCACTGACTGAGAGACAAATTGTAAGAACAGCAGGAGACAGTTGAAGGCTTCTGAATAGAGAAATGATGTCAAAAAAAAATGGAAAGCATGAGTACTATAACTATCAAAGAATCTAACTTGTCTCCTATCATAGATTCTCTTTCAAAGACAGTCTGGAGCCAAGAAATGAACAAACCTTGCTGAGGGGTGTAAATTCCTTAAAAGTTACAAAGACCCATCTCCTTGATAAACAGACTCGACATTTAGTCTCTGTTCCTTTAAAAAAAATAGAGTTGAAAAGAAGTTGAAATCAGCTGGGTTGGACACAGGCCAAAGAATGATAATTGTTTTTCAAAAGGTCATGTTCTTCCTATTCATGAAAAATTTCTTTCAAAAAACTCATCATAATAGACAAAGGCAATTTGATTTTAGTTTTCCCAAAAAGGCATTGCAAATAGATACACAGGGTCATAAAGGTGCAAGAAGGATTATGGTATGTATTTCAAGGTCAGGAAACAAACTCAAAGAAAATAGAGCATGCCACTATTACGAATGAAGGCCTGTTATTTATGGAAATGTGTCAAAGGTGATAATGAAGCCTAGGTGATTACAACTGAGTTTCACCTCACAATCAAAGAGAAAAGCCATTTGGAGAATGCATCTACTGTCACTATGTGGTTTTAAGCCAGGTTTCCCTCTAACAAGCAAATATAAGCACAGCAAAGACATGTCCCCCCTTTTATAAACAAACAGTGAAAGGAGTTTGGCCCTTGAATGTTTTTCTTATAAGTGGATAGGTTCATATCTATTAAAACCATTCAATTAGCATGCATAGACCTTTTTACGAACGTTATTCAAATGTGAGCCCCTTATAGCACGTTCAAAATCATTTTGTTTCTTTTCAAATGAACAAAGGAATTGGTTTTAAAGAAAGAAGTCTTCCAAACCCTCACAAATCCAACTCAAAGAGTAATTGACTTTTGCGTACAAAGGAGGATAAAGGGACCATTGCAAGCCCATTTAAAATTCTCAAAACACAAGCAACGCTTCCCTTTTGTTGTTCACGAGACCAAAGAAGAAGTTTTCGGGAAAATTCATAGAGTTTTCGAGCTTGGAGACTGCGCGGTGTGCCTGTAGAAGCGTGCGGCGCGTCTAGGCGAAATTTTACACAAAGGCTGCGTTATTGCGTGGCGCAGCTGTAGCGGCGCACGGCGCGCCTGTAGGCACCGGTCACAACTACCCGTCAACGACCCGACAACCTTGTTGTGCGCAGCGCCTTCTCATTTCAAACATGCCGTGCATGTTTTAAACGTTCAAAGCGCCTCCAACAAGCTTTGAAAGCTGCTCAAACTCCTCAAACAACGACTGCCATCAATCTTCGAGGTATTTTATGTGCCTCCTTGGTATATTCAAAATTATAAAAGGGTGATCAATGCTGTGTTATTCAAAGACTAAATAATGGTGAAAAAATGAAACTCTCGGTGTAAATCAAGGTGTGTTGGGGTAAAAAAAGTTTGAAGAATATTGTTACAGCTGGTTGAAAGTGAAGTGGTCATTTTTGTTTCAAGGAACCTAAAGCTACCCTCAAAACAGTGATAAACCATGAACTCTGTCAGCTATATGTAGTGGAGAAAACAATGCTTAGGAGGGTTGATATTTTTGTTTAAAACTCAATATTTGTTGTGGTTTATGATTGCTCAAGGTGAACATAGTGAAAGTGGTGGGTTTTTATTGATGTCAAAAATCCTGATAAATTGTCCTCAAAAACAGTGTTAGAAGGTGGAGCAGTTTTAGAAAGGAAAAAACAGTATTCCTAAGTTGAAACAGTGAGCCTAATTTAACTATAGTGATCATACATAAATTGCTTTTTCATTTTCAAAGGTCCTCTTTGTGTGGTGAAGAGCAAAGTTAGTGCTACCTTTTTGTCCATGAAACAAACTTTAGTGAATGAAGCTGTTAAATTAGTTTGAAGGTGTTTCTATCTAAACTGTGTGTGAGAAATAGTGAACACAAGGAGGGTGTTTTGATTGGGAGGATTTTTTTGCCTCTGTCTAAATACTAGGCTGCCTTGCTTACACCAAAACACCAAGAGCCCTGTGACCTTACCCAAACGCAAAAATCACTTGACTATGTATACCTTTTATTTGACTGTGTGCTTGTTATTTAAACTGTTTATTGATTGGCATACAAAAGGAGAAGAGCAGTTTATTGGGAGGAGCAGAGGCTTGATATCAAAGAAAACATTTCACACAGCATTTGAGGAAAAATTTCCTTGATCAAACAGTGATTGACAAAGAAGACAGAGTTGTGTTTGAGAGAAAATTTCAAAAAAAACCATTTAAGGCAGTTTGGTTTTGCAGAGAGCATCTAGAACAAGATGCCCCCCAGGCAGGACAGTAGGAGTGGCTTGCATAAGAGATTTGAGCCTACTTCCACTGAAGAGGTGAATGCCCACCCGTCAGTCTTGTTCAATTTCCATGAGGTCAGGTGTTTAGATTTTTGTCAAAGGGTGCAAGAGGTAAAGAGCTTTTCTCCTTTGACACACCTTTTCTCTTTGAGGTTTCGAGACAAGCATTTCCAGCTGGCAGGCCTTGACTTCAAATTCTCTCCAAGGTCCATCTCCAAGGCCACTAAAATCCCCTATATTGGGGAAAAGTGGTTTAAACAATGCCATTTGGACTCAGAAGACTACAAGCCCTTTCTAAAGCCTGAGCACAGAGATTCATGTCCTTCTATTTTCCCTTTCTCATATCTTTTGGCCAGATACACCCCCCTCATGAAGATCATCATGAAATACTTCACTTGTGAGGAAATATTCTCCCGAGTTTATGCATATCAAATTCGACTGCTCATGCATTTCACTAGGGCCAGATTGCTAAATCTTCCTTTCTTCTTACACAAGAGTATTGAGAAAATGGCCTCCACTATTCAAAAGAAGCCTCCTTCACAGCAAATAGTCTGCCTCTTCTATCACTCTCTCATCAAATTCATCATTATTCATCAACTTGAACAGAGGGAGGTCTCTTGGGATACTTTCATCACTCATCTGGATTTATCCACTGTCCCTCCAATCCATACATCCCCTACACCTCCTACTCATCATCCCTCACCTTCTTCTAGCAGACCTATTCCCAAAAAGCTCAAGTTTACCACAGAACAAACAAAGGAGCCTGAAGAAGGAGAAGAGAGTGACCATGAGGAGGAAGAAGGATAGGAGCAGCAGGAAAGTCATGATGAACAACAGCAAAGGGAGGAAGAAGAAAGTGTTGAACAACAGCATCACAGTGATGATGAGCAGTAGCAAGGGGATGAATAAAAGCAACACAGTGAGGGTGAGCAGACTTTTGATGATACATAGCAGACTTATGATGAGGGTGAGACAGAACAGCAAGGGCATGAAGTTGATGAACAGGGGCAGCCAAAAGAGACTAAACAGAGGCAACATGAAATTGCTGAACAACAGCAACATGAAAGTGATAAACAAGGGCAGCCAAAATATGACACACAAGAGCTACAACAGTATGAGTAGGGGCAACCTCAGGGTGAAGAACAACAGCCTCCTCAAGAGGAACAACAAACTCAAAAAGAAGAGGGGCAGTAGGATAAAAATTTGCAGCACAGTGAGGAGGAAAACCCTCAAAGGGAGATGCAAAAAGACAACCTAGACATCCTTGAAGAGGGCCAAGACATTGGAAAAAATGAAAGGCAAAGTGACAAGGGTAAAGAGCCCATGGAGCATGTGCTAGCTGCCTCTCTGAGGCAAGGGGCCATGCTCTCTTCTCTGAAAGTGGCCAAGCCCCAGACAACAAAGAAAAGGGTGCCTAGAGTCATAACTTCAAATGTGACTCGGGCCCTCTGAAGTAAGGGAAAATTGCCAAATAAGCCCATGGTCGAATTTCCTAAGAGGAAGAGTACCAGAAGAGCCACCCAAAGCAAAGGGAAGGGCAAGGAAGAAGGAAGTCATGAACAGGAAATGGAATTCGACATCATCCAAATCCAAAGTGATGATAGTGATAATGAAGCCCGGATCTTAGAAAATCTCTTGATCCATAGAGAAAGCCAAATTGATGCCTTGAAGGATGATCTTCATAGAGCTAGGAATTTCAGTCAATTTTTGCAAATTCAAAACAAGAAGATGAGTGTACATATGACTTTTTATGAAATAGGGGAAATCAAATACAAGAAGGAGGCCTCCAAAGCACAAGTGAGGTTGGAAGAACTCATGGGTGAGTTAGAAAGTGAAGGCGAAGGTTAGCCTAAGCGAAAGAGGCCAAGAACCATGGGGCTTAAAAAGGCCCTTGAGAAGCAAAAAGAAGAAGAAAATTCCCTTCTCCAATCTACCCCTCTCACCACATTGTTCGAACAAGAGATAGAGAAAAATCAGGAGCCATTTCTTGAGAGAGTTAATGATCACTTGGAGAGGAAATTGGAGAAGGAAAACAGGGACTTAGACCTTCAACGGAAGATGACAGGGCATTATAAAAAATTAAATCAGTTTGCCTGACGGATGTTGAAGGTTGCTCAAGAAAATATCAAGGAGGCCAAAGGGAAGCGTCCGGCACAAAAATTGAGGAAAGACACCTCAAGACTTCAAATCATGGCGTCTGCTTCACAACATGTTGCTGAAAACCCTTGAGGGTCATGCTTGCCAAGTTTGGGCGAAATTTGACATATTTTGGTTTTTTGTCATTTTTGGGTTTTTGGCCAAAACTCATGGGCATCACCATTTTAGTTTGGGGAATCATAAAAGGATGAGAATGGTATCATTGGATGCCATAATTTCATGAGCACATACTCAGAAATTTTTAGGACATTTGAAGATCATTTTCTCCCCCGAAATGGCAAAAAATGCTCGCTTTTTCTACACTCTGCCCGGTTTATTAGCAAGTTTTATTTTTTGGTTTTTTTACACACATGCCTATTTTTGGAAGACTTATAGTGGTTAGTTGGGTGCAAAATTAACATTTTCAGAAATTAGACACTCAGAGCTTTCCAACGAGCTATCATGAGCCTCATTTCGACATCGGGAAGGCTTCCAAAAGTTGCTGGCAAGTCAGGGAACCTTTTGCTGATGTATTTTTTGAGTATTTTTGTAAAAATTGAACCTTTCAAAACTGCTTTTTCCTCATGTGCGTTTAGCTATTTTTGCACATGAGAAGTTATGAAAAGTCAATTTATTTCCCTCTTTTAGAATTTTTTAAATATTTTATGAGATATTTTGTGCCTTGGGCTTTGCAAAGCCTCAAGGACAAACTAAGATATTTTGGATAGGCCAATGAGATTGCAAGTTGAACTAAGAGGTTTTCCTCACGTGGGCCTATATATTCCAAAGTATTTCATTGTAAATAGAGGCTGAACTTGATGAATAGAAGCAATATATGGTCATATAAGCTTTGGAAGAAATAGTTGTCTCATGCTTTTGGATAGTCTCTTGGATGTTCTTGGATGATGAAAGAGGATTGTTGTTGGATTCCATGACTTGGTAGAATGGTATAGTGTCTCTCTCTTCTTTTTTTTTCCTAGTTTTCATTCATAAATCCATGTTATTGCTTGCTATAGGATATTAGGGAACAAATTTGAGACATGCCCTTGGAGGCACCTCAAATTTCCTGTTTCTTCATAGCTTCCATGTTTTCTTCATTCTTAGTCACATTACAGAATTCTTGATTGCTCTTTAATAACTTAAGGATATTTTTTCTTGTTTCATTCATGGTTTTATGCATGCTAAGTATGATTTACGGTATGCCCTGCTTACTCATGGCTAGACATAGCTCCATCCATGAAATTTCTCTTTGACTGATTAGATTGTCATTTGTTGAACCAAGGAGGTCTTGTTCTAATCTTTCCCTTTGCCTAAGACTACGCAATCTTGTCTTCAAAGTGCTCAATAACTTGAAGTACTGTGTTTAGGAATTCTGGCATAGTGATTTGTGTTGTTTTTCTGTCTTAAGTGTATTTCCCCAATTTCTGATAGTCATTTCCCAAAGTTAAAGAGTTATATATCTCTATGCATGGCTTGAATGTTTATTTCTATGTATCGATTAGCTTATAGTTACATTTATCATGATTAATGGTTTTCCCTAAAATGTTTATGTCAGCTATTAAACTAGTTATGCTTGGAATCCTTTGTTATTCACAAACTTGATGTCCATCTTACTCCATATTTCCCAAAGATCCATTTTACCTCGAATCAAATCGGCCCTTCAACAACCTTGTATCACCATCTGATAGATTTACTGACCTCTTCAACCCCATAGCCCAGTTGATCTGACATCTTTTTACCTATCTTATATCTTTGATCAGTTTCATCCCTCACAACCTAAAAACCAAAACCATTAAACCTGTTAGCACTCAAATCTACCTCAGGCTGAAATGAAGTAAAACTCAAGGCTACATCAAACCACGCTCAGCCTCGTAGCTAGCCCTACGAGGACAGGAGAGGGCTCTCTCCGTCAATCTCAAGAAAATAAGCAATAGGATGCGAGATGACTTACAATAAGAACTGATTTTAGGCTAGTAAAGAGATAGGTATGTTTGGTTTTTGGTTTTTTGGGTTTTCGCTGGAGTAATGGGAAAACAAGATTTGGGTCCGGGGATAAGGTCAGACCTTTGCAGAGTTCAAGCTGGGGCGAGGTAGGTGATGATCTTGATGCTTTAAATTGGATTTATGGATAGATTAGGCCGACGAGGAGCTGAAGAGGGCAAAGAAGAACTTGGATCCTCTCCAAACAGCTGAAAACATATAGAACTAACTGAATTCAAAGGCTAGGCACTGTAAACAATGGATTCAACCTTATTTCACTCATTCAATTTAGTTCAGAAGCATAATGAAAGGATGGCAACATTAAACATGAAGAAACTTACAGTAAACAAAGAAGAAACATCATCAAGAACAGAACACCACAAGGATCCCAACAAGTGCCGCAAAACCCCTGATCTTTCCTTAGCCAAAATATGAAAAGTATGTACAATGATATCAAAGTATCCCAAGAGTCCAACCTCTCCAACCTCTGAAAATGATTGAGAAATTACAATATATAGATCACTCTAACACCTTTCCCCACCTCTAGGGGTCGAATTCCCTCTTCAGGGATCAGTTTCAGCCAATTCTAATCATGGAACTACAATCTAGGCAGCTAACAACTTGCCTCTAAAAGAGTGGAAACTGATCCATTACATGATTTTTTACTCATTTGAGAGTGAATCTTCTAGAAGAGATAAAAACAAGCCAAAGTTACATATCAAACATGAATTTACATCATAAAAACCCAAGAATTCTATCCATAGGCAAATCTGGTCCAAAATAGGCGAAATACTGAGCTGGCAGCTGAAAACTCAAAAAATTCTCTAGGTGGGTCGCTCCTGAACTGCGTGGGTCGCTCATGTTCCAGGCTGATTTTGAGGTAGCTCCCGACATCCAAATTGAGCTCATGATAGCTCGTTGGAAATACCTGGATGTCTACTTTCCAAAACAAGTGGAATTTCTGCATTTGGAGTTGATTTGACCCTTCAAAACCTCATTCTCCCAGAGGTACTTCCTGCTGGTGCAAAAGGTGGCAGCAAGGTGTTTTTTATGGTGTTTTTGAGCTGTTTGACCATCCAGATTTTGTTGAAATGCTAAGTTGACTTCAGAGGATGCATAATTAACCATGAAAAATCCAAAAATGTAAAAATCTCCTCCAGCAAGTGCCTCAAAAAAATGCGAGCGCAAGAGCGCGCGACCCACCTAGCTACAAAACCTGTTTTTAAGACCAAAAATTTGGAAATGACAAAATTTTCTCCGAATTTGCCCAAATTCGGAGCGGAGGTCCTCCATCATGTGTCTTGCTCAGTCAACGAAGCCTCGGCCAAAATCCAAAGTGGATTAGGCCTTTTCCGCCATTTTAGTGCTTTGCGCAACCTCCTCTTCATGATCCTCATCCTCGCTTTGCAAACATGCATGCGAGCCCAGTAATGGCCTTTCATGTGGCGAAGCATGTCTTTGTCGCGATTGGCGTTCGCCAATAGCTTCTCCAGATGTATATTTACCCGAGTGAGTACAGTATCTCGGTCAGCTGGTGTCATGTCACCGGGCCTCTTTCGATTCCACTGCCTGTCCTCACGGATTTGGCGCACCTCATAAAATGTGAGCTCATCCTCGAGCTGTTTGTTGCGCTGCTCCAAATAGTTAATCACCCATTGAGCCTTCTGCAATTGGTCTTTCAGCTGGTCATTCTCGGCCCTTTGCTCATGGATGACTTCCCTCAGCTTCGAGCTAGGAGAGCCCGTATCCACATCGATGACTGTCATATCGGTGTCCCGGCCGCCTGATGGGCCCTCATCATGCATGAGCCTCATGAGTGGTGCATACTCATCTCTCAAGAATCTGAATGGAAAAACTCTGCTCAAGTAAGCCACATATCCGGTTTTAACATATGGCTCATAGTGAAATTTCTCTAACTGCTTACCCTTGCTCCATTCCTCGCCTATGTTAGGTATGCCAGTGGCTTGAGCAATAGTCAAAGGCGATACAATGAAATCAACCCCAGCAAGGTTTACCCGATCACCCTGTAAATGAAGAACAAACAGACGTGCTAATTCACGATGAGGTCGGGTTTGTACAACCATTTCACAAAATCTGAAACATGACAAGAATCGAAAACAATCCATAGCTAATGGTCAATACATAGAGCCAAAAGAAGTAGGCTCCTCTACGCGATGATCACCATACATTTTCTACGCGGGAACTCAGTGACACATGCAACCAAATACACCGAATCAACTGCTGACCATGGCTCAATGCCGGCCTACGTCTCGACGCTATCTATGATTAAACCTTTGGCAAACGTGTATCTTTGTTTGATAGCCAGCGGAAGGTCGATTAAAATTGTCCCCGGCGCTCCAAAATCAATTTCAAAACGCGCTCTACCGATTTGGGTCGCGCCAGGCTGCGATTTGGTCACTGTGACCCAGGTGGATACACGCACTGCAAACTCACGATCTTTGGAGCGGAGTGCACGTGGGTCGCGCGGCCCCGGTGGGGTGCAGCTACGCCTCAAGTTGGGTGGCATTGTGGCTCTTCTCCAGGGTTTCCTCTCCACAGCTTCAACTTTGCAAATATGATTTGGGAGGAATGAAATCGGTTCAAATGAACTTTTTTGGCCTTTATACACTTCACAAATATCTTCACCATCATATTTTGTTCCAAATCTAACTTCAAACCCACATTACAAATGTTTTTGTAATTTTCACTTTGGCTTTTCAAATACAAACTTGCTTTGGCTTCTTTGAGGTCGATACTAATGATTTTGCTGTCTTCTTGCAGGGATATGGCTATCTTGGCTAGAGAATAGACCAGGGGTCTGCTTTTACAATGTCTTCATGGAGGAACAATTACAAATTTATTACAAAATGATAATGACAAATTTCTAGTTCCAAAACAGAGTTTTGGACTAGAAATGTATTTTTTTTTTAAAATGCTGATGATAATAAAAAATAGAAATCCAAGTACTGGACTCTCCTCACCTTGCAGGCTTTATGACTAGTGTATAAATGACTCGAAAACCCTAGACACCAAGACCTAGGACACTTATTGACAATTTAATGACCTCATACATAATGACAATGACTATAAATAATTTTTTGAGAAAATATTTTTTTAAATAGCGCTGCAGGTATAATATGAGGAAACACAAGATGACACAACCCTTCGTCAGTTCATGGCATGATCCTAGTGATATGCAAAGAAGTGAAACAAGTGAGACACCTAATAATGAAAATGCAAAAGACGAAATGATCACCGACGGAGGGCAGCTAGGGCTGACTCTAACATTGGCTCCAATGGGGATGGTGGCTCCATGGAGATGCCAAGAACGGCAGATCTCTGGGGGAGTCAGACAGTGCCTTTCATCCATTGGGCGATGGAATCATTATTTCAACTGACAAGACAAACTTTGGACAATTTTATTGACTGCAGATTTGACTAACAATGGACTGTAATTTGACAAAAACTGACTAGACTCAAACTGATATGACTTTAAACCAGCAAACCGATAAAACTTAACTTTACAATCTCAAACCATCCAACCTCTATTTCCAAAATTATAGCCTTCGCTCCGGGCCCCAGACTGAAAATGAGAGATTAGTGCACACTTGCAATGAAACAAAGTAAAATGATATATACAATGAAAATGAGATCAGCAGCAAGTACTCAGAAATAATAGCGCTTCAGCAATCGACCATTGATCGGTCCACCAGGACAATCATCTCCATTCATTTCTTTGAGAAGAAATGCATTCTTCCCCCGATACGCTGCAATCTTAAACGGTCCCTTCCACAAATTCTCAAATTTGCCGTGCTTTCCCTTGTCTTCATTCTGGGCATCCCATTTCAAAACTACTTCATCCAACTGAAACTTATCTGACTTTGCCTTTCTGTCGTAGATCTTCTTAATGCGCTCCTGCAACTTGAAAGTATTTTGAAATACCTCCTCTCGTGTCTGCTGTAAATGAATCATCTCATTAATCCTCCGCCGCATAGGATCCTCTTCACTTCCAGCCTCCTGAAGCAATCTGACCACCGGGACAGCAAGTGAAGTAGGAA
This sequence comes from Pinus albicaulis, assembly GCA_034641835.2. Classification (NCBI taxonomy): domain Eukaryota; kingdom Viridiplantae; phylum Streptophyta; class Pinopsida; order Pinales; family Pinaceae; genus Pinus; species Pinus albicaulis. The sequence goes on along the minus strand of CM076584.1, from coordinate 284,383,441 downwards.
AAACTGTATCTGTCCCATACACCAACTCGAAAGGAGACATACCAATAGACCTTTTCTGACTTACCCTATCAGCCCATAATGCATTTACCAACTTTTTGTGCCAATCCTTCTTATTGATTTCCAGCAGTTTCTTAATGATATTCACCAAGGATTTGTTTGAAGATTCCGCCAAGCCATTCCCTTGCGGATGGTATGCGGTTGAATGTCCCAATGTAATATTGTACTTAAAACAAAAATCAACCATCCTCTTAGACTTAAAAGCTGCTGCATTATCCGTGATTATTTTACTAGGACACCCAAAGCGTGACAAAATATTGTTTTCAAGGAAAGAGATAATTACCGCATCAGTGGCCTGTCGAGTGGGAATCGCTTCAATCCACTTCGTGAAGTAGTCTGTAGCTGTCAAGATCCATCTATGCTGTCCGGAAGATGCTGGGTGGATTTCTCCGATAAAATCCAACCCCCACTGCTGGAATGGTGCATTAACTTCGATTGGTTTTAGAGGCAAAGGCTGTAGTTTCTGCTTCCCTTCGAATATTTGACACTCATGACAATTTTTCACAACCTTGAACACATCAGAAAACAAAGAAGGCCAATAATACCCTGCTCTTAGGATCTTATTCGCTGTGGTCTTCCAAAACAAATGACCTCCACAGTCACCTTTTTGAAAATCCTCCAAAACTCTTTGAGCTTCCTCCTCTACCAAACAATTCAACAACATACCTCCAGGGTCCTTCCAATACAATGCAGAATTTAAAATGCAGAATTTAGCAGCCTTTAACTTCAATGTTCTACTCTTATTTCGAGGCATACCAGGCGGTGTAGACAAATTCTGAAGCACATATAAAATGTCAGCATACCAAGGAGAAGAAACAAACATATCAGATACCTGAACTGACGTACTTTCCTCATCTTCATCAGACATGGCAGCAATCAAATTTATGTCTAGAGCATGCAGATTTGTTTCAGCCATGAGCTTGGCGAGACCTTGCCCTTTGATCAGCTTGGTCGGTTTAATCTCCACATCGTACTCTAACAATGCAGCAATCCACTTACCTCTTCTTCCTTCTGGATCTGCCTGTACCAAAACATCCTTAACTGCTGCGTTAGGAACATATGCTGTAATATGAGAATGCAATATGTACACACGGAAATCCTTCAAAGCCTTTACAAGCGCAAGTGCTTGTTTCTCAATAATATTATACTTCAATGCCCCATCTCTTATGATCCGACTGAAAAAAGCGATGGGCTTCTCAACTCCATCCCTTTTTTGCATCAAAACAGCTGCCAATGTGTGCTCAGAAGCGAAAGAAAATAAAATGAAGTCTTGTGTGTAATCGGGGCTGATTAAAATAGGGGCAGATGAAAGAGCTATCTTTACCAAATTGAATGAATTTACTGCCTCTTCTATCCATCTTACCTGACTGTCCTTTTTCAGCATGTTCATGATTTCTCTAAGGTGCTCTGCAAGATTGGGAATGAAACGACGCAGAAAATTCATTTTACCATTAAATGACTGTATCTCTTTCTTGTTCCGGGGCTGTTCAATCTGTTGAATGGCTTCAACACGTGCAGGATCAACTCGAATGCCATCTTTCGAGATGATGTGGCCAAGGAGCTTTCCTTCATCCATGGCGAAAAGGCTCTTCTTTGGATTCGGCGAAATGCCATATTTTCTGCACTTCTGGAAAACAATTTTCAGATGATATAAGTGTTCCTCATCAGAATTAGAAAATACAGTTAGATCATCAAGGTAAACAACCAAAAACACATCTTTCTCATTGGCAAAAGCCATGTCCATTGCGCGCTGAAAGGTAGCGCCTGCATTCTTTAAACCGAATGGCATCTTTGCGTAATGAAATGTTCCCCAAGGAGTGGTGAATGCAGTCTTGTCACGATCATCTTCCTGCACTAAAATCTGATTATAACCTGAGTATCCATCGAGTAGTGACATCCTTGACGCTCCAACTACTCGCTGCAATATGTGATCCATCTTTGGCAGCGGATAATTGTCCTTTAATGATACCTTATTCAGATTTCTGAAGTCAATACATAAACGGATCTCACCTGTCTTCTTTCTCACGGGCACCAAGTTTGATATCCAATCTGAAAAACGAATAGGTACAATAATTCCCGACTTATACAACCTATTTACCTCTTTTTCGATCGATGGCAGCAGCTTTGGATTGATCCTCCTCAACTTTTGACGAAAAGGCTTCTGATTTGGTTTGATGGGAATAGTATGCTGGATGATATTGGTATCATATGTTTTAAGATCTGAATAATCCCACGCAAACGCATCAGAAAATGAAGATAACAATTTCACGTATTCTGCTCTTACCTTTGGTGACAATGACTTTGACAATTTCACCATCTTGGGATTCTCAGCTGTCCCAATATTTACATCTTCGACACCTTTCTCCGTTGGCCTCAATGTAGGCTTACGAGCTACATCATCCTGATCAAACAACTCTTCCAAAGGAATCAATCCCTTAGGAATGATGTTATCCTTTAGTTGCAGCACATCCATTTGATTTATCTGTATGTCATCAATACCATCATCAAATTCAGTATCTATGGAGGTATCTTTAAACTTACCCTTATTCTGCAGAAATTCACTAATCTCCTCATCATCCTCAAACACTTGCCAACATCGCTGATTGTCTGGAACGGTGGGCCGGTGTTTCACATGTATCTCAAACTTGTTGCTGGAATTCATTGGAATCTTAAGATTGCTTGCTGCCTTAGCAAGTCCATCAGCAACACCATTTTGTATGCGGGGCACACATGTTAAAGTATAATCAGAAAACAACTTCAGAATATCCAAAACTGCATTTCGGTAAGCCCTCATGCGAGGATGCTTAGCCTGAAACTCACCTTTTAACTTGCTTTATCACTAATTCTGAATCACCATATACCGCAATCCTTTTCGCATTCAGCTTCTTGAGAATTTTAAGACCAGCAATAAGAGCCTCATATTCCGCTTCATTGTTTGAACAATCGAATGCAAGCTTGTAAGAACACACTCTCACATTGCTCGGAACTTTATCAGGAGCGAAAACTGGACTTCGAATCCACACACCAATCCCAACACCATCGCTGCCCACTGCACCATCAAAATCCATGGTCCAAAGACCATTTTCATCGTCCTCTAAATGCTGAAACTGTGTCGGCTCTGTTTTTCCTGTTTGCTGCCCATTGTCTTCAGCTGATTGCTCCAAAACAGCTTGTTTATCTCTTCTTTCCTTTTGCAAAACTTCTCTGAAATTCTCATTTATTTCTAGTATGTCTTATGCCTGAACTAATTGACTTTCTACATCATTAAAACTATCAGCAAGCAACACAAACGACTCTAAATCAGTATGTACATAGTTCACAGGATGATTGACTGGCTTCTCTTTGCTAGTTATCATGTATTTCATCTTCTGCTCACGATACAACTTTCTCATTTGACCGAAGACTGGGATTGTAGCATAAGAGAAATCTAATTGAAGTGTACCTTTCAACTTGGCCCCCCAAGATCTTGCAAGGAGCATCCCGAAACGTGGAGGAATGTCAGCAACCACCACATCCATCAAAACAGTCTTCGCTGGAATTTGATCCAAACTTACCACCAAATCTTTGATGAGTCCTATACACTTTACCCGGCTGGAATCGAATGAATACAAATCATGATACTCTCTTGTAATGTCTAATCCCAACTTTTCCATGATTGCCTTTGGCATCAAATTATGCGAAGAACCCGAATCGAGCATAGCATTATGCAATATATATTCATGCAACCTCAAACTGATGTAAAAAGGAGGAACATTACTGTCAGGAGACTCACCATTCAATGCAGGCCCAAAAATCAATTCCGGCTGATCATCCTCAACATTTACTGTGTCAATCATTGGATCAAAGTTCAGAATTTTGGTGACTTTACTACGGTAGCTGCTGTTCTTCATAATCTCCGTCAAAGGAATGGATATTTTCAGTTTGGAAATTTCATTTTCCAAGCTAAATGCTGAAACCTTCTCGACCTCTTTAACTGGAATTTCCTTCTTTTCAGCCTTGTCTTTCACTATGTTTGACCGATTTACCTTCTTTTCAGCCTTGTCTTTCACTATGTTTGACTGATTTACCTTCTCAGCTGATGACACTTTACTTGCTGCGGGGTCAATTGTCTCTTTCCCTCTTTTCTGTGGTATTGGTGAATCTGTCTTTGGTGCTGAAGCTTCCTTTCTTTTCTGAATGGAATTTATAGGCACATCTCGATTTCTCAATGAATACTGTTTCTGCTGAGCAGTCAATGCATTCAAATATCCTCTTTGGTATTCATCTGACTCTTCTTCTAAATCAGCATCATTTGTTAGGATAAAATCCTCATCTTTATGAACAACTGAACTTTCACCATACTCCTCTTCCTCAGTAATATAAATAGGCAAATCATCAGGAGTGAAGAAATGATTTTGCTCACCCGACACATCATCATCATCATCGGAATCATGACTCACAAAATTCTGCAAAAGTGGAGTCTTAACTTGCTGTTGGGCTGCTGGCTCTTGAGCTCTTTGTTCACGCTGCTTAATTCTGAATTGTGGTTGCTGCTGGCCACGGAAATTTGGATTTCGAAACTGTGTTTTTGCCTTGTCAAGATTTATTCTTCTTAAAGCCTTTTCCAACTCACGAGCTAAGTGTTGTTCTGATATAGATGTAGAAGGCTCTTCCTTTATTGTCACCCTTTTCTCTGCTTTCAACCGTGCTCTTTTATCATTCAGATTTGCCTCAACACTAACAGCGACCTTCTGCATATCTTCTAAAGTAGGTGGATCTCTATCACGAAGGGAATAAGCCATCTCCGGATCAAAGCCATCCGGGAATTTAAGGAGAGCAAACTTTTTAGACGGTCTCAAGTCATCTGGAATAGCATTATACACTGTATTGAATCTAATGATATAATCCTGAACAGACTCACCAGGATTACGTTTGAGGTTTGTATATTCTGAAGTAATCTGCAGCGGATCCTTTTTCATCTCCCATCGGTCTAAAAACTGCCTCTAAAGTTCTGCCAATGTATCTATGCTTCTTTGTGGCAAGGCTCTGAACCATTTCCGTACCTCTCCTCCAAAGGTTTGCACAAAAAGCCTCATGGTCACATTTTCTTCATCAATCTCGAAACGATCAAAGAAATCTGCCATATTGTCTACATGCTGTTGTGAAGGAAGACTCTGTGGAGTGCCATCAAATGTCGGGATCTTACTCTGATAGTCTGCGGGCATATCATTCAACTGCTGGGGTAACACAAGAGGTGCAAAACGAGCAGCCATAGCTCTTGGTGGATTGAAAACAATCTGTTGTCGAGGAGATACAGGAGGAGTAGGAGTAGTAGGTCTATGAGATGTATTCAATGGAAATGGAGAAAATACTATTGATTGCTGATCAGAAAACTCAGGCTGAACCGGAATGGTAGGGATAAAAGGAGGTTCAGTAGGGATCCGTGAACTTGATGCAATTTCAAATGGGTCAAGAACTTGTGAAGCAGATTCAGTAAATTCAAAAGTATTAGTATCCTCAATAGAACTTTGCAGCTGTCTATCCAAGTACTGTGAAACAAATCTATATTGCAAATCTTCAGTAAACAATGGATCTGGGACTAATCTTGATAATTCAGTTTCGGAAAAATTCACAAACAAGGATGTTTCAAACTGTGCATCAAAGGGGATTTCATCAATATATATGATTTTGACAGGACAGGATGCAGATCGGGTAAGTACTCTAGAACTCTCAAAACTCAATTGGCTTTCTCGTTCAGAACTCTCTTGACTGCCTTGTTTTCTAAGGGTCCTCGGAATCAGATTCGGATTTTCGAAGATTGTTGGTGGATCAGGGTCAGGATTCGCCCTAGTATTTCTTCTTGAAGCCAGTGTATTGATCTTCTCGGAAAAAAAAAATTACAAGGAACACAATCAATTATTTTCAGCCTTTCGACTTCTAGACTCAATCATCCAAAAGGTCTAGAACGAATAAGTATACTGGGGTGATTTACAAATCAAGTACCGAACACACAAGCTTACCGGAGATCGACTGAAGCAACGTTTATCTACTTCCGCTTATGCATAACAAAAGCGTTTCGAAAGCTACCTGGCGTGACTTCAGACTCCGTCTAAGACTCGTGGAACAAACACATCAACAAGCAAACCATTGAGATTATTCCCCAGTATTGTCGCCACTATGTTAGCACTCAAATCTACCTCAGGCTGAAATGAAGTAAAACTCAAGGCTACATCAAACCACGCTCAGCCTCGTAGCTAGCCCTACGAGGACAGGAGAGGGCTCTCTCCGTCAATCTCAGGAAAATAAGCAATAGAATGCGAGATGACTTACAATAAGAACTGATTTTAGGCTAGTAAAGAGATAGGTACTTTTGATTTTTGGTTTTTTGGGTTTTCGCTGGAGTAATGGGAAAACAAGTTTTGGGTCCGGGGATAAGGTCAGACCTTTGCAGAGTTCAAGCTGGGGCGAGGTAGGTGATGATCTTGATGCTTCGAATTGAATTTTATGGATAGATTAGACTGACGAGGAGCTGAAGAGGGCAAAGAAGAACTTGGATCCTCTCCAAACAGCTGAAAACATATAGAACTAACTGAATTCAAAGGCTAAGCACCGTAAACAATGGATTCAACCTTATTTCACTCATTCAATTTAGTTCAGAAGCATAATGAAAGGATGGCAACATTTAAACATGAAGAAACTTACAGTAAACAAAGGAGAAACATCATCAAGAACAGAACACCACAAGGATCCCAACAAGTGCCGCAAAACCCCTGATCTTTCCTTAGCCAAAATATGAAAAGTATGTACAATAGTATCAAAAGTATCCCAAGAGTCCAACCTCTCCAACCCGTAGAATGCCTCAGAAATTACAATATATAGATCACTCTAACCCCTTTCCCCACCTCTAGGGGTCGAATTCCCTCTTCAGGGATCAGTTTCAACCAATTCTAATCATGGAACTACAATCTAGGCAGCTAACAACTTGCCTCTAAAAGAGTGGAAACTGATCCATTACATGATTTTTTACTCATTTGAGAGTGTATCTTCTAGAAGAGATAAAAACAAGCCAAAGTTACATGCCAAACATGAATTTACATCATAAAAACCCAAGAATTCTATCCATAGGCAAAACTGGTCCAAAATAGGCGAAATACTGAGCTGGCAGCTGAAAACTCAAAAAAATCTCTAGGTGGGTCGCTCCTGAACTCCGTGGGTCGCTCATGTTCCAGGCTGATTTTGAGGTAGCTCCCGACATCCAAATTGAGCTCATGATAGCTCGTTGGAAAGCCCTGGATGTCTACTTTCCAACCCAAGTGGAATATCGGAATTTGGAGTTGATTTGACCCTTAAAAACCTCATTCTCCCAGAGGTACTTCCTGCTGGTGCAAAAGGTGGCAGCAAGGTGTTTTTTATGGTGTTTTTGAGCTGTTTGACCATCCAGATTTTGTTGAAATGCTAAGTTGACTTCAGAGGATGCATATTTAACCATGAAAAATCCAAAAATGTAAAAATATCCTCCAGCAAGTGCCCCAAAAAAATGCGAGCGCATGAGCGCGCGACCCACCTAGCTACAAAACCTGTTTTTAAAACCAAAAATTTGGAAATGACAAAATTTTCTCCGAATTTGCCCAAATTCGGAGCGGAGGTCCTCCATCATGTGTCTTGCTCATTCAACGAAGCTTCAGCCAAAATCCGAAGTGGATTAGGCCTTTTCCGCCGTCGAAGTGCCTTGCGCAACCTCCTCTTCATGATCCTCATCCTCGCTTTGCAAACATGCATGCGAGCCCAGTAATGGCCTTTCATGTGGCGAAGCATGTCTTTGTCGCGATTGGCCTTCGCCAATAGCTTCTCCAGATGTATATTTACCCGAGTGAGTACAGTATCTCGGTCAGCTGGTGTCATGTCACCGGGCCTCTTTCGATTCCACTGCCTGTCCTCACGGATTTGGCGCACCTCATAAAATGTGAGCTCATCCTCGAGCTGTTTGTTGCGCTGCTCCAAATAGTTAATCACCCACTGAGCCTTCGGCAATTGGTCTTTCAGCTGGTCATTCTCGGCCCTTTGCTCCTGGATGACTTCCCTCAGCTTTGAGCTAGGAGAGCCCGTATCAACATCAATGACTGTCATATCGGTGTCCCGGCCTCCTGATGGGCCCTCATCATGCATGGGCCTCATGAGTGGTGCATACTCATCTCTCAAGAATCTGAATGGAAAAAATTTGCTCAAGTAAGCCACATATCCAGTTTTAACGTATGGCTCATAGTGAAATTTCTCTAACTACTTACCCTTGCTCCATTCCTCGCCTATGTTAGGTATGCCAGTGGCTTGAGCAATAGTCAAAGGCGAAACAATGAAATCAACACCAGCAAGGTTTACCCGATTACCCCGTAAATGAAGAACAAACAAACGTGCTAATTCACGATGAGGTCGGGTTTGTACAACCATCTCACAAAATCTGAAACATGACAAGAATCGAAAACAATCCATAGCTAATGGACATGCCTGCAACCGAGCCAAAGAAGTAGGCTCCTCTCTGCGATGATCACCACTTCTGTTTTCTCTGCGGGAACTCCGTGGCACATTACCTTCAGCCACCGAATCATTGCCTGACCCTGGCTCATATTCTGACTCTGTCTCTGACATATCTCTGATTAAACCTTTGGCAACGTGTATGCTGTTTTGATGGCAACTGGAGTCGATTCCGAGCCAATCTGAGCGCTCAAAATCAATTTCAAAACGCTGTCTCTGTTTGGGTCGCGCAGGCTCTGTTTGGGTCGCGCAGCCCAGGTGGGTCGCGCACCTGCAAACTCACAGTGCTGGACTGAGTCTGCGTGGGTCGCGCAGCCCAGGAGGGTCGCTCTGCCTCAAGTTGGGTCGCGCAGCCCAAAAACTCTGTCTACGCCCTTCAAAAGTCTGCACTCGGCCTTCAACTTTGCAAATACGATTTGGGAGCAATGAAATCGGTTCAAATGAACTTGTTTGGCCTTTATACACTTCACAAATATCTTCACCATCATATTTTGTTCCAAATCTAACTTCAAACCCACATTACAAATGTTTTTGTAATTTTTCACTTTGGCTTTTCAAATACAAACTTGCTTTGGCTTCTTTGAGGTCGATACTAATGATTTTGCTGTCTTCTTGCAGGGATATGGCTATCTTGGCTAGAGAAAAGACCAGGGGTCTGCTTTTACAATGTCTTCATGGCGGAACAATTACAAATTTATTACAAAATGATAATGACAAATTTCTAGTTTCAAAACAGAGTTTTGGACTAGAAATATTTTTTTTTTTTTAAATGCTGATGATAATAAAAATAGAATTTCAAGTACTGGACCTTCCTCACCTTGCAGGCTTTATGACTAGTGTATAAATGACTCGAAAACCCTATACACCAAGACCTAGGACACTTATTGACAATTTAATGACCTCATACATAATGACAATGACTATAAATAATTTTTTGAGAAAATATTTTTAAAATAGCGCTGCAGGTATAATATGAGGAAACACAAGATGACACAACCCTTCGTCAGTTCATGGCATGATCCTAGTGATATGAAAAGAAGTGAAACAAGTGAGACACCTAATAATGAAAATGCAAAAGACGAAATGAGCACTGACGGAGGGCAGCTAGGGCTGACTCTAACAAAACCTACTTCATAACTAGCCTAAATCAGAACACAATAAGCAAACACATAGATATCTCTTACACAAATAGAGAGAGCCCTCTCTGAGTCCAGGAAGGCTAGGTCCTTGGGCTCCAAATATTGGTTTGATGTTACACTGTCATTTGGCTTGCCAATCGGCCAAATCACGGGACCCTAACATAATGGCGATCACGATGGGACTCTAAGTGATAAACAAGCTTAGTCTCCCTAAACCTTTAGAGACCTTTGAAAATACTATCTTGTTGACTTATCCCACTGCTCACTAACATAATGGCGATCACAGTGGGACCTTGAGTCAAAAATCCTCAGTATCCCTTAGGATCTCTCAAAATCTCAGTCAAAATTAGAAAACTTAGGTATTGTCTGAAGAGTAGAAAATAGTTCCTTCACCATCTTAGCAAAATGATTTTTCAGTTATAGTAAACTCTTCCAAACCTCAGGGCTACATATAGAAAACTCAAAAAACCCCCTTAGATTGGTTTTTGTCAGTACTGGTGGTGGACCATACACATATACCTCAAAACAACTAAAAATCCACCTGGCGACTCCACTAGCCTCTAGTAGGCCTTACTACTTTACTAAAATCTAGGCTACTATCCGACTAAGCCACCTCATCGCCACCCTAACATAATGGCGATCACAGTGGGACTCTGAGTGATATACAAAATTAGATTCCCTAAACATTCCAGCAACCTTAAGAATACTATCTGATTGACTTATCCCACCGCACACTAACATAATGGGGATCACGGTGGGACTTTGAGTCAAACATCCTCGGTATCCCTTAGGATCTCTCAAAATCTTAGACAAAATTAGAAAACTTAGGTATTGTCTGAAGAGTAGAAAATAGCTTCTTCACCATCTTAGCAAAATGATGTTTCAGTTATAGGAAACTCTTCCAAACCTTCGGGCTACATATAGGAAACTCAAAAAACCCCAAAAAATCCCTTAGATTGGTTTTTGTCAGTACTGGTGGTGGACCATACACATATACCTCAAAACAACTAAAAATCCACATAGCGACTCCACTAGCCTCTAGTAGGCCTTACTACTTTACTAAACTCTAGGCTACTATTCGATTGAGCCACCTCATCGCCACCCTAACATAATGGCGATCATGATGGGACTCTGAGTGATAAACAAAATTAGTTTCCCTAAACCTTTAGAGACTTTTGAAAATACTATCTGATTGATTTATCCCCACCGCTCACTAACATAATGGTGATCACGGTGGGACTAACTGAGTACATAAAATTCTAGCAATCTCTTGTAGATTCATTAGTATTTAAATAGTTAAACAGGCAAGTAGTCCATATAATCATTTAGAGTAAACTCTTTTTGTTATCACCACCCTAGCAAAGTGATGAAACAAGTTTAGAATACTTTAATAAACCATAGGCTGCACATAAAACTCAAAAAAAAAAAAAAACCCCAAAACATTCCCAGATTGGCTTTTTCCCAGTTACTGGTGGTGGACCATAGCTACATCTTTACAAAAACAACCAAGTTCCACCTGGCGACTCCACTAGCCTTCAGTAGGCCTAAAAACTCCATAAAAGACCAAAAAATTCATAAACCATACCTTTCTGCTAACTCATCCTTCCAAAAACTTAAACTTAGGGTGGAAACTCTGTAATCAGTGAAAAACTAAGTATAACTTAGAGATTCAGAAAAACCTCACCTAAACATAGGAGATAAGCAGAAGCCTTCTTGCCAATAGAACCATTAGCTTGTCTATACAGCCTAGCAAACTGTTGAAACCAAGTGAATCACTCTTCTTTGCAAGTTTCCATCTCAAAGTTTGATATAAAACTTTTTCCCAAAGCATCTTTGATAGTGTTGGTGGTGGATCATAGTTCTCATAAAAACCCACCTGGCGACTCCACTAGTCCATCCTTCACATTAGTAAAATCCCAGAGAGGCCATCCATCCAAAACAGGCACAAATACCATCCTCTCTAAACTCTAGACCTGAAATCTGGCTTCACGAAGAATCAACACCAAATCTCATCCAGACCCAAATCCCCCTATGATAGTAGATGACCCAGAGAAGATTCTGTGGCAAGCTTCTGAAACTGGCAATTTAGCTATTGATAGGTCCATCCGTAAAGCAAGATCAGTACCTGAACATCTTATTGCCTTGTAAGATTCCGCCTTTGACTTAAAATCAGCAAAAACCCTTTTTAGAAGCAAGTCACAAAGTAAGATAGACTTTGACGATCTTGAGCCCCTAGATCTGCCATAGAGTCCTAGTAGAGAAGCCTCACCTACCACACCTCCCGACTATCAGCTTCTCCATCACTTTGGCTCCTACCATCCCAGATCTGCTCAAAATCAGATCACTAGTCCAAGTACATCCGCCACACCCGTCCAAACCATTACTGTTCAAACCACCTCAGCTCATCCTACAAGCCCTCATTTTGTACATCATCCATTAGCTCCCATCATGGCAGCCTGGTACGCACCTTTGGTGCTGCCACAGCCTTTGGCTCCCTTACAAAATGACTATCAAGCCAAAATCCCATACTTTATCGGAGATGAGACTACCACAGCTCAACAACATGTAGATAGGATTAGCGATGCCTTTGAATACATGGAAATAGAAGACGAGACCATCAGAATGAGGATGTTCACCCAAAGCCTGGGCGGAGAACCCAAAAAGTGGTTTAAGAGCTTAACTCCAAACAGCATCCACAATCTCCCATAACTCTACCAAACCTTCATAAACAAGTGGGAAATCTGAAAGAAACCCATTCAAATCCTATCATAGTATAACAATATAAAATGGTAAAATGGGGAAAGTGTCCAAGGATACTTCACTAGGTTCAACAGTGTGTATAACGCCCTCCCACCTCACTTCAAACCCCCACTTGGTTCAACCTTGGCAAAGTTCCCCGAGGTTTTTGACCCTGACATGACTTATCAGCTAAGAGACAAAGACCCCCTTACCTTAGAGGAAATGCAAAAAATAGCCATAAGGGCAGAAGCCAACTTAGCAGAAAAAAGAGCTAGGACTAGATCAGAAAGGAAAGTCACCTATCAGGATGAGGTCTCCACTTCAACTCCTTCCTTAGATCCTAGAATAGATGACTTAGTCAGATCCATGGCCAAAATGTGGGAAAATATAAGTGAGAAGACCCCTCTTAGGGACAACCAGCCAAACCATCCAAACAGAAACCAGAACCAAAATTTTAGGAGGGAACAACCTCAAAACAAACCAAGGGAAAATGACCAACAAATTAGGCCACCATTTAATGAAAATTATGTGGAAGAAGATGATAGAAATACAAAACCCATTGATGAAAATCATTTGAACCTCATAGGGTCTGATAATGAGAGGGAGGTATACCTCACAGAAGAAGAACAAGAATTCTTCTCTCCGAATCAGGATGAAACCAACTATGAAGATCTCGATGATCCTGCCATAGATTTTCAGAACGCCATAGTATAAGCTCACAGGCAGTATGACCTTAGAAGCAGGAAAAACCAAGACAACTCCAAGAAAGGTATCTCAGACACTACTAAAACCCCTGATACCTTCCTTAAAAAAGCAGTGGATAGTAACAAAATCATGGTCAATAAAACCGACGTCCAAAAAAAAGATAAATATATTCAAACAGGTCTTAGCTTAGATGCTCCTAGTTCCTCCAAAAATATTCCCGAGATGGCTGTGTCAAACAAAATCCCGAAACAAAGTCAGCAAACTCAGAACATAGAGAAAGTCATGGCTGAAAAAGCTAAAGTAAACATGTCTAAACTACAACTACCTTTCAGTTTTGAGGGTGAAATCACCAAAATAAAGATCACCATGCCTCTTACTGAGCTCATCACCCAAAACTCTTACAAATCCCAAGTGTTAAAGGTCCTGAATATAGGAAATGATGCCAACACCCTTAACCTAGCTGGTGATAATCCTGAAGTATTGTTTGGTCCAAAAATAGAAGGGAAATTCCAAGAAGGAACCACTCTTCCCTTTTACATCAGTCTGAATATCCATGACCAAATCTTTCACAATGCCATGCTAGACTTTGGTGCCTTGCATAATCTTATGCCAAAGGTTGTAATGGAAAGATTAGGCCTAGAGATCACAAGACCATACAAAGACTTATATTCATTTGATTCTAGTAGAGTCAAATGTCTAGGCTTGATCAAAGATCTTTGTTTCAGTTTGGCCCAAGTACCTGCAAAACATCTGATCATGGACATAGTAGTAGCAGACATCCCTCCCAAGTACGGAATGCTTCTATCCAGATCTTTGGGAGCCAGGCTCCAAGGAAATATTCAACTGGATATTTCCTACGCCACTATTCCTGTGTTTGACCAAACAAGAATACTCTATCGAGAGTCACACATGAAATACATGATCAGTAGCCAAGAGAGGCCTGATAACGCCCCAATGTATTCCTTGCATTCCGACCTAAACTCTTTTATTCTACACTTTGATGGAGACATTGAAGAACAATCAGAAGGATTTGAAACAAACTTAGACCCACCACATCAGCTGCCCCTAGTTCTCTATGATGAACTAGACTCTTAAAACTATCATGATCATGAAAATCTATGTCTTGAGAAAAGTAAGTGTGTTTCTTTTGAAATAGGAATAGAACAAGAAGCACAAACCATTATGTACTATCAAGCGAATTTCTCAAACCTTAGTCAAACATCAGCAGTAACATCAGGAAACTTTTTCATAACAAAGGCATTAGAAGTCTTACATATCACAAACCTTCTCGGAACTCAAGAGCAGGGAAGCTTAATGTTCTTTCCATACCTCAAGGATTTACCATCGCATAACTCTACCACTACAAATAAAACCTTGAATGTAGCCATAACAGCTCAAAATATAGAAAAAATTCCGGATAAACTTCTTACGAGAGGAGATGATGACCGTAATCCGAATACACCTGAGTTACTTGAACTGGCTAACATCCTGTCACTCCACCAAAGGCTTAGAACTGCTAGAATTGGAAATCTCATTCAAAATACTACTTCATATAGAGAAAATAGTGAGAAATACTATGCCACTTCCATCACTCCAAGAAACAACTTCGACAAAAGAAAATACAAAAATCTGAACCAATTAGTAATAATCAAAGATAAAATAGTTGGTCATAGGATCTGTTTTGATTTTAGAAACACTAGTACACATCCTTATAACAAAAATTTTATCCTTCCTACCCAAGACCATGATATACCGATGATAAGTGCTTTTAATCATATGTCATTGCAAGATGATGTTTCAAGCTATAGCCAAATGATTCCCTTGCAAAGTAGGTAGCTCAAAGATTTTTTCCGGTATGCTGGAAGTAGTTCCAGTTTTAGACTCAGAGTTGCAAAACCACCGGATACAAAAAATATGCTCCTAAAAGCCATGTTTCCAGTCCTAAATTTCTTCCTATTGACATACCTTGATGATGTCATTATATATTTCAAGAATGACAAAGAATATATGCATTACTTGAAAAATATGTACAGTAAAGGAAGGAGTGGAAATCAGAGATATCAAGAGGTACAGCGGGAAGATACGGGTTTGTTCAGAGATTCTTGCATGAATCCTTATGTCATGCTTGAAAGAGAAAATTTTCCAAATTTTTCTTTTCAAGAGCTGAGTGGACCAAGAGTGGTAGGAGATCCTTATGAGGATAAGATGCTTAAGTTTCGCCATTTCCAAGATTTCTGAGTCAAAACTTTTTCAATCATTGTATATACCATTGTTTGAAAAAATAGATCAAAAACAGAAAATTCAAAAACAATAGAAAAAGAGGGTGGTTTGAAAAATTGAAAGAAGGCCCCATGTTCAAAAAATGGTCATTCAGAAAGCGCGCAAGTCTAAATGCCGCTACTAGTGCTCAAATGTCTTGTTCAGTTATCTAGCCTAATCATAGCTGAACATGTTTTAAATTTATTTGCTGATAAGTTAGTGAGTGGAAAAGATGGTCAACATTGTGTAAGATTGACTTATCAAAGAGAGTAGATTAGGAAAATATACTGGTTCCACATGCTCAAAACAGAACCAAAGAGGGAAGCGGGAATGAAAAACAAATTGTGCATCCTAGCCCTGTTTTTCCTAGTTTCCATTTTATGCAAAATAATATTTGTGTGCAGCTTGTCTTTCATGCCGCAAGTACATGACAAATCAGACTGTCTAATCTTGATTTGATCATTTTTCAATTTCATGTTTAGATTAGAAAAAAAAAATCCTGTCAAACAGCTTAACCTTGACAGTTGATCTAGCATAGGTAGAGTAATGAAGGAGTTCATCAGCTTAATCTGAACTCCCAATAGATATAAGTGTATAACTAGATAGGTTCATTTTTCAAAAAAATATATATTGTCAGAAGGTTACTAGTCCAAATGCACCCAAAGGAAGAAAAAATGTTAGGAAAGATAGTGGGGTAGGTAGAAATATCATTGATGCTAATCATGCTGTCAATTTTTCAGAAATAGCATCAAGGAAAAATGAAATTTGCGCCAATGGATAAGGCACTAGTATTCATAAGCCAAAGATCTGAAGTTCTGGACACCTCCTGAAAAGGAGTTGTCCTCCCCAAATGGAGCCACTGTTAGTCATCAGTATTTTTCACTTTATGGTGATGACTAGTTATAACAGCCAAGTTTTCTAGCAGCTGATCTAAAAATTTGTCAAATTCGCCAGCTGAAAAACACCCATAAACATTTTTTTCCCTCCTACCTTTTCAGTCTGCCCATGACGAGATGAAACCTCATTATCAAGCCCTATCTAGCCTCAGCCATACTAGCTTGCCCATCAGCTCCAAAGAAACAATCCAAATTTGTCCAAAGAAGTGTCCCCTAAGTTAGGTAGTGGCGCTTTAGGCATTTCTCCCTTGGAAAAATACCCTAAAGCCAAAGAACCTCTATCTGCTACAGCCTAGTCATAACAAAACTTCCCATTCTGCAAATAAAGTTGGTTACACCCTTAAGTCGCGCCACTAACAAACCCTGAAGTCTCAGCAATGCACATACCCTAGGTCAAAACTGATATGGGGAGGTTTTACAGTGTTTCAATGGATCTTTCAAAGAGTAGAAGTGTACCAGCATCCCAGAAGACAATATTTGGCTCCACATGAGAAGACAGTTGCTTCTCATGTGATTTTGAGCCTAGAATGCAGCTACAGGGCAGAGATTTTTTTCATTAAGCTCCTGTGATCACAGTCAAATCATGAAAGGAGAGTGAAAGGAAAAATAACACTGTTAAAAGCTGGTGAAATGGCATGACTGAAAAAATTCCTTCATCTATAAGTAGAAGGATTGAAGACTGAAAAACCTCCTTCATCTACAAGTAGAGGGTTTTTGAGGACTGAGAGAACCTCCTTCATTTTATAAGTAGAGGGTTGAAGACTAAGAGTGCCTCCTTCATCTATAAGCAGAGGGCCAAAGATAAAGTGGGATTTTTAGAATTACAATGAATCTAAGGCAAATTTTTTGGATACAGAGAGACAACAACTAAGGGTTTCTGAATAAAAAGTATGATAAAGGCAGAGGCAAAGTAGTGGTGCTTTTCAAATATTTTTTGCATAAGCTCCATTGTTATTGAGTTACAATTTGAAGCTAATGGGTTGATCATCAATGAAGAAATATTATAAGTAGATGGCCAAAAGAGTCCAACAGTCTTGGTCTCAAACTAGCTTCTGCCATCATGAATAAAGGAAACCACTATCAGTATGTTCATCAAACATTCTTCATTCAGTTGAGATAGAGGTTGAAAGGAAACCAGGCATTTTTCAAAGTAGGCTTCCTTCATCTATAAGCAGAGGGCCAGAGCAGTGATTGATTCTAGGGTTTTCACTGACTGAGAGAAAAATTGTAAGAACAATAGGAAATAGTTGAAGGCTTCTAAATAGAGAAATGATGTCAAAAACAAAGGGAAAGCATGAGTACTATAACTATCAAAGAAGCTGACTTGTCTCCTATCATAGATTCTCTTTCAAAGAGAGTCTGGAGCCAAGAAATGAACAAACCTTGCTGAGGGGTGTAAATTCCTTAAAAGTTACAAAGACCCATCTCCTTGATAAACAGGCTCGACATTTCGTCTCTGTTCCTTTAAAAAAAATAGAGTTGAAAAGAAGTTGAAATCAGTTGGGTTGGACACAGGCCAAAGAATGATAATTGTTTTTCAAAAGGTCATGTTCTTCCTGTTCATGAAAAATTTCTTTCAAAAAACTCATCATAATAGACAAAGGCAATTTGAGTTTAGTTTTCCCAAAAAGGCATTGCAAATAGATACACAGGGTCATAAAGGTGCAAGAAGGATTATGGTATGTATTTCAAGGTTAGGAAACACACTCAAAGGAAATAAAGCATGCCATTGTTACGAATGAAGGCCTGTTATTTATGGAAATGTGTCAAAGGTGATAGTGAAGCCCAGGTGATTACAACTGAGTTTCACCTCACAATCAAATAGAAAATCGATTTGGAGAATGCATCTACTATCACTATGTGGTTTTAAGCCAGGTTTCCCTCTAACAAGCAAATATAAGCAAAGGAAAGACATGTCCCCCCTTTTATAAGCAAAAAATAAAAGGAGTTTGGCCCTTGAATGTTTTTCTTATAAGTGGATAGGTTCATATCTATTAAAATTGTTCAATTAGCATGCACAGACCTTTTTACCAACGTTATTCAAATGTGAGCCCCTTATAGCACGTTCAAAATCATTTTATTTCTTTTAAAATGAACAAAGGCATTGGTTTTAAAGAAAGAAGTCTTCCAAACCCTCACAAATCCAACTCAAAGAGTAATTGACTTTTGCGTTCAAAGGAGGATAAAGGGACCATTGCAAGCCCATTTAAAATTCTCAAAACACAAGCAACACTCCCCTTTTGCTGTTCATGAGACCAAAGAAGAAGTTTTCAGGCAAATTCATAGAGTTTTCGAGCTTGGAGACTGCGTGGTGCGTTCAAGCAAAGTTTTACACGAAGGCTGCCTTATTACGCGGTGCGCCTGTAGCGGCGCGCGGCGCGCCTGTAGGCGCCAGTCACAACTGCCCGTCAGCGACCCGACAACCTTGTTGTGCGCGGCGCCTTCTCATTTCAAATGTGCCGCGCATGTTTTAAACAGTCAAAGCACCTCCAACAAGCTTTGAAAGCTGCTCAAACTCCTCAAACAACGGCTGCCATCGATCTTCGAGGTATTTTATGTGCCTCCTTGGTATATTCAAAATTCTAAAAGGGTGATCAATGCTGTGTTATTCAAAGACTAAATAATGGTGAAAAAATGAAACTCTCGGTGTAAATCAAGGTGTGTTGGGGTAAAAAAAGTTTGAAGAATATTTTTACAGTTGGTTGAAAGTGAAGTGGTCATTTTTGTTTCAAAGAACCTAAAGCTACCCTCAAAACAATGATAAACCATGAACTCTGTCAGCTATATGTAGTGGAAAAAACAGTGCTTAGGAGGGTTGATATTTTTGTTTAAAGCTCGAGATTTGTTGTGGTTTATGATTGCTCAAGGTGAACATAGTGAAAGTGGTGGGTTTTCATTGATGTCAAAAAGCCTGATAAACTATCCTCAAAAACAGTGTTAGAAGGTGGAGCAGTTTTAGAAAGGAAAACACAGTGTTCCTAAGTTGAAACAGTGAGCCTAGTTTAACTACAGTGATCATACATAAATTTCTTTGTCATTTTCAAAGGTCCTCTTTGTGTGGTGAAGAGCAAATTCAGTGTTGCATTTTTTTCCATGAAACAAAATTTAGTGAATGAAGCTGTTAAATCAGTTTGAAGGTGTTTCTGTCTAAACTGTGTGTGAGAAATAGTGAACACAAGGAGGGTGTTTTTATTGGGAGGAGTTTTTTGCCTCTGTCTAAATACTAGGCTACCTTGCTTACACCAAAACACCAAGAACCCTGTGACCTTACCCAAACACAGAAATCACTTGACTGTGTATACCTTTTATTTGACTGTGTGCTTGTTATTTAAATTGTTTATTGATTGGCATACAAAAGGGGAAGAGCAGTGTTTTGGGAGGAGCAGAGACCTGAAATCAAAGAAAACATTTCACACAGCATTTGAGGCAAATTTACCTTGATCAAATAGTGATTTACAAAGAAGACAAAGTTGTGTTTGAGAGAAAATTTCAAAAAAAACCATTTAAGGTAGTTTGGTTTTGTAGAGAGCATCCAGAACAAGATGCCCCCCAGGCAGGACAGTAGGAGTGGCTTGCATAAGAGATTTGAGCCTACTTCCACTAAAGAGGTGAATGCCCACCCATTATTCTTGTTCAATTTCCATGAGGTCGGGTGTTTAGATTTTTGTCAAAGGGTGCAAGAGGTGAAGAGCTTTTCTCCTTTGACACACCTTTGCGCTTTGAGGTTTCGAGACAAGCATTTCCAGCTAGCAGGCCCTGACTTCAAATTTTCTCCATGGTCCATCTCCAAGGCCACTAAAATCCCCTATATTGGGGAAAAGTGGTTTAAACAAATCCATTTGGACTCAGAAGACTACGAGCCCTTTCTAAAGCTTGAGCACAGAGATTCATGTCCTTCTATTTTCCCTTTCTCATATCTTTTAGCCAGCTACGCCCCCCTCATGAAGATTGTGTAGTCAATTTAGCGTCCTAAATTGCTAACATAAATTATCAACCAGGGCTATTAAACTGATGAAGTGTGGTGCACCATATGTGCTTAAGTGACCTCTTCCTTACTTCATTGTATGTGTTTTTCTTATTGTTTTTGGGAGCAGAATATTCTAATCCATGGATATCCTAGCTTGCAAATGAACATGAAATGTAACTCAAGACATTACAACTTAATCTGATTCATTTAGTTCGAGATTTGTTGGAAGAGCTTGTGAAAAAGATTAATTTTAATGCAATGAGGATCTTATATCAAACTTAAAAATGAAATGAAATGACAGAGCTGAACTAAATGTAATCTACCTCTGGAGTGCTCTAACTAAATTAACATGCAACTAGTCTATGGAATTCTACAGCCCATCTTGTTCATGATGAATGGTATTTTGGAAGAGTTTGTAAAATAGTCCTGGCTGTATTATCCAATGCAATTGAACATAAACGTAAAACTGAAAGCAAATACAATTAAAATCTAAGACACCACAGCTATTTCTTACTCATTGTTATGATATTTTGGAAGAGCTTTGTAAGAGCAAGAATGGCTATGCCACTTAGTGTAAACAAGCAACTAAAACCTACAATACCACAGTTATGCCTTATTCATCATAATGATATTTTGGAAGAGTTTATTAGAGTAATTCTAACTGTGATAATTAACGAAAGGAATTGCAACTAAAAATGCTAATTAACTCAACATAATACAACCAAATATTTTTCATCTAATATTGATATGTTGGAAGAGCGTTTAAGAAAAAGAATGGTTGTAAAATAATGAGGATCTTTTAATCTAATTTCAAAATAGAAAATGCTAATTAACTCAACATAATACAACCAAATCTTTTTCATCTAATATTGATATGTTGGAAGAGCGTTTAATAAAAATAATGGTTGTAAGATAATGAGGATCTTCTAATCTAAAAACTAAAGTGCTGGTAACTCAAGATGTCACAATTAAATCCATTTCATGAATAAAGATATGTTGGAAGAACTTTTAAGAAAGGATTAACTATAACATCATGAAGATCTGTTAGCTAAACAAATAATGCAAGACATGAATTAAAAGCTAACAACACATAATTAAAAGCTACTTATCTAGAAAACATGTAGAAGCCTCCTTGGATAGCAGGGGCCCTCTGCTACCAATTTGGTGAAGTCCTTTAGCTCTTTAAAGTTGTAATCAAAATAGCATCAAAGAACTGAATTTCTCTATTGAAAAACTCACAAATCTACATCCCATTCCATCTTGAACTTTGTTACAAAAGACTCTCTATTCCTTTCTCTCCTTCTCCTAATTTTTCATTACTTTTTCATTACCCTTGATAGGAGAAAGCTTCTCCTATTTATACAAAATATGAGAAGTTATCTCATTAATGGGAGTCCATGAATCTCTCCCTCCAACTCTAGAGTTACAATCAAAATAGGAAATGATAAGATACATGTCTTTCTATAATTTCAACACAACTAAGGAATGAGACACATATCCTCTTAGAGTTTCAATACAACAAGGAAGTGAGACACATGTCCTCATGATCCCATGATCTTCTCCAACCAAATTCGAATTTGGCCTTAGAGTGCCACATAAGGGTCTTCTAGAAGTCTCCTTTTGACCTACACATGTCACAAAACTCATAACACATATATAGATATATGAAACTATGTTAATTTTCTATTTTCTAATCATAAATTCACTTTAAATACATAAAATAAATAACTTTGGAAGACAAGGATCCTAACCCATATATTTATGAAAATGGTTACTTGATGTAGGGTTTTAGGTCAGATGGCTATGAAATAAGAGCTAAATGGTTATGACATAATGGAAATATGTATGAATATGGAAAACACTTTTGAGACTCAACAAAAATCATCATGAAATACTTCACTTGTGAGGGAAGATTCTCCCGAGTTTATGCATATCACATTCGACTGCTCATTCATTTCATTAGGGCCAGATTGCTAAATCTTCCTTTCTTCTTACACAAGAGCATTGAGAAAATGGCCTCCACTGTTCAAAAGAAGCCTCCTTCACAGCAAATAGCCTGCCTCTTCCATCACTCTCTCATCAAAGTTGTAGAGCTATAAAAAGGGTCTCTTTCACCTCTAATTACCTCACATTAATATGTCAATCCGGGAGCGTTTTGTTATTACAAAGAGTGACTCAATCTGAGGCTATCACTTGTCAGAGTAATGCTAGTAGTACAGTGTTTAAGAAATACAAGAGTAAATGGATGCTTGTCTGTAGCTAAATTACTTCAAAGAATAAATCACACACTCAGAAAACTCAACAGCTTATCAGTCAAGGGTTCGGCAGTGATAACCCATCCCTTCGGAAACTGATGGAAAGGAATTTAGAGCATAGACCACGAGCCTGGGAGCTAGACAGTGACTGCCAATGCTCACTACAGCCTTAGATCATCTCTCACGCCAAAACAACAAATGCGAGTAAATGGAACAGCAAATAAAGGATTGAACAACAATTCTGGAATAGAACAGCAAATCTAAAATGGAACAGCAATAGAACAACTAAGTCTCGCGAGTTGTAACCAAACTTAGTCTATTAACTCAAATGCACTCTTTGCAATCAAATAGCAATCTTTCACTCTTAAGGTAAATCACACGAAACACACTAATGGAACAGCGTTAACTATTGATAAATTATAGAACAGCATTAATAAATCAGAAAACGCACACAACACGCTGGAATAATAATCTGATCAACCTTAATCAACAGGAATATGACTGTGCCTCCAAATAGAACATTATTATTTCTGAATCCAACAATTATGAAGAACACTACCTCAAACGAATGTATGACACGAATGTTCAATATACAAGCTCTGGAACAGAACAGTAAGAATACTCGATTAAGGCTAAGAACATGCAATGAAATCTGAAAGAATCAATAACGTAATGCAGAGTCAATCCACGATTCTACCTGTAAAAACTTCAATGATTTAATCTTAACAGAGCATGTAATATCAACTTATAAAGCATATCAAATTACCAAATAACAATGATAAACAAACCACACAGAAATCAAGTCGTAATGGTACAGAAGCAAGTGTCCTCCGAGGCCGGGCCCTTAGCCTCCAAGGATACACCGCTTTAAGTTAATTCAGACGCAGAGATGAAATAATCACCAAGCTTTTATTAATGCATCGGTCAAAAATACAATGAACCAGTTCTCAACGAGACTTAATAATCAGAGCTGATGTTTAACAGAAAATTACATAAAAGCGTATCCTCCTCCCCCTAAGCTAACAGTGATGTCCCTTTATATAAAGGCGACAGCGGAGATGTCCAAGTAACAAGATAAATAAAGCAGCGATCCCTCAGGATCGAAGATCCTGAGGGATTCGCCAAACTGTTAATTCTTCATCCTTTCCTTTCTTTTGCGCCGAGCTGGTGTCTTCTCCTTCTTTTCCGGGCCGACTTGCTTTAATCTGTTTAGCCTTGTTTGCATTCGGTTCACCTTCAGAGGGATAGCAGTTATCTCGACTTTGTCTCTTCCTTTGGAGCGGCAATTCCTCGTTTTCTCCTTTTCCTGTACAGAAAATAACCATTATCAGTGGTTAAGTTTTGCATATCAATTCTCACATGTTTTGTTATAGTTCCTTATTACTTTCCAAATTCATGATACAAAAAGGTTTACAAATTCTACTAAAAAGCCACTGAAATAATCATCAAAAGCATACATTTTTAGTACTCCACACACCCCCCTGCTTACCTTGTTTCATGTCCTCATGAAAACATTGTAGTTGACATGCAAGGCAGTGAGAGAATATGCTAGAGAAGGAGTCTCATGCGGAGGTCTACAGCCATGATGAGTGATTAGATAGTCAAAGAACTGACCTGTTTGTCCCTCAGGCATCTCATACAGGGCCTGGTATCCGGGTGCAGGGTGCCAAATAATTGGAGTGCGAAATCTATATCCTAACTAGGATGACCCTGCTTTCAGAATGCTCTCGCCATAGAGGTTCAAACGGTTGGCAGCTAATTCAAAATTCTCATACTTAAATGGTTCCCTGAGCTGGATGTTTGGATCAGAGATTCGGTACCGAAATTTGGCTGCATTAATGGCCAGATTTTTAATGGAAAGAAAATATTCTAAACTTTCTAGAATGAGTGCCTCATGCATGGGTCCTAACGTTTCATTGACACCCGGAGTCTTTATGAGGTTTCTATGAGCTTTCCACAATTGCACTGGGTTCCTAGGCTCAGCCCTTACCTGTAAATCTAGACCATTTTCCTAACTCTAGAAAGTATCATAGGCTTTGAGCCACTTAATCTGATTAACCCCGAATGAAATGAATGCTTGTAATTGGATGTCTCCAACGAAAGGGCCAGGGTTCAACTCAGTCTCCTGATCTAGCACAAGGTCATGCAAATAAAGTTCACACAACAATCTCTGGTCTTTCACTCCATAATGTTTACAGCAGTCTATGAAGTCATTGACAGTGTTGATTTGTATAGGGGCGCCTGCTTTAACAGCTTTTATTTTTAATTGTAAATACCGTTCTAATAAAAACAGAGCATATTTTTTAGCAGGAGCCCTACATGCTAAAACATCATTGTATAAAGAATACAAGGTATTCATCTGCTTGATAACAGTATCTAGTCTACGGGTTACCTGTGCAACTTCCTCTTGTTCCTTTTTCCACCCTTCAAGGGCCTGGCTTTTGGATTGATTGACGTCCCTTAGTTGCTGCTGTAACTCTTCATATTTTTCTCGAAGGACCGTTTGCTCTCTAAGTTGTTCGGCTTCTTGCTGAGCTTGCTTCACCATCTTATGCAAGGTCTTTGTCTTTGGATCTTTTTTCCATAGATCAGTGGAGGCCGAGAGTTTTACCTGAACTTTCTTATTATGCTGTTTGGAGTTCAGAACCCTTATTACCCCTGAGGGTGGTGCCTCTGTCTGGATTTTCTTGTCGTTGGTCCTCGTATCATCCCTTTCTATTTTAACGCGAATATCAGTCTGTTGTTGTTCCTCCGCATCGTTTGGAACGGCGGCTGGATTTTCAGTAGGGTTTTGAACAGTAGGGCGATTGTTGGCCTTCTTTTTCTTCCCTCCGGTCTTTCTTACCCTCTGGTTTGCTTTCAGAACTCTAATTTGTTGTCTGAGCTGGGTTATTGTATTCAATAATTTCTGCCGTTCCATTCGCAATTTCTTAATTTCCACCGTTTCATTAGAAGGAACAGCAGGCTGACTGCTGCGGTTTGGACCATGACTGGTTTCTAGCTCTTTCTCTTGGGGTACTTCCTCGCTGTTCTGCGCTGGCTGTTCTGGGGTAGGAATCTTGACTGGTTCTGTCTCTTCCTGGGCAACTCCCTCTGGAATTTCCTCTGGTGTCTTGGGAACAGAGTGTTCCCGTTCAATCTCTCTTATCTCCTCTTCATCATGAACAGGAAGATTTCCTTCTTCTGCCTCTATTGCATATGATTTTTCAGATGCGTTTTCTTCTTGGGGTTTGTCGTGGAGGTCTACTGAATTAGAAGGTTGGCCATACTTACCCATATTGGCCAGGACTGTGGCCAATTCATCTTCTCCCATTGGGTCTTGTAATGGGCTACCTCCCTGCTGTCCCATTTCCTCCTCCTGTTCAGTTTCTACTTCTATTTATGTTTCCCAATGCTCGGCTGCTTCTTCTTCGGATTGCTCGTCCTCAATTACCACTGGTTGGCTGGTGCTTTCCTGGAGCTTTTCCAGCCTTCCTCGCATCCGAGCTAACCGGGCTGATTTTCTGGGCTTCTCTATCCTTCCTCGCATCCTAGGTAATTGGGATGATTTTCTGGGCTTTTCTAGCCTTCCTCTCATCCGAGCTAACCGGGCTGATTTTCTGGGCTCCTCTGGCTGCTCGGGTGGATTACTGGCATGCTTGTGCTTTGCCGATTCCTGGTGTATCTCTGGTCGTTCTGATGTACTAGCAACATGTTTTTGTGTTACTAATTCTCTGTGTTTTGCCGGACGTTCTGGTGTGCTTGTAGAATTCTTGCGCTTTGGGGATGGTGCTGTCAATCCCCCCTCAATCATTACAATCAGCTCTTCCCAGCTGCTCTGCTGCTGGGTGAGACTATGACTAACTATTAATCGTATTAACCCATGGTGACTGACAACTGACTCTACATGCTGTGCCTTTTTTATGCTTCGTGCAGCATCATGTAGTAATGAATTCAGAAGTGCAGGTAGGTTTATAGAGCATTTCTGCTTTAAAACAACTAAGAGTTTAAGATTTCGTGGTCTTACCACGTCTTTCCTCCCTTAGCAGGTGATGTAGCTCTGCACTGTTCTTGCTAATTCCGTCCAGGGTTCTCCTACCGTTGCTGGCAGAATGCCCTTCCCCTTAATTGTCAAGCTCTGACCTTCGTCCTGGAAAATTTCCATGATCTTCTGTAATCTTTCCTTCTTTAGTGTCCATACTGGTCCGGTGGCTGGTAGTCCCGAAACTTCTGCAATTATATCGTCAGTGACCGCTATTCGCTTCCCCCTTACTGTGGAGTGATCATCCTGCAGGTTCTGCAAAAATTCCATCGCTACTGTTTCATTGGACTCCTGCAGGCGACTGAGATAATTCAACCAGCCTGCTCTTTCTAGGATCTCTCGGGCAGCAGCGGAGATTGTCAACTTCTAAGGTTCGCTTCGAATTGCCCTTCCTCCCATGGTTTCACTGTGGATTCCCAATGGGACAGCAACTACTTGTGCTGTTTGAAACACAGAGAGGGTGATAATCACAAGAAAAAAACACAGAGTATGCGACAATGCAACGGAAATGGATTATGAACAGCAACTTGTGTAAAAATAGAAATTCCATGCCGTTAAACCATGCCAAACCGTCGTACACTATTTTTCCCGAATGGTGAGCTGACACGTAATTCAGGGAATAATGAGGTTAACCTCCCCCCCCCGCAATGTGATAGGCTGTCCCAGCCGGCAAATAAAGGAGCAGCACCCGATCTGCAACCGAGTCAGAAAGGAACAGCATATGGAATTATGCCATGATTAGACGGACAACGAATTACCGAAATCGAGGCGGAGAGTTAATCGCGTATTATGTAAGAGGCTACTGTGTTATGATATGAGGCTGGTGGGTAGGACATCTATCGTACTTGTCAAATCTTAAGTGGTCATGGTCACTTCCTTTGTCATGATTGGTGATGATAAATGTTCATGCGATGTATAAATTGGGAAATAATATATATGATTAGTTCTTTAGGATATAAGAAACAAAAGAGTATTAGTATCTTACCCATTGGTGTAACCAAGGTGACTTCAATACCATTAACAGTGCTCTGCTGCCGACAAGTGTTCATAACCTTGGCAGAGTTGTTTTTTTACCCCTGGAACCATGATCCTTTGTGTATACTTAGGAATGTTGTTATGTCAAAATGTAGAACATTATGCTGGCTTGGTGACCAGTTAACCATAATGCCATTCACGAGGAAGGAGCGAAAAGTGGGCAGGCCGGCTCGTAATGAGACCTCCTGTTCCAAGGTTCGATTATTGAATATACCTTTTGGACCATATCCCTGGTGTGGTGGCCATAGTGGGATTGCCACTTCACTTCCATCCTCATGATCATGGTAGGCTGGCTCTTGATGATACCCCCTATCCTGCATTTGGCACTTCACATATCATGTTCAGATATATTTTTTTTCATAGAGTACTTTTCCTTATTTATACACAAAGGGTGGTTCAACACTCCTTAAGAGTAGGAATGGTGGAAGAAGTCTTATCATCTCAATAGGAAGATATAAGTCCTTTTGCTCTTATTCCTAAATAATAATCAAAAAGGTTTAAAGGGATCAGCATGATAAAGATAACCAATCAGGGCAAAATTAGTAAAACAATGACAACAGAAGATAAGAACTAAGTGTGTCCTTCCTTTTATCCTCTTACTAATGCAGAGCCTTATAGATATAGCGATTTATGGTTTGCAGATTTCGGTATGTTGTGATTTTATATTCATTGCACAAGTACATAGCTGTATCTTAAAGACTTGAAAGAATACAGGCAAGAAGCATCCTCAATTTAGATCAGCAGAAGGAATAAGCTGTTTCACAAGGAGAGCAAAAGTATGCTAGTGGTGTTCCGACGGATGATAGAAAAAGGAACAGCAAACATGCAAATGTCGTTCCTTTTAAAAAAGGAACAGCAAAAAATAAAAATACTATAAAAACACTCAAAATGTCGTTCTTTTGAAAAAGAAACAAGCAATAAAAGAACGATGTTCCTTTGAAAAAAAAAGGAACAATGGTAACCAAAAGGAACAGCAGAAAACGTAACAATGTCGTTCCTTTGGAAAAGGAACAACAAAGATCCAGAATGTTGTTCCTTTAGAAAAGGAACAACAAAACAAGCAAAGCCAACAGCATAAAAAACATGCAGATGCTATTTTTAGAACGACAAAAATCGAACTTTGTGAAAGAAAAGGAACAGCAAAAAAATGATAAAAAAACATTTAATTCAAACATATGTACAAGAACGAAAAAAAACAAGAACTTATGTACAAATTGTAAAAAGAAATGAATTCCTTAATGAATTACAGGTGAGGAAGATTTCTCTTCCTCTCCTAAAATCTCCATATCAGTGTCTCGGCGCAGCTGCTGGCAGAAGGATTCCCGAGTGAGTGGTTTGCGATATAGATGAACTCGGTGGCCATTTACTTTGAATGCATATCCAGAACCGTCAATGGTAATTAGAGTAAGGGTTCCGTTGTCATGCACCTTCTGGATTTCGTATGGTCCCAACCATCGAGTCTGAAGTTTTCCAGGGAAGTCCTAAAACCGAGAGTCGTATAACAGAGCCCAGTCTCCCTCGTGGAAGACTTTGTTCTTGATGAGCGCATCATGCCATTTAGCTCGCTGCTGTTGAATCAATGCTGTATTTTGTAGTGCAGAGAGCCTAATTTTGTCTAATTCATTGATCTGCTGTAGTCGATTGATTTGTGCCTCGCTTAGATCTAGGCCCACTTCCTGTGTTGTCCGTAATGTTTGGATTTCGAATTCTATGGGAAAAATAGGTTGTTTTCCAAACACTAATTGATAAGGTGAGTAACCGGTGGTGCTCCTCCATGTGGTTCTATAGGCCCAGAGTGCTTCAGGTAGTCGGGTAGCCCAATCACACCTATGTGACGCAATGGTTTTCGTTAGGATTGATTCTATTATCTTATTGCTACTTTCTACCTGCCCATTCGCCTGTGGGTGATATGGAGTAGTGATTTTATGCTGGACGTGATAATTGTTGAGTTTTGCAGCTAATTTATGCCCAACAAAATGTGGTCCTCCATCTGTGATTATTTCCCTGGGAAGGCCATAACGGACAAATAGATGAAACAGGAACTGTATGACAGTGTCCTCTGTGGCTCTTGGCAATGCTTCTGCCTCAACCCATTTGGTGACATATTCTGTTGCCACCAAAATATATGTTTTCTGATTTGATGAGGGGTTGATGGGTCCAATGAAATCAAGAGCCCATCGCTCGAATGGTTCGATGACTAACTGTGGTTTCAGAGGCATCTCATCAGCTTGACCAGGTCGTCCTGCTCGCTGGCAGCTGTCACAGGCTTGGACAAACTTCTTTGCATCTTTGAAGATCGTAGGCCAGTAATATCCTGTCTACAATACTTTATGTCCAGTTCTACGCTCAGCGAAGTGCCCCCCACACGGTCCATCGTGACAGGCTTTTAGGATGTCAAAGATTTCATCCTCTCTAACACATCGCCCGATATGCATGTCTGCTCCTGTGTGAAACAAATAGCCCCCAATCCACGAGAATCGAGAACTTTTCTGAACAATCTGCTTGCGCTCATTAGGAGTTAAATGTTTTGGTAGTTTACCTACTGCGAGGTAGTTGGCAACATCAGCATACCAGGGTGTTTGAACGGCGACAGCGAACAGGTGCTCATCCGGAAATTGATCTTCAACTGCTGCTGCATCGCTTGATTTTGGTATTCTCGAAAGAAAATCGGCTACAGGGTTTTCTTTGCCAGGCCGGTCCTTGATTGTGATGTCGAATTCCTGCAATAAGATTAACCATCGAGTTACTCTGGCATTTGTGACAGGCTTATTTGCTAAATATTTTATAGCAGAATGGTCTGTATACAAGATAACAGGATAGCCTGTAATATAATGTCTAAATTTATTGACAGCATGTATTACAGCTAGGAATTCTTTTTCAGTAACAGTGTAATTCAATTCAGCAGGGGATAAATTTTTGCTGATGTAATAGATAGCATATGGTTTTTTATCCTCTTCCTACCCAAGGACTGCGCCAATGGCTGTATCTGAGGCATCAGATGATATCTGGAACGACAGGTCCCAATTTGGTCCTCGAAGGACTGGGGCTGTGGATACGAGCTTCTTTAAATCCTCGAAAGCACGGTCACATTTTTCTGTCCAAAGAAAATCAACGTTACCAGTTAGTGCATATAAAGGAGCAACAATGTGCGAATAATGTTCTATAAATCGTCTATAATAACCAGAAAATCCAAGAAAGCTGCGTACCTCTGTTTGAGTAGTAGGAGTGGGAATGAGCAAAAGTATTTGGATTTTGGCCGGGTCTACCTGAATGCCGGCTGCTGAAACATAGTGTCCTAGGATAAGTCCTTCAGTCATCATCAAAAAACATTTTTCGTGGCTTAAGCAAAGCCTGGTAACAATGCAGCGTTGTAGGACTTTTTCTAGGGTGTCTAGAGCTGGATCAAAATCATCTCCATATGGTGTAAATTCGTCCATGTAAACTTCAAGTCCATCATTTATTAAATCTACAAAAATGCTAAGGATGGCCCTTTGAAATGTGGCAGGAGCATTACATAGGCCAAAAGGTAGAACTCGATAGGCAAATGTTCCCCAAGGACAAGTAAAAGTAGTTTTATCCTGGTCTTCAGGGGCAATCTGAATCTGATTGTATCCACTAAAGCCATCCAGGAAAGAAAAGAATTTCTTTCCTGCTAAAGTATCTAATACTTGGTCTATAAATGGGAGAGGAAAATGATCTTTCTGTGTTGCCTTGTTTAGTTCCCTATAATCCACACAGATTCTCCATTTTCCATTCTTTTTTGGTACCACCACCAGCGGAGAAACCCATTTACTATCAGAAATAGGATAGATAAAATTGACATCTAAAAGTTTCTGAAGTTCAGCCTTTACCACATCCTTTAGGTGAGGATTAAGTCTCCTCTGGGGCTGACGAACAGGTCTGGCATCTTTTTCTATATAAATGTGGTGTGTACATAACTGGGGGTCGATACCTTTCATATCAGGGTAGTCCCATGCAAATGCTTCTTGATATTTCGTTAACAGATGGATGAGCTTAGTTTCTTGTTCAGGTGTGAGATTAGCATTGATGTTTAGAGTTTTTCCCGGTGCAATTTCCACAGTTTTACTATTTGCAACAGAAGTAACAGGTATCGTTTGGTCATGGGTATCTTTCAGAGGATCTTCCTCTAATTCATTATCAAATGCTGCTTCTATCATGTGACACTGTGTGCGAGGTTCAGTTTGACTAATGAAATTATTAATGGCATCATCTTATGTTTGGTCTTTAAAATCAAGTGCCTCTTGTATAGTTAATGGAGATCTGATGTTATCAGTAAGGTATGATACAGGGTGCTTATTAGTTCTGATCATTGTGACACTTGGCTGTGCTGGAGGATATAGAACTAAATTTTTGCTATTCGGTCCTCTGGTTATGGTCATATTTCCCTGCCGGCAGCCAATGTAGGCATCGGCAGTGGCAAGCCAAGGTCTACCTAAAATTAGTGGATGTCCATCAAGTCGGGTTTTTGGATTAATTATCAGGAAATCGGTTGGATACTCCCAAGATTCTACAGAGACCATGACATCATGTAGAGTACCCTTTGGTCTAACCACAGATCGGTCAGCCAATTCCAACAGAGTAGAGGTGGGTTCTACAGATGTAATGCCGAGCTTTTGGAAAGTAGTGGTTGTTAAAATATTAATTGCAGCCCCTAGATCAACTAAGGCATTAGACAGGGTCTGACCATAAATTTGAACAGTTATAATTGGATTCCCTGGGTCTTCATATTTAATGGGTGTTTCTCTCCCAGACAATAGGTCAGATAAAGTACCGACTACTTGGACTCTTGGATTATTTGTTATATTCCTCCTTGGTTTCTTTATGCATAATTCTTTGATATTTTTCGCGTATATGGGAATGTCTTGAATGGCTGGGAGGAATGGAATTTTTATGTATGGATTTTGTAATTCTCCCAGAATGTCAAAGTCAGGATATTGTATGGGTCGAGGTATGGCTAATCGTTCTGGGAACGGAGGAGAGGATGTGGTTGCTTGATTATGAGTTTGTTGCTTATTTACATCCTCTTGTTGTAACCGATGTTCTCTTGGTAACTGATCTTCAATATGAACTGTTTTATCTCCCTCAGTTTCAATTATACGTCCAGATCTTAACTGAAGGTCATTGCACTCCCTCAGGTCGGGTCCTATTTCTGGTGTTTCTATGATTTGAATAGATTGGACCTGTCTGTTATTTGGATTGGGATCGG
Organism: Pinus albicaulis; assembly: GCA_034641835.2. NCBI lineage: Eukaryota > Viridiplantae > Streptophyta > Pinopsida > Pinales > Pinaceae > Pinus > Pinus albicaulis. Next base: position 284,350,633 of record CM076584.1, on the reverse strand, counting down.
GTTGGGCTGGGAGTTGCGGTCTCAGGTTAGACTAGGGATTTTGTTGTAAGGCTGGCAGAGTAGGTTGAGGGAGCGGAATAGTTCCAGCTGGGTGGTACATCGGTCTTTACCAGCTTGTCTGCCAGGGTGAACTTTGTGAAGTAGAGGGAGTCCATTGTGAAGGATATGGGCCATTTTTCCAATATGGTGGAGTGTAAGGGAAATTCGGCCAACCAGATTGGCTTGTTTGATTCAGCCATGGATTTGAAGAAGGAAACGATTGTGGTGACCAGTTTGTAAATGGGGGTTGAGATTGATTTTGCGACATACCATATTGTTGAGCATTATACTGTGGGGGTTGAAAGAAAGAGGTTGAGTCCGGAAACATACCAGGTTGTCTCGGCTGCCACTGGCGACGTTGGTTGATTGAGTTCACCGATTCTGGTTCTTCTTCTTTTTCCTTATATACCGCTTTCAATCCAGGAAGTGAGGGGCAGCTCTCCGTAAGGTGATCTTTTGTACAGATGGTGCATTTTTTGACTTTATCCAGTGGACATTCCTTGTGGCTATGTTTTTTTCTGCATCGAGGGCAGAAGATTGCCAAATTCTGTTCTGCCTCCAACTGCTTCTGTTTAGCCTGCACGATATCAAGTTGTGTAGTTAGTGTCCCCATAATATCAGTTTTAAAATTTTCTAATAGTTTTCCAATTTCTGCACGTGTTACTCCTTCTGCTGATACTTTGTTATCTCTTGCAAACCGATCATATTCTGTCGGTTTTATTCTTGTGCTGCCTCTCGAACTCCTAATACATAAATCAATGATGTCAGCAAGATTATCTTGATAAATGTCCCCTTTTCCCATAATGTTTAATGTTTCGATCCATTGTTCCTTCATACCCCTTATTAATGCAGTTTTTAACACATTATCAGGTAAAGGTAGCGATGCATAAGGAGATCTTTGTAGATTGTACTGAAAACGTTCCACGTACTCTTCCAATGTTTCATTCGGTCTGGCTGACATTTGAAATATTTCGTCTTTTAATTCTCTAGACCTACAATAATCCTGATATTTTTTTAAGAAGGATTCTTTCATTTGATCCCAATTGTTGATAACCCCGCCACCTAGCCCCATAAACCATCTTAAAGTAGCCCCTTTTAATGTAGAGGGGAATAATTTCAATTTTTGGGGATCGGTGGTGTAATCATACCCCCTACATAACACATCGAATTCGAATAAAAATGCATCCGGATCTTCTGATGTGAGACCGTGAAATGTAGGGATATGCTGAAGAGGGATAGCTTTCATGGGTGCATTTGCTGAAGAATCCACTATAGGATATTGTAATGTAGAGGTTTGAGCATTTGGCTGGTTTTGAGCCATGGTATCGAATATATGCCAATAACCTTTTTGGATATCTAGGAGGGTATTCCTAGGTTGAGAGGGAACGGTTTTGATAGGGATATTTTTAATAGCGCTTCCCTTATCTGGAATAATGAGAATTCCTGAAGATTGGATTCCTTCAACGATGATTTTCGCAGCACTCCCCTTATCTGGGCTATCTAATGGATGATTTGTTTCAATAGGGGATTTTGGTTCCTTGGTTTCCCCTGTTTCTCCTTCTCCTTCACAAAATTTGCTGGAATTCCCTTCCTGCAATAGTTCTGGAGTAGAATTTTCGGTTTCTTGAAAGTCCTGCTCTTCAGTTTGACTATGCACCTCAGCACAGGCTACAGATGGTGATCCTGTGGCCTGAAGGGAACTAGTAGGCGGTTTAGAAATGTTTTTCCTAGGGCCTACTGATGGCTGAGATTCTGTGTTCTTATAGATTTTGTCTATGAAGGTCGTTCGGCCAAGGGTCACTGGCCCCTTAGCTTTTTCAGGCTTGGATGGGGGTTTGATGTTCTTTTCTGGTCTTTTCTGCTTAGTCATGCACTCAAATGAACTACCAACTTCTATTCAAACAAAGCAAAAAAAAACAACTCTGTTAGGAAAGCGGACAGTGGAGCAGGGTTTTTACATGCTCCGCACGTAGGTTCTTACCTTCCGTTTTTAGGATCCAACTCCTCCCTAGCAGGCTCGTACACTACTCTGAAAAAAAAGACAAATGGCTACACTCTTTCCCCGGCAACGGCGCCAAAATGTAGAGCTATAAAAAGGGTCTCTTTCACCTCTAATTACCTCACATTAATATGTCAATCCGGGAGCATTTTGTTATTACAAAGAGTGACTCAATCTGAGGCTATCACTTGTCAGAGTAATGCTAGTAGTACAGTGTTTAAGAAATACAAGAGTAAATGGATGCTTGTCTGTAACTAAATTACTTCAAAGAATAAATCACACATTCAGAAAACTCAACAGCTTATCAGTCAAGGGTTCGGCAGTGATAACCCATCCCTTCGGAAACTGATGGAAAGGAAACTAGAGCATAGACCACGGGCCTGGGAGCTAGACAGTGAATGCCAATGCTCACTACAGCCTTAGATCATCTCTCACACCAGAACAACAAATGCGAGTAAATGGAACAACAAATAAAGGATTGAATAGCAATTCTGGAATAGAACAGCAAATCCAAAATGGAACAGCAATAGAACAACTAGGTCTCGTGAGTTGTAACCAAACTTAGTCTATTAACTCAAATGCACTCTTTGCAATCAAATAGCAATATTTCACTCTTAAGGAAAATCACACGAAACACACTAATGGAACAGCGTTAACTATTGATAAATTATAGAACATCATTAATAAATCAGAAAACGCACACAACACGCTGGAATAATAATCTGATCAACCTTAATCAACAGGAATATGACTGTGCCTCAAAATAGAACATTATTATTTCTGAATCCAACGATTATGAGGAACACTACCTCAAACGAATGTATGACACGAATGTTCAATATACAAGCTCTGTAACAGAACAGTAAGAATACTCGATTAAGGCTAATAACATGCAATGAACTCTGAAAGAATCAATAACATAATGCAAAGTCAATCCACGATTCTATCTGTAAAAACTTCAATGATTTAATCTTAACAGAGCATGTAATATCAACTTATAAAGCATATCAAATTACCAAATAACAATGATAAACAAACCACGCAGAAATCAAGTCGTAATGGTACAGAAGCAAGTGTCCTCCGGGGCCGGGCCCTTAGCCTCCAAGGATACACTGCTTTAAGTTAATCCAGACGCAAAGATGAAATAATCACCAGGCTTTTATTAATGCATCGGTCAAAAATACAATGAACCAGTTCTCAACGAGACTTAATAATCAGAGTTGATGTTAACAGAAAATTACATAAAAGCGTATCCTCCTTATATTTAAGCTAATAGTGCTGTCCCTTTATATAAAGGCGATGGCGGAGATGTCCAAGTAACAAGATAAATAAAGCAGCGATCCCTCAGGATCGAAGATCCTGAGGGATTCGCCAAACTGTTAATTCTTCATCCTTCCCTTTCTTTTGCGCCGAGCTGGTGTCCTCTCCTTCTTTTCCGGGCCGACTTGCTTTAATCTGTTTAGCCTTGTTTGCATTCAGTTCACCTTCAGAGGGACAACAGTTATCTCGACTTTGTCTCTTCCTTTGGAGCGGCAATTCCTCGTTTTCTCCTTTTCCTGTACAAAAAATAACCATTATCAGTGGTTAAGTTTTTCATATCAATTCTCACATGTTTTGTTATAGTTCCTTATTACTTTCCAAATTCATGATACAAAAAGGTTTGCAAATTCTACTAAAAAGCCACTGAAATAATCATCAAAAGCATACCTTTTTAGTACTCCACAAAAGTCATCATTCTTCATCAACTTGAAAAGAGGGAGGTCTCTTGGGATACTTTCATCTTTCATCCGGAATTCTCCACTGTCCCTCCAGTCCATACATCCCCTACACCTCCTACTCATCATCCCTCCCCTTCTTCTAGAAGAACTATTCCAAAAAAGCTCAAGTTTACCACAGAACAAACAAAGGAGCCTGAAGAAGGAGAAGAGAGTGACCATGAGGAGGAAGAAGGATAGGAGCAGCAGAAAAGTGATGATGAATAGAAGCAAGGGGAGGAAGAAGAAAGTGTTGAACAACAACATCACAGTGATGATGAGCAGCAGCAAGGGGATGAAGAAAAGCAACACAGTGAGGGTGAGAAAAATTTTGATGATACATAGCAGACTTATGATGAGGGTGAGACAGAATAGCAAGGGCATGAAGGTGATGAACAGGGGAAGCCAAAAGAGACTGAACAGGGGCAGCATGAAAGTGTTGAACAGCAGCAACATGAAAGTGATGAACAGGGGCAACCAAAAGATGACACACAGCAGCTACAACAGTATGAGCAAGGGCAACCTCAGGGTGAAGAAAAACAACCTCCTCAAGAGGAACAACAAACTCAAAAAGAAGAGGGGCAGCAGGATAAAAAGTTGCAACACAGTGAGGAGGACAGCCCTCAAAGGGAGATGCAAAAATACAACCTAGACATCTTTGAAGAGGGCCAAGACATTGGAAAAAATGAAAGGCAAAGTGACAAGGGTAAAGAGCCCATGGAGTATGTGCTAGCTGCCTCTCCGAGGCAAGGGGCCATGCTCTCTTCTCCAAAAGTGGCCAAGCCCCGGACAGCAAAGAAAAGGGTGCCTAGAGTCATAACTCCAAATGTGACTAGGGCCCTCCGAAGTAAGGGAAAATTTCCAAAGAAGCCCATGGTCAAATTGCCTAAGAGGAAGAGTACCAGAAGAGCTACCCAAAGCAAAGGGAAGGGCAAGGAAGAAAGCAATCATGAACAGGAAAGGGAATTCGACATCATCCAAATCCAAAGTGATGATAGTGATAATGAAGCCCGGTTCCTAGAAAATCTCTTGATCCATAGAGAAAGCCAAATTGATGCCTTGAAGGATGATCTTCATAGAGCTAGGAATTTCAATCAATTTTTGCAAATTCAAAACAAGCAGATGAGTGTCCATATGGCTGTTTATGAAACACGGGAAATCAAATACAAGAAAGAGGCCTCCAAAGCACAAGTGAGGTTGGAAGAACTCATGGGTGAGTTCATGAAAGTGAAGGTGAAGGTCAGCCTAGGAAAAAGAGGCCAAGAACCATGGGGCTTAAAAAGGCCCTTGAGAAGCAAAAAGAAGAAGAAAATGCCCTTCTCCAATCTACCCCTCTCATCACATTGTTCGAACAAGAGATAGAGAACAATCGGGAGGCATGTCTTGAGAGAGTTAATGATCACTTGGAGAGGAAATTGGAGAAGGAAAACAGGGACTTATACCTTCAACGGAAGATGACGGGGCATTATAAAAAGTTAAATCAGTTTGCCCGACGGAAGTTGAAGGTTGCTCAAGAAAAACTCAAGGAGGCCAAAGGGAAGCACCTGGCACAAAAATTGAGGAAAGACACCTCAAGACTCCAAATCTTGGCCTCTTCTTCACAACATGTTGTTGAAAACCCTTGAGGGTCATGCTCACCAAGTTTGGGCGAAATTTGACATATTTTGGTTTTTTGTCATTTTTGGGTTTTTGGCCAAAACTCATGAGCATCGCCATTTTAGTTTGGGGCATCATAAAAGGATGAGATGGTATCATTGGATGAAATAATTTCATAAGCACATACTCAGCGATTTTCAGGACATTTGAAGATCATTTTCTCCCCCGAAATGGCGAAAAATGCTCGCTTTTTCTACACTCTGCCTGGTTTATCAGCAAGGTTTATTTTTTTGGTTTTTACACATAGGCCTATTTTTGGAGGACTTCTAGTGGTCAGTTTGGAGCAAACTAAACATTTTCAGAAATTAGACACTCAGATATTTCCAACGAGCTATCATGAGCCTCATTTTGACATCGAGAAGGCTTCCAAAAGTTGCCTTCAAGTTAGGGGACCTTTTGCTAATGTATTTTTTGAGTATTTTTGTAAAAATTGAACCTTTCAAAACTGCTTTTTCCTCATGTACGTTTAGCTATTTTTGCACATGAGAAGTTATGAAAAGTCAATTTATTTCCCTCTTTTAGCATTTTTTATATATTTTATGAGATGTTTTGTGCCTTGGGCTTTGCAAAGCCTCAAGGACAAACTAAGATATTTTAGATAGGCCAATGAGATTGCAAGTTGAACTAAGAGGTTTTCCTCTCTTGGGCCTATATATTCCAAAGTCTTTCATTGTAAATAGAGGCTGAAATTGATGAATAGAAGCAATATATGGTCATATAAGCTTTGGAATAAATAGTTGTCTCATGCTTTTGGATAGTCTTTTGGATGTTCTTGGATGATGAAAGAGGATTGTTGTTGGATTCCATGACTTGGTAGAATGGTATAGTGTCTCTCTCTTTGTTTTGTTTCCTAGTTTTCATTCATAAATCCATGTTCTTGCTTGCTATAGGATAGTAGGGAAAAAATTTGAGACATGCCCTTGGAGGCACCTCAAATTTCTTGTTTCTTCATAGCTTCCATGTTTTCTTCATTCTTAGTCACATTAAAGAATTCTTGATTGCTCTTTAATAACTTAAGGATATTGTTGCTTTTTTCATTCATGGTTTTATGCGTGCTAAGAAGGACTTACGGTACACCCTGCTTACTCATGGCTAGCCATAGCTCCATCCATGAAATTTCTCTTTGATTGATTAGATTGTCATTTGTTGAACCAAGGAGGTCTTGTTCTGATCTTGCCCTTTGCCTAAGACTATGCAATCTTGTCTTCAAAGTGCCCAATAACTTGAAGTACTATGTTTAGGCATTCTGGCATAGTGATTTGAGTTATTTTTTTGTATTAAGTGTATTTCCCCAAAGTCTGATAGCCATTTCCCAAAGTTAGAGAGTTATATATCTCTATGCATGGCTTGAATGTTTATTTCTATGTATCGATTAGCTTATAGTTATATTTCTCATGATTAATGGTTTGCCCTACCATGTTTATGTCAACTATTAAACTAGTTATGCTTGGAATCCTTTGTTATTCACAAACTCGATGTCCATCTTACTCTATTTTTCCTAAAGATCCATTTTACCTCGAATCAAATCGGCCCTTCAACAACCTTGTATCACCATCTGATAGCTTTCTTGATCTCTTCGACCCCATAGTCCAGTTGATCTGACATCTCTTTACCTATCTTATATCTTTGATTAGTTTCATCCCTCACAACCTAAAAACCAAAACCAAAAAACCTACTTCATAACTAGCCTAAAATCAGAACACAATAAGCAAACACACAGATATCCCTTACACAAATAGAGAGAGCCCTCTTTGAGTCCAGGAAGGCTAGGTCCTTGGGCTCCAAAGATTGGTTTGATGTTATACTGTCATTTAGCTTTCCAATCAGCCAAATCACGGGACCCTAAGAGGCCTGATGCCAGGATGTAGATCTGAAGTATACTCAGCAAATGAACTCTTCCAGGAGGTTAAATGACACTCTCACTAAAAAGAGCCACTTCTATAATCTAGATCTGTGTAGATCTAGATCTCCACTTGCTACAACTCACAAGACAGCTCAATCCTCAACATGAGTAGCACTGTAATGTACGGTGAAACTTGGCCCAAGCCTGATAGTGGAGAATTTTAGCACAATTCTCCTCCAAGAGTTGCGCAAGGAAGGAGGTGGGATTCCTGAACAGGAATGCCCAACAAGGGATGTCTAAGTAGACAGACCTTCAGAAATAATGTCTTCAAAAACCCTTTCCTTGTTTCCCTCCTCTTCCTTTTATAAGATAGGAGTCTTGCCAAACCCTAAACCACCTTGAGTCACTTAGCCCATTTCACATTACAACTTCCTTCTAGAACTGCGTTGTCACTCAAAGAGGTTCAATGCATCTAGACTGCGTTGTTTGACTTGGTCAAATAGGATCCCCTCTTATGATTTAAACCCTTTCACACCTGCAACATATAATTTAAATAGCCCAGATATGTCTCTGTTCACATAGGCATTGATTTATTCTTAGTTTTCAGGAGTTTTACATGTCCTCCTTCACAATTGATTCATTAATCAAGAAATACAAAATAGATAAGGCAAAATTAATGTCCCAATTAGTTGAAGCTAATTTAGGAACATTACAGTCTCCCCTTCCCAAATGTTGCTTGTCCTCAAGCAACTACAAGGGTGCTGCAAAATCTCCCCCCTTCTTCTTGTGGCCTCCTCCTTCAATAGTCTCCACAATTGCTTCAAATTTTCTGCAAAAATTCCATCTTCCAATGGTTCCTCCTAAGTATGCAAAGTGGAATTTGGTAGATAAACCAAATATCTCTCATTATGAAGTAAAAAAAGGTATATATGGAAACCTTCTTGCTGATCCATGGCCTCACCAAGATAGAAGTGATGGTCATAATGGGGAATTTCACCATCAATGAAGGACTTCCACCTCCATGCTAGCATCCAAATGAAATGAATTACCTCCCAGCGTGGTAACTCATAGTGAAGCTCCTCCCAATGCCCATGAGAGGCATGCTCCAAGTTCTACATACAATCATATGGTCCACATCATAAAGAGACAAGTAATGTGCTATAGTGGCCATATAGTCTCCCATGCTCCCCCTAGAACATGTAGTGCAAATAATGTGGGAAACTCCTTTCCCCAATGACACATTCCACAAATGTGTCTCTCCTCCAACCATGTTCCCAATAATAAGAACATCTTCAGCATGTGGAATCATGATTAAGATCATGCTAGCTATCATATATGATAAGGGAGAAGGAAGATGCCTCCTCATGTGCAACCAACGCAGTTTTACCCTCAACTGCCATGAAATAGAAGATGACAAGTGTTTCCTCCAACACTTGCTTGTTGCCCCATCCTTCTTGCATGCTTGGAGAAGGTGCTTTGTGATTGGTTTAAAGGAGCCACACCATGGAAGGTGCATCTCCACTCCAAGATCCTCCAAAGGATTATCAACATCAATAAAGTTCATGGCCTCAAGTGGCCCATGAAGCCCATCATAAATGGTGCTCCCTCTTGGAGCAATGCCCTGAAAATGAGTGTTAGAAAAATGCCAGTATACATCATGAGATTCAAAAACATAATATTTGTCATACACTTGTTTAAAATCGGCAAGGTAGCTCATGGATGTGCCTCCTCTCACACTCAATGAATAAGGAGGTGTGGATGATAATTCTTCCCAAGAGCTATGTTCCTCCTCATCTGACAAATGGTTCATGCACTTCTTCATATGAGAGTGCACCTCCTCTTTGAAATTCTCCCACATGAATCCATCCAAGATAGTATGATATGCTCCAATGAAACCAGTGGGTTTGGAAAGCAGGATCTCATAGGTTGCAATTAGTAGTTTCTCCTTGAGCTTGGAGCCTTTAACCAAATAAATCTGATAATGGAAGTAGATGACCCCTCCAACTACCTTATACCTCCCATCCATTACTTTCCCATCAAGAACCTCACATGTGAAAGGGCCCTTATATTATTCCATCGTAAGTTGGGAGTCCCAATAAGGATCTAGACTTCCCAAAAATGACAGCGCTGTAGAGGTCTGAAATGCAGCACCTATCATATCCTGACTCTCCTCTTTGACATACTTGATGCCAAGGTCACATGTTGGAGTCCCATAAAATTTCTTTTTCTGCCTCCCTTGCAGCTAATCTTGCTCAAGACAAGATTGAAGCATGTGGAAATCAACTTCCCCTTGGAAATTTCTTGTCCTCCAATACTTCCTCAATTTGGCCCATGCATGCAAGAGTATTAAGATCCTATTGTCATGTTCAGAAATCTCTCTTGTAAGTGAGAATACCATGGGCTGCCCCAAATATATGTTTTTTCCATGTGTCCTCAAATCCATATCATCATAGATTTCTGATCTTTCATCTCTCAGCGCAGATATATGAATGGAGGATAATAATGTCCTATTCATAAAATTGCTTACCTCTTTTCTGAATTCATGAGAGGCCCTTTGTGTTGTTCTTTCTTCTCCCAAGGCTCCTTCCTTATCCAAGTATGAAATTGATGCCCATAGTTGAGAGAACACTTTATTTTTCCTCCAATCAGGAGGTCTTCCTATTGGAATGCCTCTTTGCAAAGAGGCATCAAGGCATAGAGAATAATATGGATGTAGGTGGACATATTTTCCCCTACCATTGCTGCATGGATCCTCTTGCCTTATTTGGTCTTCCAACCCTTGAAACAGAGAAGGGTGTATGCCCTTCTTCTTGAGATGATCTTCCTCCTCTCTTCCTCCTTCTATCTTCAAGACTTCATCATTTGACAATGATGATGTATGATGGTCTTGTGTTGTATCAAGATCTCCATGTGTGAGATCTTTTGGAACTCCTTGCAAGAGGGCAAGAGTTATTTTCTTTGGAGAAATTTCTCCATCCCTCTCTTCATGAGGTGCTTGAGGTTCCATTGTGATGACTACGTTATCTCCTACCTCCGCTTTCTCCTCTCCAATAACTAAAATTGCCTCATCATCAACAAATGACCTTAGATCTTGGTCATCTAGTGAAGGAGGAATCTTCATGCTTCGTTCTTGAGAAGAGATCCCTTCATTCAAAGGAGATCTTGCCCTTGGAAAGGCATCAAACATACTCACACCTTCTTCCATGGTCTTCAGAAATGGATTTGGATTCAAGATCCTTCCAACTCATGCAAAATATTTGACTGATATGGTTTGATAGTGTCAACAAAAGATGTTACACATGGGGATTCATCAAACCTTTCTATCAATCTTGTAATAAACCTTGTATAAGTAGGTGTATTTGCATTCTTCAAGGAAAAGGACTCAAACAACCACCAATCATATGCTTTACCTTCAAAACTCTGATGGCTTCAAATTCAGAGACTTGATTTTTTTGCACAAAGATGTTTAGCTCCTCCACCCAAACCCTGACTGGACATCTAGGTGATCCATAAAAGATAGATAGATAGAATCTACCCATGTCATGCTGCTCCTTCTTTGTGCCTTTTCTCTCCTTGATCTTGCAGAACCCTTGGAAATTCAAATCATCTTTGAACTCCTTGGATTGAGCTTCATACTCCTCCAAATACTCCCTAAGAATCTCCTTCTTAGATACACCTCCTTTCTTCCTCTTCATGAAGAAATTACTGACAGAAATTTGAAGCTTAGGTGATATGGCTGAGTGCACATATCTTGTGGATCGGATCGAAAGATCTTTCTTCTCTTGAAACCTTCTAGGAGTTTCACTACTTCTTATTTCTTCTTCTTGTTCAACCTCCTTGGAGAGGTTCTTCTTAGATATGAAAGATGACGAGAATAAAACCATATTATTCATTATTCTGACTTTTCTCCTTGCTGGAATACAACTGAAAATATCCCTTCTCAGGAATATCAAAATTCTATTCTAGAGATTGACTACAGGGGCATTTACTGGATACGTCACCTTTGAAAAAAAGATGAGATCCAGAGGCTACTTGGCCATCTACAAAATCTTTCTATAGATCTTGAAACATTCCTCCTTCAATTATTTATCGCTTTGGCTTGAAGCCATAGTCTGAGCCAAAGATCTTTCTCTCATACCACTGTAATATCCCTTTTTCAGGAACAACTACAAATTGGGAATAATATGAGTTATTACCAATGTGGAGCCATATAAATATGTAATATATAGACACAAAATCACTTAAAATTCAATAAATTATGTATCAACACCCTTATATAGCATTTTATAAAGCAAAATATGGGGAAAAGTGATGATTTTGGCCCTAAAACGAGTGTATTAAGATATTTGCGTAAAAATAAGATGGGAAAGTGGTTTTATATGATATCTAGGGTTATGAGGGACTCCCATGTCGAATTTCAGCAAAAAAAATAAGTTTTTCTAAGTTAAACAGTTCCTCCTTTCCTAACTAGGCTAGAAAACCTTGATTTCCCAAGACTAGAATTATGCAGAAATTTATTGAAGCATGTGAGCGTGAATTTCTGAAGGGTATGACTGAAATAAGGTCTGAATATTGAAAAATAATACCAGGGGCATAACTCATACACTTTACAGAAGAAGAATGAAAGAATACAGAATAAATCCTTAAGAAAGAGGTGCTGCAACCATATCTAAAGACTGCATAATAGTGACAACGTTATTTTTAGGGCTGAAGTAGTATTTTATTGAATATTTAGATCTATATCAGATCTGTACATAAAAATATAGATCTAATACATATCCATGTACAAGAGAAGCTTATCGATACATTCCCCTCGGGGATTTGCTCAAAACACGAAGCACCGGAAGTAGATCTGAGATCTAAAACTTCAGTTCTACAGAATGATTAAGAAATTATGAATAATGAAAGTACATAATAGATCATATCTAAAACAGAAAATATATTGGTTTGCCAATCTATGGATCACCACAGTGAAGGAAGAAACCCAACACCAGAGATCTCTCCTCCAAAATGCAAGCAAAGCACCCTGCAGCTGTAGATCTGCAAATAACGTTGTCTTAGGGAGAGAAACAACACTGTAGCTTCTGAAGATGAAATTTCCTGATTCCAGGATGTAGATCTGAAGTATACTCAGCAAATTAACTCTTCCAGTAAGTTAAATGACACTCTCATTTAAAAGAGCCATTGCTATCATCTAGATCTAAGCAGATCTAGATCTCCACTTGTTGCAACTCACAAGACAACTCAATCCTCAACATGAGTAGTGCTGTAATGTAAGGTGAAACTTGGCCCAAGCCTAATAGTGGAGAATTTTAGCACAATTCTCCTCCAAGAGCTGCTCAAGGAAGGAGGTGGGATTCCTGAACAGGAATGCCCAACAAGGGATGTCTAAGCAGACAGACCTTCAGAAATAATGTCTTCAACAACCCTTTCCTTGCTGCCCTCCTCTTCCTTTTATAAGATAGGAGTCTTGCCAAACCTTAAACCACCTTGAGTCACTTAGCCCCTTTCACATTACAACCTCCTTCTAGAACTACGTTGTCCCTCAAAGAGGTTCAATGCATCTAGATTGCGTTGTTTGACTTGGTCAAATAGGATCCCCTCTTATGATTTAGACCCTTTCATGCCTGCAAGATATAATTTAAATAGCCCAGATATGTCTCTATTCACATAGGAATTTATTTATTCTTAGTTTTCAAGATTTTTACATGTCCTCCTTCACAATTGATTCATTAATCAATAAATACAAAATAAATAAGGCAAAATTAATGTCCCAATTAGCTGAAGCTAATTTAGGAACATTACACTCTTTCAGCTACAGGATTTAGACTTAAGAATGCATCTAACTCTTTCCTCCAAGCCTTAACAGTGCTTGAGGAAGATCCATCATATGTAGGCAAATATAATATGTTGTGCCTCTTTCTTCTATTGCTGTTGTAGGATCCTCTTTCTTCTTTGATTTTAAAGAATTTTTGGAGAGTTAGTTTCTTCTTGAATGCTCTATATTGTGCTTTGTACTCTTCAAGATATATATTGAGAGTCTCATGAGTCTCATGTTCTCTTCTTTCTTAATTTCTATACCATTCACCTTCTTCAAATAAAGTTGGCATATTAGATCTATGAGGAGATCTATGATTCTCCGGTTTTCTTTCTTGCTGATAGGAAGTTCTTGGACCTTCCTCATCAAATATTCTTTTTGGATCCTCCTTTTTCCTTTCCTTCTTCATTTGATTGACCTCTTTGGGGAGATCATGCATGGATATAAAGAGAAGAGTGGCAACACTACATTCCTCCTTCATGATAGATCTCATCTATCTAATTCTTCCTTTGATGCAAAAGATGAAGTGTCCACAAGCTAAGCCAAAGATCATGCTCTGGTACCACTGTAATATCCCAAAAGGGAGAATGCAGTAATACTGAAACACAATATAAGAACTGCAGCAAAGTAAACAATAAATCTATATACACATCAGAATGCATAGAAATAGCTGAGCCTTTTTATTATATAGGAGGTAAATAGCAAGTACAACAGTGCTCAAAATATGAGACACTCAAGCCAAATGGATGGCCTAGAATGACCCTGCAATGATCCCACAAGAGGGATTGCGTAACTGCTGAAAGGTAAACTGCGTTGTCCCTGCTGCAACTATTGGGACTATCATTGCCAAAAATATAGAAAGTTAGGTCTAGGTAGAATGGGAGCTCCGATGATGCTGAAATCAGAGATCCAGGCTCTATGATGGATACCCAAGATAACCCAGAAAGGGTTTCATAGATCTGTCAATCTAAGAAAACCAACCTCTTAGGGCTTCACATATACACTCCTGGGTATGTATATCTAAAGCTAGATCTGATGATATGATGGCTGCAATGATGCACAATCAGATCTATGCAAGAAGGGTTGATCCCTTCACTAGATCCTTGGGCTAAAAGCTCAATATCTAGCTCCTCCAATCTCCTCCACTGAAAATTTTTGTTGGATGAACAACAACTTCAGAAAACTATGCTGTTAGAGAGGGAGGCTCAGTAGCCTACTACTATATGTGTCAATTCATCTCCTGAATGATGGAAAAAATAGATCCAATGTGAGAAGATGATCCCTCATAGGATTTCCAGCTAAAATACTGGATACTTCCTTCCTCCAATAGATCTATAGGACTGGACTGTGCAATCTGTTAGCCCCCTATGAATTTTTTGACAAGCAAACATGGGGCTAAAATTTTTTTGAGCCTTCAAGGAATGCATTCCCTCTAAAAACACATCATCCTTGAAGCCTCCTTGTGCCTTTTGTCCTTTGATAAATCCTCACTGTTGTTTCCAGTTAAAAAACCTCTCTGCTTCTGTGAAGAAAATGCCCAAAAGGCCTCAATCCCCCTTATTTCATCCCCATTAAGCCTCTATTTTCATCACCATTTTATCCCTCTGCATATTCCTCCAAAATCCCTTTTTTAGCCTTCTAAATCATCCTAAATCCCCTTTTAAACCCCACAAATATCCTTTTTCTGGCTTAAAAGTCCCTTTTTCCCTCTACCGAATCCCTCTTTAGCCTTAAAAACCCTCTTTTTCTGCTTAAAAAAATCCATTTTACATGTAACAGGCTTAGCCCCTTTTGGCCCAGCCCCCTTAACCACTTCCCCACATGACCTGCGCCGAGGACTAAGCGCTAAAACCCCGGGCGCTTATCGCAATCGAAGCATTCAATTTGGGCGCATTCCTTTGTAAACTTAATTTTCCCTGATGTGAGGTCTTTTACTCTGTAGAAACCCACTGCGATTTAAGCCATCGATCTCTTAAGATCTGATGGTCACCGCTAACCCCGCAGCGTGCCCATCCCTCCTCCATTCACCCCTCCGATTGTATTCAGACCGTCGATCTGTTTCCAGATTAGACGGATATCATGTAATCGCTCGCTGTCGATCGCGCCAATCGCATCACATTTGACCTCCCCGATTGGCAAGCCCCGATTGAATCTGAGCTGCCCATCTCATGTGATCCAACGGTCCAGATCTCATCGCTCCTCGCTCATTACCCTGCCTGTCTTCCCTTTCGATTGGATCTCCGTCATTGATCCCTTTGGATCCAACAATCCTTATTCATCCTGCCCATCTCACTGACCCTTTTACCTCCCCGCTCCTCTTTAAATCTGGACCGTCCATCCACATGATCCAACGGTCCGTAGTGAACCCGATGGCCCACTTCACCCGTGCATCTTCCCATTTCGCGCTCCACCTTACACCGTCCAATCTTCCTGCTCCAGATCTAACAACTGAGATCCATATCACGTGATTTTAATGTCTGATCTTTAACGCTTGAGATTTACGCGATGTAAGCAGTTTTAAAGGGCCACGTGTTGCGCAGTGACATATATCTCATTTTTTCGAGCGGATTTCAAAATTGTTTTTCCACAACGCGATACTAGTTGTTTTCGATATTAAAACCACCTTCCTCTCCTCGCCCTTGAAACCTCCATATTCAATCACAACCGTCCAATTGAGCCAGATCAACGATCCATATCTCATCTCGCATTTCCATCATATTTTTCATTGGGCGACCTTTAGAACTTCATCGCGACATCTCAGTCGTCGATCTCCTCCTGAGATCTGACGGTCCATATTAAATCGCCCTCCGCCCATGATGGGTCCCACATCAAGCCCTGTTTCATTTCATTTTCATAATTTTCTTTGTAAATTTCCCAAACCTTAAAATTTTATGTTTTACACAAAAGGCCTCTTTCTCCACCTAACTGCATATGAACACCTCCATCAGCCAATCTCGACCATTGATCATTGGTGCCTGATCTAATCGAGCAGCCCAGAACCGTTTTCACTCCAAACTTGCATTCACTCTATTTCTTCCCGTTCCACATATTTTTCATTCATTATCCACAATTGCACCACCATTCCGCAGGCCTCCACAGAAAATCTTCCACCACCTTCCCTGGAATTTATAACGATTTTTGCATTGTTGCAGGGTTTACAGAGTGGTAATTTCACTATGTCTCCACAGTCATGGTTACTGTGACTCAGAGCACAGAGGAATCATTGTAGCAGCGACAGAGACTAACAGCAGAGACGAATTAGAGGATTTAAGCCCGTAATTGAAGATTAAATGTTTTTATCCTTATTCAAAGGATGAAGACGCAGTTTGAAGACTAATACACATGAAACAAGCCATATATGTGTCTATGTCAGCAGAATTTCTTTTCTCAGAGAGTACACCTTCCTACAGAAGTCTCCATGCCTCCTCGATTTCCTAAAAGCCATTTCACTAATAGAAAGCTTCCAAAGACTATCAGGACAGAAATAATGAAAGCATGGAAACCCAGAAGACCTTCAGTCACCTTACTTGCTTCAGAAGACAGAACAGAGTGCCTTACAGCCAGAAAGGACTTTAAAGAACAAATCCGATGGTCAAATATCGACCTGACAAAGACTCCGAACCAGTATACAGAGTACAGTGCAGAGCTATTAAGTAGAGTGGGCGTGGATACTTCCTCCACTCTATCTGAATGGATCCATTAAATTTATATCTACTTCCACAGTTACTCATTCTCCTATAAGAACCCCTGAAGAACATATTGTAAAGGTTGTTGTTGTTGTTGCTGTTAGTGTAGGGACTCATTTTACTGTTAGAATAGTTGTTGAAGGAGAGTAGCTGAGTAGTTTGTAATGTAGTAGGCTGGGAGGAGAAAGTTTGGACTGTAATCAGCCATCGAGCTCAGTGTATGTGACTGGTTTTGCACATCAATTAATCAAGCAATTTCACAGAATCCTGGTCTATATTACGGGTGATGTTTCTCTTATTGCATTTTCTATTTACATTATTCATGCTATCCATTTACTCTCCAATAAGAATCAGTAAATCAGGCTTAAGATATACCCCTACATGGTACCTTAAATGCCCACTGCTCTTCTTATCTTTGATGTTTTCTGCTGATAGTGAATCTAAGAGCAACTTTATGTAATTTAACCAGTTAAAGATGTTGGTCTGGCCCATGCTTACTGATGTATGAATTTGGGGTTTGCTACTTGGAGGTTCTTGTTGGGTTTGACCTGGAGGAATTGGGATACCGAGGATTTAGTGTAAGCCCTATCCACTGGGGTCCTTTTCAAACAGATTGACCTTTCAAAGATCTCTTGAACTAGTGTCAAAGCATTGAAGGTTAAAATTCCTTCTCTGACCTTAGGCCTAATTATGTGTTTGAATCTTAAGTGTTTTCCCTTTAAGAGTATGCTGAAGCAGATCTGGAGTTAGATGACCTCTGGTCTGATCTTAAGCTGCCCTTTGTGTCTCTCCTTTCCCTCTTTAATGTTTTCATTCCACCATCTATCTAGAATATCCTTTAGTATACATGACTTGCCCTCTAAAAGCCTTGGTTAGTTGTTTGCAAGTAATACCCTTTCATGACTCCATATCCCAATGGATGGCACATTCCTAACCTATCCTCTTTTGTCGAAACATCCTGCTGCTTTGCTCCTTTCCTTCCATTACCTTCTCAGTTAATGACCTCAGACCAACCCAACATCCAACCAAATCATTTTAAACCCCCCTTTGTACTTCATACCTAGCCTAATACCTCATTTTGAGCTTTCAAAGATATATCATTCTTTGCTTTATGGAGAGATCACTCTCCAGGTCCAGGAGGGCTAGATCTTAGGGCCCCAAAGTGGTTGTGATGTTGTCCGGTCTTTTGGTCTTGCCAATCTAGCCAAAACACTGGAACCCCAACATAATGACGACTCCACTGGGGAACAACTTAGACTAATTCCTTTAGATTGGTATTTCATTGCTAATGGTGGACAGCAGCTTGCTTCAAACAGTCAATTCATCCACCTGGCAACTCCACACTCTACAATTCCTGATAGACCTAATGAATCCACTGGTAGAAGACTTTGAACTGGTTGAGAAGATGCAGTGACCTTCTTTGTAGAAACATGGATCCAAATATGGACCAAGAAGCAAAGCTAGATGCTCTAGAGGATAAATTGATAAAACTGGTGAACAAATTTGGTGAAGTAGTGAAGATGTATGAGGCTAATTTAAATTCAAACGTTGATTATCTAGAGCAGCCGATGCATTTTCTAGAGCAAGAGAAAACTCCAGACCTAGTCAATGAGAAAGACATGTATGATGCTCAAAAGTCTATAGAAGATGAAGAGGAAAGTGATCAGGAACTGCCTGATTACTTACCCATGTCTTGTACTATGGTGATTAGAGAAAATCAGGGTTTAGTGACAAAGGCTAATAGGGAGTGCTGCATTGAGGGAACAAGTTACCACATGGAAGATGTAGAATCCGAGGCAGAAGAAGAACCATCACATGTAGAGGCCCTTCCTCTAGCTGATTATTCATCTCATATTCCACTAGATGAGTGGCACCTTGATCATAAGGAATTGCTTAAATCAGAAAGAGATCAGGAAACATTGGAAATCCCTCAAGATTTCCCTGGTAGCACAAATGAAGATTCCACAGAAGAGGCTCAAGAAGATATCCAGCCTCCAGACAGTTAGTACAAGAAACAAAGGATTGCTATTCTTCTGTCTGTGTTAAAAAAGAGATTCCTCCGTTGATAGAAGAAGAGATGTACCAAATATTAGACATGCAGTCCACCTCTGAAATCTTTTATAGAACAAACACTCTTGCTCATTCGTTTGTTGAGTTTGATTACGCAGATCCAAAAAACTCCTCTGTGGATCAAAATGAAGAAAAACCTGTTGAGAATCCGACAGGTTTGATTGGTGACATTGCTTACGATTATGATTTTCCCATTTATGATCTATTTGATGATGATTGTTTCCAGAGGGAAGATGAGCTTGCAGGACCATCATCAGTAGACTCATGGGAGGATAATCAGGGCCAGCAACTCTAGAGAGGCAATGAACCAAGTCAGCCTATCTATGACACTGATGGGGAAAGTTATGAAATCATAGTAATAGATGAAGATTCATTGAATTTCACTCTGTTACATCTCTGATCATCAGTAGTGAATGCCATGAAGATGGATATCAACAACCTTTCATTTCAGAGGATGAGGAAGAAAGAAACTAAGAGATTTTTGAGCATGATGAAAGTAAGGAGCCTTCTCTTGAAAAAGAGGAAGCAATGGATCATACCCCTGCTCAATAATACATGGATATTTTCATAGAGCTCAGCCCTTCAGAGCAGAATATATCAGAGCTCCAAGAGGACACAGCTGCAATATATGATGAGTCCTCCAGTTCAAAAAATGAAGAAGATGAGGGAGATTCTCTTTCTCAAGAGAGACTTGTTCTTGATCCAGTAGTAGAAGTAGAAACCTTGGTTGAAGCCTACTCACCAATAATTCACGACCAGGTATCATTTCATGATCCTTATTTTTATTTCCTGCAAACGTTTGAAGAAGGATCAAAGGTCTTGTTGAGCAGCATGTTGCAGACAACAAGAAAATTTTTAGAGGCTGTTGTTAAGGAACAAAGAGAATGGGAGTGGCCCTGCCTATCCAACATGCTCAAGGATATGAGGGAAAAGGACCATTCATGGGATCATTTTATGGATTGGTTGAATTGGAAGAGAAGGTTTATAAGCTAGAATTGTAAATATTCCAGTTAGAGTAGGGTAGGTAGGAAAAGCTCAATAAAGCTCAGCCTATGAGCATTTAGTTACTTGTTCTAAATTTCTTCAAAGTGTAAGTCCATGAGTAGTTTTTTCTTTATGCCATGGCCCACAGCAAGCTAGACAGTCTAATCCTGGCTTGAATGTTTTTCAATTTCTGTCTTAGAATGTAGAGAAGAAATCTACTAGACAGTTTAATCCTAGCAGATATAGTTTAGGTAGAGAAACTATGAGGCCAACAGTTTAATCTAGTCTCATGGAGTAATAAGGGTAGAAATAGAATAGGTTTATTTTTCTGTTTGTAAAAATTGATGATGTAAAGGGTCTACAAGTCCAAATTCACCCAGAAGAAAAAATGTTAGGACTATATTTTGGGTAGGTAGATTGTTTGGGAGAATATTACTGCTGATATGATGTCTTCATGGTTTGTGGCAGCTGATCTAAGAAAGAAAATAGATGTGTCGAGTACCAAGCATCTGGCCTACTCCAAAGATCATTCTCTGAATTCTTGACACCTTCAAGAAGATGTCATCCCCATGTGGAGCCACTGTTAGCCCCCTATGAATTTTTTGACAAGAAAACAAGGGGCTAAAATGTTTTTGAGCCTTCAAGGAATGCATTCCCTCTGAAAAAACATCATCCTTGAAGCCTCCTTATGCCTTTTTTCCTTTGATAAATCCTCACTTCTGTTTCCAGTTAAAAAACCTCTCTGCTTCTATGAAGAAAATGCCTAAAAGGCCTCCATCCCCCTTATTTCATCCCCATTAAGCCTCTGTTTTCATCACTAGTTTCTCCCTCTACAGATTCCTCCAAAATCCCTTTTTTAGCCTTCTAAATCATCCTAACTCCCCTTTTAAACCTCACAAATATCCTTTGTCCGACTTAAAAGTCCCTTTTTCCCTCTGTTGTCGTTCCTAGAGACAGCCTAGAGTTGTGATAGACCAGTGCCTAGGACATCTTATTTTAGCAAGGAGCATATGGTATAACAGAGGAAGTTATCAATAAAAATCTCTCATGCTATCTTATAAAAACAATAAATATTATCTGAATGGGACGATGACCTTCAGAAACTGACACAGAGAAGGAATACTACAGAGGCAACTTGAAAAACTCCAATATTAAAGCAATAGACAATTCAGAGACAACTTACTGTAAAGAGGGCCAATCAAAAGTACCTCACAGAAATAAATTATTAGAAGGTGTATGTAGTGAATGAAATATTGAGAGAATAATAGTTTTCATTGAGTTGATATCCAGATACACAATATCACCATGTAATGGGCTTACCAATCTAAGAATCCATACATGACAATAGCATTTTAAAAACACCCTCCCAAAGCAACTAATATAACAGAAGTATGGTTTAGATGAATAGTGGAACAGAATATCATGCATGAACCATATTTAAAGCGCTTGACTGATTTGAGGATGGGTATCAACTAGGATAAATCCATGCCAAAAATCAGTGAGCCACTCGCATTCCAAAACATGATACAGGAAATATGGATGAAATGAAATGATCTATTAAAATAACACATAAAAGAGAAAGTTACACACTGTGAAATACCAAAGACCAGAATCCTCTTAACAGATGGAACTCCTCCTCACTGAGACCCTACGGGCTCTGAGCCTTCATACAAGATTTCAACAAAATGTATACAAAAATCCTTTCACTGCATAATTTTCTGATAAAATCTGAAACCCTAAATCATCTGTTCTTCGAGAGCTTTATAAGAGAACAAGAAAACTTCAAAAGGGAGTAGGTGATGAACATTTAATTTGCCTAATTAAGACAAAGTGGTGAAAAAGTGCCCGCCCATACTGCTTGATGGCTCTATAGTGTTGTAGGTACTCTGCTGCCTGCTTTCTGAAGTAATTGCACTAGGTAAAAGTCTCTTCAGGAACACGACATAGAATTAAAATCACATGGACATTCCGTCCTTTCCTGAAGAGAAAACTCTGCTGAAATAAAACCTTGAGGGTATTGTTTTCTGTGCATAAATAATTTGAGTGATCTGCGGGGACTTTGATCTGGTACTTTGCCTTCAAAAGGTAGGTTAAGGCTCCAACATCTTCAATTACATGTCTTTAATTATCTACCTTCCACTGATACTCTTTGCCTACGATATTTGTCTGGATCTACGCAATCTTTGCATTTGAATGACTCTGTAGGGTTTGACTGATTTTAACCCTGCTTCTTTAATGGAAGTCTTGTCAACATACCTTCCAGGTCCTTTCTTCATAATTTCGGCCCCTGAACAATGGTCCTTTCCTGCGTCCTCTGCTTTATAATGGAGGCTGTGAATTATGGCAATATTACGCCACTGTAACCCTACAAAACCCGAAAACGCGTTAAGAAAACCATGCACGGGAAGGTGAACACAGTGGGGATAATGGTGTGATAGCGTGGCATGGTGGACAGGTTGAGAAATGCAAAGTGATGGTAAAAAATACAGCGTGACGGTGGGAGGTGGCAATGGAGAAGGTTGGCAGAGCGTAGTAGATGAAAAACCTTTGAATTTGACCTTTTGAATGAGATATAGGGAAGGTGGAAGAAAATGCAACAAATGACATGTGGAATGGTGACATGGAGGAGGATCGGGTCAATGGTGAGGTATGCAAATGATCTGGACCGTCCGATCTCAAGATGAGATCGACGGTTAAAACTGCGTCGGGGGGGTGATGGACGGTGGGCCAAGGGCATTGTAAACTTGGATTAACACTCATGTAGCTTCAGAGTGCGATGACCGTTGAATGAAGATCTCCAGAGCGGACGAATGTCATGAATATTGTGCTGTGACTTTGGACGAACGATAACGCGCGATGGAGGGTGGTTTTGGAGTCGTACGCGGAGACATGCGGCAAGCGATGTATGGAATTGCTCCAATTTGAGAAATACCGCCCGCCTCCGAAAAGGCGGTGCGATGAAAACTAGCGGGTTTTGAACAGTGTTTGGGCACGGGGACCACCAGGACAGATAGACTCAGGGCCGTTGATCTTACGGCTTGATCGGATGGTAGGAAGGTGGGCTACGGGTGCGATGAAGATTGAATGAACGTCGTCCGATCTGTACAAATCGACGGCTCAAAATGCGCCCGATATGTATTTGATAAGCGCCCATTGGACTAGCTCTTGGTCTTGGAGCTGGGTCATGTGGGAGGAAAAGATCAAAGGAGCTAGGACCGAAGGGGCTAGGCTTTATAGATTTTCAAACATTGGTTTTGTAGCCTTTTTAAATGTAATTTGGGGGCAAGAAAGGTAACGGTAGGTGGAAGATGGATTTTCAGGCCAAACAAAAAGGGATTGCTTGTCAAAGATTCAATGGGGGCTGAAATGATCAACACCCTCTATCGAATCCCTCTTTTAGCCTTAAAAACCCCCTTTTTTGGCTTAAAAACATCCATTTTACATGTAACAGGCTTAGCCCCTTTCAGCCCATCCCCCTTAACCACTTCCCCACATGACCCGCGCCCAGGACCAAGCGTTAAAGCCTCGTGTGCTTATCGCAATCAGAGGTCTTTTACTCTGTAGACCCCCGTCGCGATCTGAGTCGTCGATCTCTTAAGATCTGACAGTTAGTGCTAACCCCGCAGTGCACCCATCCCTCCTCAATTCACCCCTCCGATTAAATTCAGACCATCGATCTGTTTCTAGATCGGACGACTATCATGCAATCGCTCGCCTCCGATCACGCCAATCGCATCGCATTTGACCTCCCCAATTGGTGAGCTCCGATTGAATCTGAGCCATCTGTCCTGTGTGATCCAACAGTCCAGATCTCATCGCTCCTCGCTCATTACCCCGCTTGTCTTCCCTTCTTATTGGATCTCCTCCTTTGATCCCTTTGGATCCAATGGTCCTTATTCATCTCACCCATCTCACTGACCCTTTTACCTCCCTGCTCCTCTTTAAATATGGACCGTCCATCCACATGATCCAATGGTCTGTAGTGAACCCGATGGCCCACTTCACCCATGCATCTTCCCATTTTGTGCTCCACCTTACACCGTCTGATCTTCCTGCTCCAAATCCAATGGATGAGATCCATATCACGTGATTTTAACGTCTGAGCTTTAACGCCTGAAATTTACGAAATATAAGTGGTTTTAAAGGGTGACAGGTCACGCATCGACGTATATCACATTTTTTTTGGGCATATTTCAAAACTATTCTTCCGCAGCACGATACCAACTATTTTCCATATTAAAACCACCTTCCTCTCCTCACCCCCGAAACCTCCATATTCAATCACAACCGTCCGATTGAGCCAGATCAACTGTCCATATCTCATCTCACATTTCCATCATATTTTTCATCAAGCGACCTTTATAACTTCATCGCAACATCTCAGCCATCGATCTCCTCCTGAGATCTGACGGTCCATATTAAATCGCCCTCTGCCCATGCCGGGTTCCACATCAAGCCCTATTTCATTTCATTTTCATAATTTTCTTTGTAAATCGCCCAAACCTTAAACCTTTATGTTTTACTAAGAAGGCCTCTTTCTCCGCCTAACTGCATATTAACACCTCTGTCAGCCAATATCGACCGTTGATCATCGGTGCCTGATCTAATCGGGCAGCCCGGAACCGTTTTCATTCCAAACTTGCATTCACTCTGTTTCTTCCCATTCTGCATATTTTTCATTCATTATCCACAGTTGCGCCACCATTCTGCAGGCCTCCACAGCAAATATTTCGCCACCTTCCCTGGAATTTATAACGATTTTTGCATTGTTGCAGGGTTTACATAGTGGTAATTTCACTATGTCTCCACAGTCATGGTTACTGTGACTCAAAGCACAGAGGAATCATTGTAGCAGCGGCAGAGAGTAACAACAGAGTCGAATTAGAGGATTTAAGCCCGTAATTGAAGATTAAATGTTTTTATCCTTATTCAAAGGATGAAGACGCAGTTTGAAGACTAATACACATGAAACAAGCCATATATGTGTCTATGTCATCAGAATGTATTTTCTCAGAGAGTACACCTTCCTACAGAAGTCTCCATGCCTCCTCGAGTTCCTAAAAGCCATTTCACTGACAGAAAGCTTCCACAGACTATCAAGATAGCAATAATGAAAGCATGGAAACCCAGAATACCTTCAGTCACCTTACTTGCTTCAGAAGACAGAACAGAGTGCCTTACAGCTAGAAAGGACTTTAAAGAACAAATCTGATGGTCAAATATCGACCTGACAGAGACTTCGAACCAGTATACAGAGTACAGTGCAGAGCTATTAAGTAGAGTGGGCGTGGATACTTCCTCCACTCTATCTGAATGGATCCATTAAATTTATATCTAC
The DNA here is from genome assembly GCA_034641835.2 of Pinus albicaulis. Taxonomy (NCBI): domain Eukaryota; kingdom Viridiplantae; phylum Streptophyta; class Pinopsida; order Pinales; family Pinaceae; genus Pinus; species Pinus albicaulis. The sequence goes on along the minus strand of CM076584.1, from coordinate 284,325,446 downwards.
TTCCACAGTTACTCATTCTCCTATAAGAACCCCTGAAGAACATATTGTAAAGGTTGTTGTTGTTATTGCTGTTAGTGTAGGGACTCATTTGACTGTTAGAACAGTTGCTGAAGGAGAGTAGCTGAGTAGTTTGTAATGTAGTAGGCTGGGAGGAGAAAGTTTGGACTGTAATCAGCCATCGAGCTCAGTGTATGTGACTGGTTTTGCACATTAATTAATCAAGAAATTTCACAGGATCCTGGTCTATATTACGGGTGATGTTTCTCTTATTGCATTTTCTATTTACATTATTCATGCTATCCATTTAATCTCCAATAAGAATCAGTAAATCAGGCTTAAGATATACCCCTACATGGTACCTTAAATGCCCACTGCTCTTCTTATCTTTGATGTTTTCTGCTGATAGTGAATCTAAGAGCAACTTTATGTAATTTAACCAGTTAAAGATGTTGGTCTAGCCCATGCTTACTGATGTATGAATTTGGGGTTTGCTGCTTGGAGGTTCTTGTTGGGTTTGACCTGGAGGAATTGGGATACCGAGGATTTAGTGTAAGCCCTATCCACTGGGGTCCTTTTCAAATAGATTGGCCTTTCAAAGATCTCTTGAACTAGTGTCAAAGCATTGAAGGTTAAAAGTCCTTCTCTGACCTTAGGCCCAGTTCTATGTTTGAATCTTAAGTGTTTTCCCTTTAATAGTATGTTGAAGCAGATCTAGAGTTAGATGACCTTTGGTCTAATCTTAAGAAGCCCTTTGTGTATCTCCTTTCCCTCTTTAATGGTTCCATTCCACCATCTATCTAGAAGATCCTTTAGTATAGATGACTTGCCCTCTGAAAGCCTTGGCTATTTGTTTGCAAGTAATACCTTTTCATGACTCCATAGCCCAATGGATGGCACATTCCTAACCTATCCTCTTTTGCCGAAACATCCTATTGTTTTTCTACTTTCCTTCCATTACCTTCTTAGTTAATGACCTCGGACCAACCCAACATCCAACCAAATCATTTTAAACCCCCCTTTGTGCTTCATACCTAGCCTAATACCTTATTTTGAGCTTTCAAAGATATATCATTCTTTGCTTTATGGAGAGATCCCTTTCCGGGTCCAGGAGGGCTAGATCCTAGGGCCCCAAAGTGGTTGTGATGTTTTTCGGTCTTTTGGTCTTGCCAATCTGGCCAAAACACTGGAACCCCAACACAATTCTTGAAGGAACTGCTACTACATGGAGGAAAAACCAAATGGCTTGAATTCTGAAGATAGATCCGATGCTCCTGGAAGACTGAATATTAAGAACAAGTGGTAGGATGAATCCTCCACTATTTTTTTATTTGAATTCTAGAAACAACCTCCTGAAGATGGCACCAATGCCTGATGAGGAATGTAGTACAACCCTCTCTCATGAGATAAAAAATGAAAGAGGTGGGATTCTCGCTCGGGAACACCCTGTGCTAAATAGCACTACAATATTAGCTAAACAACTCAAGAATGCATAGATATGTCCTAAGACAAATCTAGATCTAAACGGATCAAGAAATGAATAATCCAAATCATGCCTTCCATTGTGCCTTCACCTTCATTATATAGATCATGAGCCTTCCATAGCCTAGGCCCACTCCAAAACTGTGTTGTACATGTGGACATAAGTCTCCATGGTTGATTGCGTTGTTTCTACATGTCCTCCATCATGTTCACATGGGATGATCACCCTCTCCATCATGTGTGCATCACTTCCTCCACTAACTTATCATAAGTGCTTTATGATCCTACTTTGAATGCACTATGATCTCAGTTGACCTCTTCAATATCCTCATGATTTTACATTTAAGATCCATGATCTTATTTGACTGTTTCATCCTCCATGATATATCTCATAAATGAGACACGATCTCCATTAATGGAGTTTCTCCACTACTCCATGATTTTAGATCTAGTTCTAGAATATCCACATACACACATTAAAAGTGGATTTTATTCATCCTTGAGGTTTGTGGGTCCCTCCACCATTTCATTTACTTGATTTATTAAGTTTATTAAGAACTCTAATACTCCAAATATCATGTGAAAATTTGGGAATATTACAAAAAATGAATCAATACAAGACTTCACTGCCCGATTCAACAGAGTGTACAATTCCATTCCTAGTCAAATAAAACCTCCTCCAGGGTTTCTCCTCTTACATTACCCAAATGGTTTTGAACAACCATGGCCTATCAATTGCGATAAAGGAATATTTCTACATTAGAAGACATGTAGAAAAATGAAATTAGTGTAGAAGCTAATTTTTTCATAAAGATGTCAAAAATTAAGGGTGAAAGGAGAGTAACTATTAAATAAGAAGCATCATCAGCTTCTGATGTAAAAATGGACACCTTGATAAGAACAATAGAAAGGATGGTTGATAGGATTTATATCACCGAAAGGAAGCCAAAACCAAAATTTTGAAATCCTAACTTCCGAGGACATCTACAGTGGCTTCAATTCATAATTAAGCAAAGGGAATAGAGGTCACCTGAGGAACCAACACAACCACAACAAATTTGGACACCCTTGCGGAAAAATTATGCTCAAGGAGTTGAAGAAGAAGAAGAAGATCATATTGTTTAAGAGAAACACTTTTTTACAGCTGATGGCCAACCCATATTTTTGACAGAAGATGAAGAGTATGTCGAAAAGACAGATGTACCTAAGGATGAAGACTATAATTTAGCTCAGAATCATCAGTTGGAGGTTGAATCTGATGATTATCAATGAGGATACTTGAATTCCCTCAACTCATAGTAGAGGCAGCATACATTGAGAGGTAGAGATTTCCCAATAACTCCTATTCAGAAGCGGGCATCTCAACAAAAATATACTCAACCAAAACATAATTCTCAAGGTAATCGAAGTAAAGGAAAATAACCTGCAGCTACAAATCAGAACAAATATAATCAGTCATCTACAAGCTCATCGGGTAAAGAAAAGGATAGCCAAAGGAAACAAACTGCATCAAAAGATCATGCCGAAAAAAGAGACATCATTAAATAGGTAGAAAAATCCACTCCTTTCAGCTTAGAAACTTAAATTTCCAAATTGAAAGTGTCAATACCTTTAACTGAACTTGTCAAGAATATTCAGTATAAGTCTCATGTAGCAAAACTGTTGAAAGTAGATCCTTCATCTAATATACTTAATGTCTAAGATGACCAACCTAAACTCATCTTTGGTCCAGCAATAGACGGTCAGTTAGAGGATAGTGAAGGTGCCCCATTATATTTTAGTCTAAGAATCCACCAAAATATCCTTCACAATGCCATGCTCGACTCTGGAGCTTCCCACAATTTGATGTCGAAAGATATTATGGAGAAATTGGGCCTAGATATCACTCGTCCTTACCATGAATTGTATTCCTTAGATTCGAGTAGAGTCCGTTGTTTGGGTCTTATTAAGGATTTAGTAGTTTCCCTTGAACAAATTCCAGCAAAGAATGTTTTTATTGATGTGGTGGTGGCTAATATACCACCACGGTTTGGTATGTGCTGTCTAGATCTTGGGGAGCAAAGTTGAGAGGCACTTTAAAAATAGACTTCTCTTATGCCACCATCCCAATTTTCGAACAATTGAAAAATTTGTACTAGGAAACAAAGATGAAGTACATGATAACCAGTAAAGAGAGGCCTAAAAATCATCCAATAAATGTTGTACATATAGATTTAGAATCTTTTATTTTTTTCAATGATAGTGGCTTGAATGAAGTAGATAGTTAGCTTGTAGAATTAGAATATGTTTTGGAGATTTCTAATTGTATCAAAACAATTTTAGAGAAGGGAAAAGAGAATCTTCCAAGTGCTTTAGAGTAGCTATCTAACAAGGCAGAGGAAATTTTAGATCAGAATCAAGAAGTAGCCCAGAAAGTTGAGACAAAACAACAATGAAAATTCTAGCACTTGGATGATTAAAATGGTCTATGGACTAGGATTTTGATGGTGCCTTGGGGAAATTTGGGACAGGAATTTGAATTTGGATCTAAAACCCTCTTCATCAGTCTCGTAAGGTTCCTAATAATTTTATATTATGTTCATACAAATTGTCTTTTGATTGTTCTAAAAATGATGTGGAATATGAAGTATTGATCATCAGTCTCATGATCTTGAAAATGTTGGGCACAAGAAGAATTTCAGTATAAGGTGACTTCGAACTTTTGATAAAATAGGTGAAAGGGGAATACCAAGCCAAGCATCCATGAATGAGGGTGTATATGAATGTTGTACTATATATCCTTGATATGTTTCTCAAATACAATTTGTTAGTAGTGCTGAGAAGTTAGAATCTCATGGAAAATTCACTTGCTATAGCAGCAAGCAATTTCAAAATCCCTATATTTTCTAACAAGAAATTTTAAATTCATGTAAACATCAGCCTATATTTCCCAATAACTTGTGATATTGGCAAGTATTTTGGGATGATAATCAAGTTAATAATTTTCTGCAAAATGAAGGTGAAGGGAGCCATCAAACACCATCTAGAGATGGGAAGGGAGCCTTTGCTCCAATAAGTGGGACTCTTGCTTCTTTGAGAGGAGTGCCTAAGTACTTGACCCTAAGAGTACAAGGTTCAATCATGAATCAGAGAGTATCTGTCCTGATTGACAGTGGGGCAACTCACAACTTTATTGATGCTCATCTTGTGCAAAAGAGAGAAATCCCCACTGATACTTTTGAGGGATTTTCTGTTTTGGTCCCAGGAGATAGGACCATGCAATGCATGAAATATGTTCCATCACCCTCTGTCACTATGGGATCCTAAACTCTAGTGGATCACTTCTTTGTAGTTGACATACCAGACACCAACATCATTTTGGGTGTCTAATGGTTGATTACCTTGGGGAAGGTTACCACTGATTAGAAAGCTTTGCAGATGGATTGGGTGGACTTGAAGAGTGGGAAACCACAAATGATCCAAGGCATGCACACTTATCCTTCACCTAGTACTTCCACACACAAAACAGAGATGGATTTGCCCAGTGGAAGCAGGGATCTCACAGTCCCCTCTCTCATGTTCATGAGGATGCTGCAAGGGACATTCTTATCCAATGGCAAGCCACTTGGGATGCCATCAGATTCAGATCTAGTGGGGGAGACTCCACAAAGTGCTGCTCCAAATCTAGATCAAGGAAGGATTGGAGCAATGAGAGACCAAGTTACAGCACTAGAGGGCTTGGGATAGCTCAAGAATGAGGGGGATATTCTTCCTGCATCACTATCACCCTCTCTCTTTTTTTAATATGCACCGTGGGAGGAGAAGAATGGAAGGATCAGCCTTCCAAAAAATAATTTTGGCATATGTAATGTCAAAAAGGAAATCAACAACATGAAAAGAAATTCCATAGATATATCAGTAGCGCTGTCATTGTTGAGCAGTATGGATCTTTATTGGAAATCTCAACTACTTGTAGAATACTCCAAAGATCTCCACACAGGTATGATATTAGATGGCATGCAGCAAGAAGAGGGCTACTTAGTCCAAGGGCGAGTAATCTATCATCATGGTAAGGTCTTCTTGGCTAGAGCTTCCAAGCTCAAGCAGAAGATCCTACAAGGAGCATATGAAGAGTTCTTCCTCAGCCATATGTAATCAATGAAGATCTATGCCCTGATCATGAAGAGTTTTGATTGGGAAGGCATGAGAGAGGACTTACATCAGCACTTCCAAGAGTGCAACAGCTATGGAGGATTGGGGCAGCCGATGGGCTCTTTGCAAGATTCACCTCAAATAGCTCTTCCTTTGCTTAAAAGGAGGAAAACGCTCATGCACAACCCCATGTGTATGAAATACTATGATGGTAAAAGGACTGATCATGCCAAGCAAGTTGAATTTTCTGATTTGTCACATTATTTTACCATGTTTTTGCAGGCTATGACTACTAAAGGGGGTGAGAGATCATGTGGATCTCATAGCTTTTTGGGGTCCAATAGAAATTCTGAACTTGGCCACTCCCTTGTTGTGCAAAGGGAGATTCCTTTTCATGATGGGTGCTTCCCAAAGGCACCAAACTTATGTAACATCTTCAACCATGTTAAGGTGAATCATGCAGCAAATGTGTAGTGGGAATGCCACTTGCCACACCTGGATCTAATGAAGACAAGATGGGCACTACGCTAGCATCACATGTGGGATTTTGACCCACCTCCTCAAGTGCAGATTTCAGTTTGCATATATGTATTCCTACTTCCATACTTGGATGATATAGTTGTATTGTTTATAGGATTGTATGGACAAAAGGTGGGCAGCTTGTATGTACCACATGGCTTGGAACTTCTACCTGTACTTCATGATACATGTTTTAGATGTAGCATTACTTCAACCATGTTTATTTCTGTTGAGTTTTTCACTCCTGAAGGGGTGGATTATGCACATATTATGCTGGCCTTGGAGTAGAAATTCATGATGTATTGGCTTGTTGAGCACTTGGCCTATGATAAGGGTATGATCCTTGATGATGCCATAAATGGAGGAGGAGAAGAACTACAGCTCTTACCCTATCATTTGCTTGAGGACAAGCAACATTTTGGAGGGGAGGACTATAATATTCCTACTTAGCCTAAGCTAAGAGGATTATTCATTTTTGTTTTACTTTCTATTACTTGAGTAAATGAATAAAGGAGGACATGTAAAACTCTTGAAAAGACTTAATAAATCAATGCCCATGTGAAAAAAGATAAATCAGGGCCATGTAAATAAATCACTTGCAGGTGTGAAAGGGGTTTGAGCTATGAGACTGGGTCAACCTTGACCAAATCTACAACGTTGTCTAGGTTCAATGTATCTTCTAAAGGGATAGCGCAATTCTAGAAGGAGGCCCCTCATGTTTAAGGAGCTAGCACATCAAGGTGGTTTAGGGTTTGCAAAGGATTTCATCTTATAAAAGGAAGGGGAGGGCAGTAATAGAAGGTTGTTGATTGATTATATTTCTGAGTATCTTGTCTGCTTAGACAAATACTATTCTCTGTTGTTTAGTATAGAATTTTGCTGCTTAGCACTTGGAGTTCCTATGCAGGGATTTCACCTCTTCCTTTGAAGATTCTTGGAGGATTATTTGTTGATTTGATCCACTATCAGGCTTGAGGCCAAGCTCTACTTACAATTACAGTGCTGATCCATTGAGGTTTTTGCTGCTTTTGCAAGCTGCAGCAAGTGGGATTCTAGATCTGCAGAGATCTAGCTTGTTTTGGGAGCCTCTTCTAATGGAGTGTGTATTTTAACCTCCTAGAAGAGTGCCTCTGTTGTTTGCACTTCAGATTTGTAACTTGGCAGTGGGCCATCTATGTCATTTGGGCTACAATGTTGTTTCCATTGAGGAACTATGTTATTTTGATATGAGATTCTTTATGGTGTTTTGATCACAATTTTGATGAGAGATCTCTAGTGCTGGGCTTTGCCTTCCACTTTGGTGATCCATGGATTAGCTTGTTGATCCATGTTCTGTTTAGATCTGATCTATTGTCATGTAATGTTATATTCATAAATTACTACAGCATTTTATAGATCCGCAGCTTGAAACTCAGATCTACTCTTTGTTATGCATGATTTTGTCAAAACCCCAAGGGGATCTTGACAAGACTATGTAGTTTCCAGATTTGAAATAGATCTGATGTTTTTTCCACAGATATTTCTTAGATCTGAGTTGTAATATGCAGCTTCTACAGCTCCTTTAAATAATGTTGTTGAGCCATTTCTGCAGATATATATGTGTTGTAGCTCTATTTTCTGAGGATTTCTTGCTCTATTGCCTCACGTATTTTACTGTATATTGAAAGAGTTCCATTATAATTCTGATTTGTTGTTGTAAATTCATAAGTTAATCATATTTTATTCCCTCCTACTCATACTATCCAAGACTGTGTTATTTCTAAAGTAGTTTTTTGTGCATAGCTGCAACCCCGCTTGTAGGGTGTTTTTTCAGCTAGACTAATTAGTGGGAGATCTATTTACCACACCTAGTTTGATTTGTTTTTGCTCCCCTTTTGGATCTAGACTCTAGATCTACTGATATAAGGGATCCAAGGGTTTTAAACTCATTTCTATGCATCAATATCCCAGGAGTGCGTTATTTCAGCAAGCTTGCTGTGTTATTCTAGATCTGGGATATTACAGTGGTATCAGAGCTCCTTTCTTGGCACAGCCTGTGCTTGCCTTGGAGCACCAGCCATGTTCCATTCAGAAGAAGAAGATCCTCTTACTGAGAGGGAGAAGAGGTATCAGAACATAAGTCACAAGAAGTATGATTATACTACTGATGATCCAGACAAGGGTCAAGACAAGGGTAAATCCCCTGAAACTATAAATGAAAAAGAAGCAGAAGAGTTTGCAAGAACTCTTTTGGAGACCATGCAAGATATTGACAAAGAGATCAAAGAGATGAGGGTGGACAGAATGAGGGAATCTCCTGGGATATTTCAGCTGGGAGAAAGCTCTGATATGTCTCATCATGGGACTGGTCAACTAGTGAATCTTCCACAAGCCCCACAAGCTTCACAACGCTCCACTATGCCTACTTTCTTGGCTATGGAGAATGAAGGACCACAGGAGCAAGCTTCCCTTGAAGATTACTTTGTGGAGTATGATTCTTAGAGTCAGAGATTCAAGTACCACTTGAGTTTCCAAGATTTTTTTCACCTCAAGGACAGAAGGAGACCGAGGAAGCATTATAGAGATGGTGGGTTCTTTCATAATCATGATAGACACCACTCTATGGGAAGATTATTTTTGCCCAAGTTTGATGTATCATCCTCCAGTTCTGCCAAGGCATGGGTAGAAAAGCTGGATATTTACTTCCAGTTGAACAAGGTCCCTAAAACTGAAGCCATCAAGATTGCAGCACTGCACTTTGAGGGAGAAGCACACAGTTGGTGGTTCCATGGGCTATCTACATTGGGACATATCAATGTGACTAGCTAATCTAATTTTACTAGAATATTGGTGGAGAGTTTTAACAGGAAGGATCCTAAAGCACCCTTCATAAGCGTTGCAATGCTGAAGCAATCAGGGGATGCAGAGACTTATATCTCTGAGTTTCTAAGATTATCAATCATGGTCCCTGATCTATCTATAGCAAGGAGAGTCTACATGTTCATCGATGGCCTGGAGGAACCTTTGCATGGGTTGGTTAAATCTACCAAGCCCATCACTTTGCATGATGCCATTGAGAGGGCTAGAGACCTCCAAGATGCCTTGCCAAAAGCAAAGGAAACTTTCCAAAGCAAGGCTCCTCACTTTTCTAAGGGGAAGGATGGAAAATATTCTCCTCCAAAGGAGAGCTCTGTGAAGAAACCTCTTGATATTGATCTCAGGAGGGAATTGAGGAAGAATAAATTGTGCTTCACTTGCCAAGAGTCATGGGCACCAGGACATAGATGTGCTGCTGGAAAAGCACACTACATAGAAGTCTTCTTAGATTTTTTGAGGGAGATGAAGATGATGAAACTAGGAGGGGTCACAGCGCTGATGATGATGAGGAAGATCAAACACCATCCAGAGATGGGAAGGGAGCCTTTTCTCCAACAAGTGGGACTCTTGCTTCTTTGAGAGGAGTGCCTAAGTAATTGACCCTAAGAGTACAAGGTTCAATCATGAATCAGAGAGTATTTGTCCTGATTGACAGTGGGGTAACTCACAACTTTATTGATGCTCATCTTGTGCAAAAGAGAGGAATCCCCACTGATACTTTTGAGGTATTTTCTGTTTTGGTCCCAGGAGATAGGACCATGCAATGCATAAAATATGTTCCATCACTCTCTGTGACTATGGGATCCTACACTCTGGTGGATCACTTCTTTGTAGTTGACATACTAGACACCAACATCATTTTGGGTGTCCAATGGTTGATTACCTTGGGGAAGGTTACCACTAATTGGGAAGCTTTGTAGTTGGAGTGGGTGGACTTGAAGAGTGTGAAACCACAAATTATCCAAGGCATGCACACTTATCATTCACCTAGTACTTCCACACAAACAATAGAGATGGATTTGCACAGTGGAAGCAGGGATCTCACAGTCCCCTCTCTCATGTTCATGAGGATGTTGCAAGGGGCATTCTTATCCAATGGAAATCCACCTGGGATGCCATCAGATTCAGATCTGGTGGGGGAGGCTCCAAAAATTGCTTCTCCAAATCTAGATCAAGGAAGGATTGGAGCAATGAGAGACCAAGTTACAGTGCTGGAGGGCTTGGGGCAACTCAAGAATGAGGGGGATCTTCTTCCTACATCATTATCTCCCTCTCTCTTTTCTGAATTTGCACTGTGGGAGGAGAAGAATGGAAGGATCAACCTTCCAAAAAACAATTTTGGCATATGTAATGTCAAAAAGGAGATCAGCAACATGACAAGCACTTCCATAGATATATCAGCATCGTTGTCATTGTTGAGCAATGTGGATCTTTATTGGAAATCTCAACTACTTGTAGAATATTCCAAAGATCTCCACACAGGTATGATATTAGATGGCATGCAGCAAGAAGAGGGCTACTTAGTCCAAGGGGGAGTCATCTATCATCATGGTAAGGTCTTCTTGGCTAGAGCTTCCAAGCTCAAGCAGAAGATCCTACAAGGAGCATATGAAGATTTCTTCCTCATCCATATGTATTCAATGAAGATCTATACCCTGATCATGAAGATTTTTTTATTGGGAAGGCATGAGAGAGGACTTACATCAGCACTTCCAAGAGTGCAATAGCTATGGAGGATTGGGGCAGCCAATGGGCTGTTTGCAAGAGTCACCTCAGCCAACTCTTCCTTTGCTTGAAAGGAGGAAAATGCTCATGCACAACCCCACGTGTATGAAAGACTATGATGGTAAAAGGACTGATCATGCCAAGAAAGTTGTATTTTATGATTCACATTCTTTTACCATGATTTTTTAGGCTATGTATCCTAAAGGGGGTGAGAGATCATGTGGATCTCATAGCTTGTTGGGGGCCAATAGAAATTCTGAACTTGGCCACTCCCTTGTTGTGCAAAGGGAGATTCCTTTTCATGATGGGTGCTTCCCAAAGGCACTAAAATTATGTAACATCTTCAACCATGTTAAGGTGACTCATGCAGCAAATGTGTGGTGGGAATGCCACTTGCCACACCTGGATCTAATGAAGACAAGATGGGCACTACACTGGCATCACATGTGGGATTTTTACCCACCTCCTAAAGTGCAGATTTCAGTTTGCATATATGTAGTCCTGCTTCCATACTTGGATGATATAGTTGTATTGTTTATGGGTTTGTATGGACAGAAGGTGGGTAGCTTGTGTGTACCACATGGCTTGGAACTTCTACCTGTACTTCATGATATATGTTTTAGATGTAGCATTACTTCAACCATGTTTATTTATATTGAGTTTTTCACTCCTAAAGGGGTGGATTATGTACATATTATGTTGGCCTTGGAGGAGCAATTCATGATGTATTGGCTTGTTGAGCACTTGGCCTATGATGAGGGCATGATCCTTGATGATGCCATCAATGGAGGAGGAGAAGGACTATAGCTCTTACCCTATCAGTTTCTTGAGGACAAGCAACATTTTGGAGGGGAGGACTGTAATATTCCTACTTAGCCTAAGCTAAGAGGAATATTCATTTTTGTTTTAATTTCTGTTGCATGAATAAATGAATAAAGGAGGACATGTAAAAATCTTGAAAAGACTGAATAAATCAATGCCCATGTGAACAAAGATAAATCAGTTCCATGTAAATAAATCACTTGCAGGTGTGAAAGGGGTTTGAGCTGTGAGACTGGGTCAACCTTGACCAAATCTACAGTGTTGTCTAGGTTCAATGTATCTTCTAAAGGGACAGGGTAGTTCTAGAAGGAGGCCCCTCATGTGAAAGGAGCTAACTCATCAAGGTGGTTTAGGGTTTGTGAAGGCTTTCATATTATAAAAGGAAGGGGAGGGCAGAAGGTTGTTGATTGATTATATTTCTGAGTATCTTGTCTGCTTAGACAAATACTATTCTCTGTTGTTTAGTAGAGAATTGTGCTACTTAGCACTTGGAGTTCCTATGTAGGGATTTCACCTCTTCCTTTGAGGATTATTGGAGGATTATTTTCTGATTTGATCCACTATCAGGCTTGAGGCCAAGCTCTACTTATAATTGCAGTGCTGATCCATTGAGGGTTTTGCTGCTTTTGCAAGCTGCAGAAAGTGGGATTCTAGATCTGCAGAGATCTAGCTTGTTTTGGGTGCCTCTTCTCATGGAGTGTGTCTTTTAACCTCCTGGAAGAGTGCCTCTCCTATTTTCACTTTAGATCTGTAACTTGGCAGTGAGCCATCTATGTCATTTGGGCTACAGCGTTGTTTCCATTGAGAAATTGTGTTATTTTGATATGAGATTCTTTATGGTGTTTTGATCACAGTTTTGATGAGAGATCTCTGGTGCTGGGCTTCGCCTTCCACTTTGGTTATCCATGGATTAGCTTGTTGATCCATGTTCCATTTAGATCTGATCTATTGTCTGCAACTTGAAAATCATATCTGCTCTTTGTTATGAACGATTTTTTCAAAACCCCAAGGGGATCTTGTCAACAAGACTATGTAGTTTCCAGATCTGAAATAGATCTAATGTTTTGTCCACAAATATTTCATAGATGTGAGTTGTAATATGCAACTTCTAAAACTCCTTTAAATAACATTTTTGAGCCATTTCTGCAGATATATATGTGTTGTAGCTCTATTTTCTAAGGATTTCTTGCTCTATTCCCTCATGTATTCTACTGTATATTGAAAGGGTTCCATTATAATTTTGATTTTTTTCTATACATTCATAATTTAATCATATTTGATGCCCTCCTGCTGATACTGTCCAAGACTGCGTTATTTCTGAAGCATTTTGTTGTGCATAGATGCAGCCCCTCTTGTAGGGTGTTTTTCAGCTAGACTAAGTGGTGGGAGATCTATTTACCACACCTAGTTTGATTTGTTTTTGCTCCCTTTTTGGATCTAGACTCCAGATCTGCTGATCTAAGGGATCCAAGGGTTTTAAACTCATTTTTGTGCATCAATATCCTAGGAGTGTGTTATTTCAGCAGGCTTTCTGTGCTATTCCAGATCTAGGATATTACATTTCGTGTCTATATTTTACATTCACATATTTTGGTTTATGTCCCTAATGCAGTAGTAAAAGATGTTCTTATGCAGATAGATACAAAAGGTAGAAGAGGGAAATGGATAGCAGAAATGTTAGAATATGACCTCGAGATCAAGCCCACAAAGCTAATCAAAGGTCAAGGTCTAGAAAATCTTATGGCCGAGTCAAATTTGCAAGTTTTAGACATCAATCTTATTACAACGTTGTCCGATGAAGAAGAGGATGTCACTTTGATATAGGTATCTGATTTGTTTCTTTCGTCTCCTTGGTATTATGATATAATATATGTTCTTCAGCATTTGAACCCTCCTCCAAGCTAACTAAGAGTAAGGGTAGGTCTTTAAATTTGAAAACTTCCAAATACTACATTTTGGACAGTGCCCTTTATTGGAAAGATCCAGGAGGTATTTTGCTTAATTGTTTAGTTGAGAATGAAGCCCAAAAAGTTATGAATGATTTTCATAAAGGAGACTGTGGGGGCCATCTTTTTTGGAATACCATGACTCATAAAGTGTTGATATTAGGATACTATTGCCCAACTCTTTTTGCAGATTTGTACAAAACAGTGATGAGTTTCCATGAGTGTCAAGTGTTTCAAGGTAAAAGAAAACTTCTTCCTTTAACTTTGCAGCTTATTTCAATACATTCACCTTTTCAACAGTGGGGACTTGACTTCATCGAAGAGATTCACCCTACATCATATGCACAACAAAAATGGATATTAACGGCCACCGACCACTTCACCAAATGGATCGAAGCGATCACAACAAGGCGAGCAACAAACCTAGCAATTATTTAGTTTTTGGAGACTAACATATTGTCTCGTTTTGGTTGTCCTCTTAATATTATTACCGAAAATGCAGCAGCATTCAAATAAAAAATAATGGTTTAGTTTTGTGACAAATATAACATCATGTTGGGGCACTCAACCGCCTACTATCCGCAAGGTAATGGCTTAGCAAAGCCTTCTAATAAATCCCTGATTAATATCATAAAGAAGATGTTGGGGGCCAACAAGAAGCCTCTGGGACAAAAATCTTGTGAATTCCTTGTGGGAAGATAGTGTGAGTAGTAAGAAATCTATAAGAATGTCCCATTTTCAGTTAGTTTATGGTGTAGACATTGTTTTTCCTACATCACTTTCAGTCCCAGCCATGAAATTGTTGCAAGAATCAGGAAGTGAGGAGAATGATGTACAAGATCCATCTTTAGCAGACAAGAGATGAGGTATTTCAGAACACCTCAAAGCTTCATTAGAAGATAAATAAGGTGTATGACCGCAAAACCAAGGTGGATGATTTTAAGCTTGAAGATGTAGTCCTCCAGTGGGATGCAAGGAACGAGGAAAAAGGGAAGCACAGAAAGTTTGAGAAACTATGGAAAGGGCCCTAAAATATCTCAGTTATTCGAGGAAAAAAAGCTTTTCTATTATAGGAGTTGAAAGGATAAGAGTGTTTAGGAGGACCGATCAATGGTAGGCTCCTTAAGCATTATCTTTATTGATGCAATTTTCAGATTTCTCACTATCATTGTAAATATCAGTTTAACTTTCTTGCAAAGTGTGAAGCGGAGAATCACCGAAGCTTGGGGCCCGAGGTGAAGGCTATAAATTTTCATTGATTTTCTGTTGTTTTCACAATTAATTCAGTCAAAGTCGAGTCAGTTTTGAGTCAACTTTAAAGTCATTTTTCAGTCAGTTTGAGTTTGTTTCAAATCATTTTAAGTTTTCAATTTTCATTTAGTCTTTAGATTTTGACTCCATGCCCAATGGATAGGCACTTGGTTCACAATGTTCTTGGCACCTCCAAGGAGCTACCATCCCCAGCTGGAGCCAATGTTAGTGTCAGTATTTACATCCTTCCACCAGTGATCAAATTAACTTTTTCATGTCATGTTAGGGGTCCCATTCTAATTTTTTTTTCATACCATTAGGTCATGCAAAATTTTGGTCACTTGGTGCAGATTTAGATCAAGTTTCACTCTTTTAAAAAAAAATCATTACTTGCTGGCGCATTTCATCACTATGCTAAGTGCCTATCATTCATGAGTTTTTATCACCTTTTCAGTAATTTCACCATGAATTTCATTCAGTTATGGTTTCCATTAGGTCTTGGGGTTTTCAAGGACCATCAAAACACCATCTGCATGCATAAAATATCAGCAAGTAAGAGAGTGAGAATAAACGCATTTTTATTATGTAAAGCTTAATTTGTAAATTTAATTTCAATTCAATACGTAATTTCATGTTTTCTATATGTAATAAGTACTCATAGTTCCAAGCTATATGCAAACTCAAGGTTCCAATTTCCAAGAAATTCAAAGTTCCAAAAGTCTTAGTGTTCAAAAAAATCCACCAACTGATCAAATTCAAAATATCAAATGAAAGGTAAAAATTGTAATGTTTAAGTTGAAATGTGAAAAAGGAAAGTGGGTCCCAAGACCAAATTTGAAATTTTCATCAAGGTATAAAGGCCATCAAATACCAAGGAGAGGCTCATTTAAACTCTCATATATCGAGCTCTCACTTCTCTTAGCGAAAAAAATCAAATTTTAAAGAGAAGAAGGCAAAAAATTTTGAGGTGCTGCACTCCTACGTTCAGCGTTGCTCTCCTATCAACTTTATCCTACAAGCTACCACAACCTCTCAAATCTTCTTCAAAGAAGTAAAACCATAAAATGAGGTTATCTACAACTCCTATCAAGTAATTTACATCATTTCATGCCCTCATAACCTTTGTTGATAATCAATTTGTGACGATAACCTCCTCATCATAATTTCATGTTTTAAAAGCTAAGAAATCCTAATTTTATTCCCATATGCTAAATTATTTTCCCTAGACACAGTTTATCCTTCCCATATCTCATTAAACACTTTCCCTATCCCTACATAACTTTATCCCTCATTCCCAAGCCCCATTTCCCAAAACCCTAACCTCGGGCTGCAAATTTCCTAGGCAGCCTCATTATCCCTGTAATAAATTTCCCTACCCTATTTCCCTAAATTTTTCTACCCCTTACCACTTCCCTAAGCTCCCTAGCTCCCTTCCGTACTTCCCTAATGTTTCCTACACCCATTCCCACTCCCTAAACCTACTCCCAACCCCCTTCTCCTTCCCCTTCCCTAGGGTTTCCAAAAAAAAACAAACACATGGAGGAAGAAATAGATTTCATAGAGGAGGGAAGAGAGGAAAGAATACCACACAAGGTTGGGAGAATTTTAAGGCTTGAACCATTTGACACCAGAGAGTTAATGGTGTCACCCATGACAGTCACTTGCTTCAAACATGTGGGTTTCTTTGATTTCTGTGAGCTAGTTCAGAGAGTTCAACATCACCCCACTTTGACCAGAGTTTTAATCTCCAATATTCAAGACAATCAAGTGACCATTGTAGGGGTGACCTTTACCATCTCCACAGATATTATGGTTGCAGCCACAGGGATACCCAATGTGGGGGAAAGCAGGTTCACCAGGATGAGCATTGGAAAGAGGCAATTGTCCATGAAGAGGAAGACCTTCATGGGGAAGAAAAAGACTTTGAGTTGATGGATTTGGATGATAAAGGTGATCAAGAGACCCAAAATTTGATCATCAAAGAGAAGGATTCCATGATCAAATAATTGTAGGATAACATGGCTAGAGCTCAATTTTTCATATCATTCCTTTAGCAGGAGAACAAGTAGTTGAAAGATCTGCAAGTACTCATGGAGCTAGAGCTACTCAAAGAAAAAATACAAGATACCAAGGGTACGGAAATGATGTCACTTGATGATCCTGACCATGATGACATTCAAACCAGTAGAACAAGACCAAAAACAAGAGGTCTTAAAGATCTCTATAGTAGTAGAAACTTGAGGCTGAAAACCTCACTTTAAGGAGAGGATTTCCAAGGAGATTGAAGATGATAAAGAGATGTGGCTAGATAGGGTAAACCTACACCTTGAGAAGCTCCTTCACAAGGAAAAAAAATATAACAAGATGCTCAGAAACATGCCAACAGGTACATCACAAGAAACAAGATCTGTAACATCAAACTCAAGCAATTGGAGGAAAAACACAAGAAAACCCTAATTAAGAAAAAGGAGGAAGATAAGCTTGAGATCCTTGTTGATGCCTCCCTGATTGTTTGAGGCACATCATCAACACTCTATCCACCAATTTTGAAATTTTTTGGGTAACTTTTTGATATTTTGGGCATTTTGACAAATTTTGACTAGTTTCCAACATAGTCAACTTGTCAAGAGTGTAGCGCCTAGGGCGCTGCGCTTTCTCTAGGAGACTCTAAATGAAAAATGGCCACCAAAATTTGATTCAAAAGTCCCTCTACATTCAATTTTGACTATTTTCACTAAAAAATTGGACAATATGGCAGGGAGAAATGGCCAAAAACACCTATAAAATCATCTTTATGCCACTATTTTTAGGCTGACGCTCCGCTTTAGAGCAGCGTTGGGATATTTCACTTTTGGAGGACTTAAATTCATCATTTTTAGAACAAAAGGGAATTTTGGGAAACTATACAAGATCATCTTTCCAATGAGCTATCCTGAGCTCAATTTTGACTTCAAGAAGTCTCTCAGATTTAGCCTTGAAGTTGGTGTTGCGCTCTCGTGTTTGGCACTGCGGTCCTGCCAAAGGTGCTGTGCTTCTACGAGTTTGCTAATTTTTTTCAAATTTTCCAGATTTTCTCAGTTTGGTCAAATATTCATGAATTTTGTTGATGTAATTTTATGATGTAAATGTAATTAAGTTACTTTTGAGTTACTAGAGGGTAAATATATTAGGTAAAAGTGGATTTTCGGATAAGATGAATCAATTTCACCAAAGTTAGGGATGAGTTTTTTGACCTCCCTAGTCTTTAGGCTTTCCATTCAGTATTTTGGGGATTATTTTCTCAAGTCAGGGATTTGACACCTGAGCCAGGGAGAATCCATTTTTTTCTATATATTCCACCTCCTTTCTCATTGCAAGGGTTGGATATTGTAGTATTGATCAAAGAACACTATTGTATCATACTTTTGGCAAGAATTTATTAACATAGTTGCAGCTATTTTGGTGAGATTCTTATGGTACTATATTTTGACATAGCTTCTTATTCTATTTACATATGTGTGAATGTTTTATACTTTCCATGATCATGTAATTTCTATAATATGGTTGATTCTTAAGTGAGATAAGCAGAATTCATGTTTAATGCTATGTTTTGGGAGAATCATCATACTTGTGTTTCATTTATTCAGTTTAAAAATAATTCGTGTATGTAATGCTCTTTTTAGCACCTCACTAGTCTAATCCACTCCATCAAATCTCCTTAAAGTTTTAAAGTACCTACCTACCTAGCCCCATCAGACGTCTACAATTTCTGGTCCTTTTTCCCTGGCCTAGTTTCCTCTTTGACCTAATTCACTCATCCAACACCCAAATCAAAGAATCAAAACCATAGAACTACTATACCTAGCCTAAAACCTAATTGATCCAGCCTTCTTGGTTGTGATCCCTTGGAGAGATCCCTCTCCTTCCTAGTAGGGCTAGCTACTTGGCGAGAGCTTGGTCTGTGGTTACCTTTGATTTTCTCTTCTCAGCCTCGGAGATCCAATGGTGTGATAACAAGTTAGACTATATCGGAGTTAGACATCATCCGAAGAGGTTGGTATTGGTATTGGAGGGTATTTGTCTCAATATTAGGTCATGGAATTCATCAAGTGAAAATTCTATAAGAAAGAGAAGAGATTTTTGGGTTTTCCTCTCAAGAGGAGAGTTTTGGCCATGGCTTACAACCAATATTCCGTGTTATTTTTCTTCTTGTTTTGGAAGTTGTTTGATTATTCACACTCATAATAATAAGGAAAAAATATAATAATTAAAATTACACCATAATTAGTTATTAATAGAAGAGAATTAATTATAATCATTTCCGTATAGAATTCTCAGCATGGTATCATAACTAAACTTGGCTAAGGGCATTATGAATATCCCCAATACATTGAAGAATCTCATCAAGAAGTGTTCAAAGGTAGAATTCTATCTCTAGAAAAACATCAAGGAAGCATGTAATCTCCTATTCACTACAAAGGAGTAATTAATTAAGGCAAAGATGAAGGTCTCTTCTCGGCACTCACTGGGACATTCCAATATGAGAGCATTTAGGTAATTGATAGTGGTGCATCTAGACACATGACTAGTCATCATAAAAAATTAAATACATTATCAGAGGGAAAATATTCTTACTCAGTGTAACTTGGAGATAATAATAGTTATCCCATAAGAGGAATTGTATCGACCTCTATAGAGTTGGAAAATGAAAACAACATTCACCTCATTGAACATTCTATTTGTTCCATTTTTGCACAAGAAGGTACTTTCCATTTCAATTATAGAAGGTAAAGGTTATAGAGTAGCTTTCATTGATGGAGAGTTTGTAGTATGGAGTATAAAATCAAGGATAGAGAATGCTAGATTAATTTTCATCCAAGAAGGAAGACTCTACAAGTTGATATCTCCTCTAGCACAAGCTTTGGTTCACATCAAAATCAGCCCATTTGAACTCTGGCATAGAAGATTTAGTCATATTCATTTCAAAATTCTTCCAAATTTAATATCCATAGTAGATGGAATACCTGAATTGAAAGAAGATCACAAAGGAGTATGTAAGGGACGTGCATTGGGTAAGAATACCAAGATACCATTTGAAAGCAGTGCTTCACGATCAAAAGAAATCTCAGATATTATTCACTCCAATGTATGTGGCCCTATGACTCCTAAATCACTTGGAGGTCATCTATATTATGTCACATTTATAGATTATAATTCAAGAAATACCTGGGTTTAATCAATGAAAACCAAGGATGAAGTATTTACAAAATTTCAAGAATTCAAAGTTGAAGTGGAAAGCCTTATAAAAAGAAAAATCAGGATACTAAGGTTCGATAATGGAGGAGAGTATACATCAAAGGAGATTATAGAGTTGCAAAAATTGAGTTGCAAAATGAAATAACCGATCCATTGAAGAGAGTGTAAAAGCGATGTTACATTATCAAGATCTACCAAAATTTTATGGGGATAAGCCATGAAGACAACAGTGTATATTCAAAATCAAAGTCCCCACTAGTCGTTGGAAAACAAGGCTCCTGAAGAAGTATTCATTGGGAAGAAACCAACTCTAGACCATCTCCATATATTTGGGTGTCCCATATATATTCATATACCAAAGGATAAAAGAAATAAGTTGGATCCATCAGGCACGAGAGGAACATTTGTTGGCTAAAAAAACTCCTCTAAGGTTTATAGAATCTACATAAATAAAGGAAACCATATATAAGTAAGTAGAGATGTCATATTTGATGTTATTATTACATTCAAGAAATATAAGGAACTTCACATGGAATTTGACAATGAAGAAATACAGTATTTGAAGAGGAAGTTAACACGGAAGAAGAAGAATCTCATATGAAGATGAGGATCCCAGTGAACCCATTCAACCCGTGGTCCTCCCTGAATCAAGAAAGATACCTAACTAGTTTATATATACACTAGTTGATAGAGAAGTTCATGGGGAAGTGAAAGGCTCATTTAGAGAAAGCAATAAACCCAAGAGATACTCTGATTATGTTGCATACAAGACACAACTAATAGAAGTAGAACCATCCACCTTTGAGGAGGTTGTCAATCATTAGGAATGGAAGGATTCCATGAATGAATAATACCAATCTATAATGAAGAATGGAATTTGGGAGATCGTACCTAGGCCCAAAGACAAATCTGTGGTAACTTCCAAGTGGATCTATAAGATCAAACACATGACAGATGGTAGTATATGTAACTATAAGGAAATATTTATGGCTAGGTAATTATCTCAACAAGAAGGCATCGACTATGAAGAGACATTTTCTTCGACAACAATATATATATATATATTTGTTCATTTTCCTCTCTAGAAACATCGATGGGATGTAACATTCACCAAATGGATTTCAAGGCTCCATTTCTAAATGAAACAATAGAATAGGAAGTTTATATAAAACTACCCTTTGTATTTAAAGTTAAAGACATGAAGGAATATGCTTTAAAATTGAAGAAATAATTATATGGACTCAAGCAAGCACCAAGGGCATGATATGCTAGAATGGATGCATACCTACAAAGAATAGGCTTCAAAAAAAAATTCATTGATCCCGAACCTTTATATCAAGGTTGTAGATGGATAACCTGCAATAATTCTTTTATATGTATATGATCTTATCGTGATAGGTGTAGAAGGTCAAATTGAAGAATATAATAAGCAACTATGAAAATTCCTAGATCTTAAAAAATCTAAGGAATCCTACTGCAACCATCTGAATTACTTCATCTATTATGTGATTTACTTTACAAAATTATTTTTTAATACATTCATGAAATATTGAAGCAATCACTAAAGCAGCATAAACTACAATAATTATGATTCTTAAACAAGAAAACTGAACAAGGAAATCATTCACACATTTGACACCTTTATTTTGGACTAAGTCCCCAGAAAAACCCAATGCGGGAAAACTAGTGCAGCAGATCTAAGGGTTTTATTATTATGCTGTAGCAATGTATGAATACATATTTGAATACCCCTAGGGTGATTCAGTTATAGATATAAATACTGGCAGAATAATTTGTGAGGATTTACCTCACTAAAACACTGAATTTATGGTTGATCTGGATGAATAAAACACTGCCTCGAAGAAGCTATGCGCGGATCCATCACTGTAACTTCCAGCCACTGCATCACCCCCTTCCAGGCTCAGTGTTAGCCCTCAACCAAGTCCAGGGATAATTTTAAGGATGGAAAATTATCTTGAAGTTTAAAAAATTGGCGAATATCACTAGTCTGTAATATGCAAAATATAAAATTTTTATTGATGTATTTGTAAAATTATTCAAATTTATAATGATATTATCTATATTTTCTATATAATATTGGCGATTTTTAACGTAAAATAATTTTATATTTTAAAATTTGGGCGAATCATTTTTATAAAAAAATGGAAATTGGCGAATCTTTTTTTTGGAAAAAACATGGAAAATTAGCCCCCCTACGAATATTAGCCCCTAAAATTTTCCATGACCAAGTCATTTTTCCTTTTTGGAACTTGAGGAACAACCTCTTGGTGCCACTTTCTGGATCTTGGCCTCTGAAACTAATCCACCAGCAAAATTATGAAAACCCTTCCTCTACCTCTGCGTTGTTTCTGCATGAGCCTACGTAGTCACTGTGTCAGCCCTCTTCCTTTAGTGTTTTCTTTGGTTATATCTCTTTTTCCTCTCTCTGAATTATGCTCCACCGGTTGAGAAAATATCTTCCTCTCTGGATGTTATTTCTGCCCCTCACTGATCATATCTCTAGCTTTAATTTCTGAGCAAACCCGCCCCAGAAATTTTGATATTAGATCAATTAAATGTCTCGATGTTTTTTCCAAATGACCCTCAAGCCTTCCTTTATAGTCTTCTCATTGAAATATCAACGGCCTAGATTAGATGTCTAATCAACGACTAATATTATAACATGACTTGATCCATGTCCTCTAGAAGATTCACACTCTGTTTTAGTTAATACCCTTTAATTGTTTAATTTCCCTAAGTTTAGCCTTAGGGTCCCCATTAAAATAATTAATTTTTCAAATAAAAAAAAATTGAGTGGAATTTGCACAAACAATTTCTGGGTTCTTTGGAATACTAGTGTCTAAGCTTCTACACAAAATTTGAGACTAAGATCACTTTCTGATGCTACAAAAATATACACTCCCTCTTAGCGAGGAAAGTTCTCTAGAAGTAATGCCTAGTGCATACTGCTCTGACCCTGAAGAATCCTATGCGTTGTTGATGTTGTCCACCAACACTACGTTGTTGTTGCCATTGTAATGATACCCATAATACTGCCACTATCACTGATGCATCTGTACTATGACTCCCTCTCAAGTGTTGCATCTGCTATGCTGCTAACACTACCACTTCTAACATCGCATCTGCACTACAACTCCGTTGTTGAGATAAATATCTGAAACTCACCCAAAAATGAACAAGTGTTCAGACAATGCACCTTTGTGCTGAAGAATATGATTGTTGATAGCTACTTCATTGTCCCTCTAATGCTCTATGTTGTTGCTACTTTAACTGTGTAAGCACTGATCTGTACTGCGCTACACCATTGTGCACTACGCTCTTGCTTCCTATGTTCTACGCTGCTTCAGAAATGAACGATGATGTCTATTGCACTGTTGTCTCTACACTTCTTAGCTCCATCTAAATACTCCTTAATCCCCATACTGTAGATCATGGGCTCCCGTAGCAAGGTATAATCCATGAGGTGGGTTCCTCAAGGATCTTGCCCAACTAAAGTTCAAATAAATGCAGCTCAATATAACCCCAATTTTCATTAGGAGAAGCATGAGCACTCATGGCCACCTCATCCTCCTTAATTCTCGTGGTTGCAACCTTCAGGTCATGCTTCTCATCTTCATCCTTCTTCTTTAGAGGACACTGAGATGCATAGTGGCCCATATCGTCACATTTAAATCACTTGAACTTTGAAGCATCACACTTCATTTTTCATTTTGCTTGATGTCCCTTCGAAGAAAGGGTTGCATTCTCCTCTTCATCCTTGGATTTCGATCCAATTCCACTACTTCCATCAAGTTTGCAATTGACGAGGTCTCTTCTCAGCTCCTCCTCCTGAAAATCTGCCCACAGCTGCTCCCAACTAGGTAATTTTGCTTGGCCCAGTATACTCCGAACAAACACTTACCACTCCTCCGTGACACCGTTAAGGGGAAATTGTACCATGGTTGCAATTTTAGGTTTAGCACCTACTACTGATAGTTGATTTCAAACATCCTAAAACTGCATGAGGTATGAAGCCACATGCTCCCCTTTCCGCATCTAGATCATATAAAGCTTCTTCTCCAAGTAAAACTTCCGCTTCTTAGAAGATCCCTCATATAGGTAATGCAAAGCTACCCACATCTCTTTGGAAGTATTCTTGCAAGCTAAATGTGAGATGATGTGTTCCTTGACACCATCAAGGAGAAACCTCTTCACCTTCTCCATATCAGCCTTGTACTTCCTTTTTATCTGGATCTGTAGGTAAAACTACCACGTTCTCCATTAACGCCTTCAGATCATATTCATCTAGAAGGAAAATATTTCGTTCCTTCTAGATAATATAGTTGGAGGATCCCTCCAACTCATCATGATCACAAAGTCCTTGAGATTCCATATCAACCAAAATCTTTCGAATATTCTTCCTCTTTCTCCCTACTACACAACACCTGGTAGGCTTACGCACTCCCTAGTGGAGTTGTAAGTTGTTTCGCTCCTCTACTGCTCAACAACTGAAAAATGTTGATTTCCTCAGCTAAGAAATCACTGAATAAGAATTCCCCCAAATGTGTGCTCTTGACTCCTTTTGATGTTTTTCTTCCCAAAAACAGCTTCAAAAAACTCCATCCCATGTTAAAATTCCTAGATCTGAAACAATCTAAGGAATCATACTACAACCATCTAAATTACTTCATCTATTATGTAATTTACTTTCCACAATTATTTATTAATAAATTCATGAAATACTGAAGCAATAATTGAAGCATCCTACACTACAATAATTATGATTCTGAAACAAGGAAATCATTCACACATATGGCACCTTTATTTTGGACTAAGTCCTCGGAAAAAACCAATGCGGAAAACCGGTGCAGCAGATCTAAGTGTTTTATTAATATGCAGTAGAAATGTATGAATACATCTCTGACTACCCCTAGGGTGCTTCATTTAGATAAATATTGGCAGGAGAATTTGTGAGAATTTACCTCACTCAATCATTGAATTTCTCACTGATCTGGATGAAGAAAATACTACCTTAGAGAAGCTCTGCGCATATCCAATGATGGAACTTCCAGCCACTGTGTCACCCACTTCCAGGCTTAGCGTTAGCCCTCAACCAAGTCTCTCTTCCTTTTTGGACCCTAGGGAACAGCCTCTTGGTGCCACTTTCCGCATCGCGACCTCCAAAACTGATCCACTAGCAAAATTCAGAAAACCATTCCTCTGCCTCTGCGCTGCTTCTATGTAAGCCTACGAATTCACTGTGTCAACTCTCTTCCTTCAGTGCTGGATTTGGTTAGATATCTTATGCCTCTCTCTTACTGATGCTCCAATGGATGATAAAATCTCTTCCTCTCTGGATGTTATCTCTGCCCCTCACTGCTCAGATATCTAGCTCGAATTTTTCAACAGACCCACCGTAGAAATTTCGATCTTAGAACAATTCAGTGTCTCGATGTGTTTTCCAAATGATCCTCAAGCCTTCCTTTATAATATTCTTGTTGGAATATCAATGACCTAGATTATATTTCTAATCAATGACTAAGATTATAACATGACTTGATCCATGTCCTCGAAAAGATTCACACTATGTTTTATTTAATACCTTTTAATTATTTAATTTCCCTAATTTTAGAATTAGGGTTCCCAATAAAATAATTAAATTTTCAAATAAAACAAAATCCGAGTGGAATTTCCACAAAATCTTTCTAGGTTCTTGGGAATACTAGTCTCTAAGCCTCTACACCAAATTTGAGACTTATAACACTTTATGATGCTACAAAATTCAACAGCAGCTAGCCGCATAATTTAACATGAATAATCTAAGGCTAACACATTACTATTTAGGAATAGAAGTCTGGAAAGGACCTAATGAAATTTATCTAGGTCAAGGAAAATATGTGATCAAGATGCTAAAGAGGTTTGACATGATGGATTGCAAAAATATGACCACTTTGATGACCATAAACTTGAAGAGACTAAGTAGTTATGAATCGATCCCTATGGATCCTTCCAAGTATAGGAAACTGATTGGCTCACTAATGTAATTGGTGAATACTCGACTAGACATATGTTTTGCACTAAACATTCTCAATCAATTCCTCGTGGAGCCAAATCATGATCATTTGATAGTAGCAAAACATATACTGAGATATTTGTGAGGAACTATCCACTACTTTCTGAAATATGATAAGAGGAATGATGTCCACCTGATTGAATATACAAATTCCGACTGGGGAGGTAGGGTGTAGGATGGAAGAAGCACTACATGAGGATGCTTCAGTTTGGGATCCTCCATGATCTCATGGATGAGCAGAATGCAAGACACAATTTCTTTGAGTAGTGCTAAGGTTGAGTATGTTGCATCCTGTGAAGTAAGAAGAGAAGTGGTCTGGTTAAGGAAGCTGCTATCTAGTCTATTATAAGGACTGATGGACCCTAGAGTGATGCACTGTTATAATTATATTTTTATACGATTGTCTAAAGACCCGATATTTCATGGAAAGACAAAGCATATAAAAACCAAGTATCACTATATTCGGGAGCTAGTAAAAAGTGGTGTGTTGTAGCTACAACATATATCCATTGATGAGTAGGTATATGACATATTGACGAAAAATATTCCTAAAAATAATATTATGTACTTGAGAAACAAGCTTGGCTTGTTTGATATATCCTCCCTAGTTGAGAGGGAGAGATAGACACATCATTCTTGTCTTCACTTGCGAAGACATAATGGAGGATTGGGTAACCATATGAATCTGATACTCTTTGAGGATGAGGTAGGGAATCCAAGATAAGAGTAGTCATGGACTGATATTCCTTGAGGACTAGCTACACAATACAATAATAGTCCAAATAAGGTCATACTTGGTGAACACCCAAGTGGAGTATATACCTTGAGAGACAATGATGATGGTGTCTATAAATCATTGGTCTCGCTAGCATTGTGATCTGATCTTGTGGAGAGATAGAGTTGTTAATGAAGGCATTGCTATGTGACAATGTTGGTTGATATGATGCTAGACATATGGGTTACCAATTCGACTCTTCTTATGAGATCTCTTCAGATTGAGAATTTCCATGTACCTCTTATCGATATCTCCCTAGTTAAGAGGGAGTTTTGACAAATGTGTAACTAGGTTCGGTATTCATAATTATGAAGTGTACTTTTGATTCTTGTAAATTGTAAAATTAAAATAAAATTATTATTATTCTTTTTGGAGCATGAGTTCATGCTCAAGGTATTTTATTTTATAGGTCAAGCACCCATTATGTGCTTCTAGGGTTTGTCCTAGGTCAACAAGTCAAAAGAGTCATTTTCATAAGTTGAAGACCTCATCAGGGACATTGTAACTTGTAAAGAAAAATATTTTTCTCTTTAGAAGTGTCAAAATACCCTCCAAGACTAATTCAACTAGGCAACTGGCAAGTCGGCCTAAAGGAAGATCCATGTTCACCCTTGAAGTGCCTATAAATAGAAGAAAACTCGTCCTACTTGAAGAACATTCACTCATCACTCATTCTAGTGAAGGAAGAGGAAGGAGAAGGCAAGGAAGAAGGAAGAGGATGAAGAAGGTATTTTTTTTGGCTAATTTTCTCTCAGGCGTGCTAAAGAGGACTTTGGTTTTTGCAGCAGATCTAGGGTTTATATCTACAAGTTTGATCTTGGAGAAAATAAGGAAAAGAGTTCAAGTGAAGGTCACCAAGGGTTACTCTCAAGCTCCAAAAGTTAGTGAAACATAAGTGAAGGTCAGGGGAAGGCTCTATAGGAAGATAGAAGTTCCCACGTGTGGCAATGACAATTGCAAGGAGCCCAAAATTTCAGATTTGTAGTAGGAGGCTGAAAATCTTGCAACAAGAGTTCAAAAAGGTGTTACTAGAAGAGATTTGTTTGGGTTTGACTAGATCAAAGTTAGAACATCATACGAAGAGGTTGGTATTGATATTGGAGGGTATTGTTCTTAGTATTAAGTCCATGGAATTCATCAATTGAAGAATCTATAAGAAGGAGAAGATATTTTCGGGTTTTCCTCTCAAGCGGAGAGGTTTTTGCCCTGGATTACAACCTATATTATGTGTTCTTACTATTCTTGTTTTGGTATTTTTTTGATGATTCACACTCATAATAATAAGGAAAAAATATAATAAGTAAAAGGACATCACAAGCACTAATCAAGAGAAGAGAATTAATTATAATCATTGCCCTATATAATTCTCAACAATTCGACCCAACAGAAAGCCTATATATAGAGAGGTAGTTCGACCTATTTGGAGCACTCACTCAAAAAATTTGATCGACGTAGTTGACTTTGAAAAGATTAATTACAATTAAATACACTCATATAATAACTATAATAATTATTTACATCACTTACAATGATCTCATGAATAATTTCATTGACTCAATTTGACTTTTGACCACAAAAATTTCCAAACTGGTAATAGATGCAGAAGCGCAGCAGAAGAGTAGCTCGTTTTGTGAAGGCATTTTGGATGACTTTATTTGACTTTTGAGCTAAACTGAAACCTGGTGGTGATAGCCCTGGATGTCCTCTAGACATATGAAACTTGAAACCAGAAAATATTCACCTCCAAGCCACCTGAAACTTCATTCTCCCAAAGGTACTCACAGAAGCACAACACGGGCCTGAGAATGGTGGCAAAAGTCTGTAAAAAAAACAAGTTTTTGACCTTTCCTGACCAAATTAGGAGCTGAAATGAGACATAAAGTGGTTTTCTATAATTTAATAGTCATATGACACATGTACATACTTTCCATTTTTCATTTGGAGGCTCTGAGCAAAAGCGCAATGTGGCCACGCTATGTTTCTGTAGGGTCAAATTTTTGGGTTTTCTGCAAAAATATGGCTCACAGATAGATAAATATCTCTCTAACCATAAAATTTTCTACAAAAATGAGAGAGGTTTGTGTGTTTAGGTATTTTATGAACAAAAATGTCCTCCAATTTTCAAAACTACTTTCCAATTTGTTCAGAATCCAAGTTTTAAGTTGGTCATTAAAAACGCAGCAAAAAATTTCAGAATTGTAGCAAAAGCATAGAGAAAGTTTTGAGAGTGATTTGGAGGCCTTCCTAGAGGATTTTTGGGCTGAAATTAGTATGGTTGGAAATATTATGTTGTCTTCTAGACAATATTAGAGTCATCAATAACTGCAAACACCAGCTCCAAACCCCTGAAAAACTGACTTGAAGTCAAGTTGTCCAAAAGTGCAGCAACTCTCCTGTAGAAACTGTATTTTGGGCATTTATCTCAAATCATAATACATGTGCATAAACTGAAGGAGGTTTTTGTTCTTTGGTCTATTATTGAAATAAACCTATTTCATGTTTGTAGAATTCATCCTCATTACTTCAAAAATTGATTTTTAATTAAGATTGTCTCTGTGTGCAAAAAATGACCTCCAACCCTAAAAATCATGCCAATCACCTTTGTTGATACCAAGAAGTCCATCCCTAATATGGTGGTATTGTTCCTCTTGAAATGGGTGGCAAATATACTAGTGAACTTAGCATGGGAACCCACCTCTTGTATTTTCTCACAAAACCCTAGGCAACCTACTTGTTCGAATTCCCTCTTAATGAAAGGTGAAGCATTGATCTCCTTCATATGAGTTGGCTCATATATGGATACTTTTCCTCACTTGTTGTACTTTTTCTTTTCAGTGGCCATGATATGGTTTTTCTTTACTTGGAAACCCTACTTTGATAGGAAGGGAAGGGATTTAGGGAAAATACGGGAAAAAGAAGGGGAAATTTGGAGAAGGAAAAAGAGGGGATAGGGGTTAAGGGAATTTGTAGAAAGAAATACATGGGATAGGAATGGGTGTTATAAGTGATAGGGTAGAAAATTTTTCTAGGATGGGTGAGGGAAAGGGGTAGGAAATGTAAAAAACATGGAAAAAATCAGAAACGCAGCAAAAGCGTAGCATTGGCTTAGTTTCTTTGGGAAAAATGGAAAATTGGAGAAATTGAGGAAGGGAAAAGGTTGGGTAGGGCTTATTAGGTATGTTCTAAGGTTTTTATGTAGAAAACCTAGGAAATTTACATTTCATGCAAGAAAAAACCATGAAATTCCAAAAGTGTAGTAGAAAGGTAGCGTGGAAACCATAAGAGAGGATTTTCACAATTTGAAAATTAAATTTTGCAAGGGATGGCTTGAGAGTGTTCACTTAAGGGGTCCTGACCTAGGTTTGGAGGTTAAGTTTTTCCAACAAACCCCTATACTACTGGCCCTTTCGGCAATGACCTACTTTCGAAGGCCAAGGTCTCACCCGAAGTGGTATGGGAGGGTGCTGGAACCAGGTTTCCACACCCCGGGAGAGAGTAGGTAATTAGGGAAGATCAGCGTTGCTACAACCAAGTTTGCACAAAATGATTCTATTCGCAGGCTATACTCAGCATGTAACCATAACAAAGCTACTATCATTAAGAAATCTGATCAATACATTCGCATCCATGTGTGTTTCAACAATTATCATCACAAAACATTATAATCGCAACTAATTAATAGATCGCAGATACATTCGCAGCTTAAATCAGTAACACGGATGCACTTCAGAAATGAACAAGACCAATTCAGATACTAGAAAGATATTTCAAATATATTACGCATTCATTAGCATCCAAAAACCCAATTACAACCCCAAAATGCAGCCCGCGCACACAGCCTAGCAGGGTCCGACACAACAAGACTGAGGATCTCCATGCACACAGCCTGTTAGCTCCCTGTAATTTGCAAGATTGGAAAATACAAACTGTAGAGAGAACACTTGAACCACTTTGGGATTCTAGGATCTAGCCCTCCTGAATCCAGAGAGGGATCTCTCTATAAGTGCAAATATTTATTTATCTTTAAGGCTTTTATGTGTGATATTAGGCTAGTTATTAAGAACAAGGTATTGTTTTGGTTTTGGATGGTTGAGCATGATTATTATTTGATTGGAAAGTCCTAAAATGAAAGAGTTTCAAAGGTGTGAAGTTTCAAGCAATCAGAACAAGCTTTGGCTGATAGGATAGATATAACGCTGTTTTTTAGTCCATTGGACTATGGAGTCATAAAAGGGTTTAATTGTGCAAAAATTTCAAGAGTGGTCCAAGGGGCAAGTCATCTATATCACAAGATATTTGAGATTAAATGATGGAATGGAAACAATAAAAGTGTTTAAGGGGTGGAAACAGACAATAATTTCAACTGTGATTTATCAGTTTGTCCAAACAAGAAAAGCCTTTAAGTAACTATTTAAAACTGACCAAAGGACAGGGCTAACCATAGACCTCTTTGGACAAGTTCGTATTGAAGCTAACTCAATACAAAAACAATCCAGTAATCCACATAATTAATTTCAGAAAGGATGAAAACAGATAAGAAAAACAAAGTGAAACTTAAGATCAGATAAGATACTTATAAATCTAGACTTCTTTCAGCATACCCTTAGGGAAACTTTCAGAATTACCTTTGGAGAAAGAAGCTAGAAAACAGGGCACACCATCACTTTTCTAGTCTATCTTTACTGAGCATATAATGAAAATAACATTCAAGAACAATGTTTAAAGTAAACAGTAGGACGAGGGAACGCCAACATTCCTAACTGCTTGAACTGTATTGAATCATTCTTAAATACACAATTTAGAGGAAAACATTGAGATAAAGCTTATCAGTCAGAGAAGGGTACTGTAAACAATAAATCCTAACTCTATGCTTTCTATTCTTTATCAAAGAATAATGGAAAAAATGGCATACATGAAAGGAAAACAATAACACAGAAAGAAGCACTTCACCAGTGATATAGACCAGGATCCTAAGAATCAACTTGTATATTGATGTCAATCCAGTTACATTCTTCAAGTCTAATGTTTCAGTTCAGCAATCAGCTTCTCTTCTCAGCCTAACTTATTTGATTACAAACATAGTTTCAAGAGCCTCTGAACACTATTTACATGTAGAAGTTTTGAGCACAAGTATATTTCAAATTTCTGCAACCAACCCTTTACAATGAGCTCCTCAAGAAGATTTTATAGAAAGAATGAGGGGGTCGAAAGAGAGAAAAGATCTACAAGCTCAATTAATAGGTTTTAATGCTTCTTGGCATTTGAGGGGCTCAATGGAGAAGTTTACAGATACTTCCCTGTATTAATTGGCTTTACATTAAGTATTAAGCTCACTGGGGAGATTTTGTTGACTTTAAGGCTCTGTGTCATTGTTGTAATAACTCTGTTGATATTTTTGCATTAAGTCTCTTTGGCTTGGAATAACTGTTTGGATGTATTAAGGTAGATATGCTCTATTCTGGTAATAACTCGGCCTATTTTGAATGCTTTGAGGTTACACGTGGCTTTAGGTAGCTGAGAGGATTTAATTAGCCTCTGATGTGGCGGTGGAGGCTTCTCAGATTGTTGAATTGCCTTGTCCTTCTTTAAACACTGTTAATTTGCTTTAACTCTATGTGTTAGGCTTAATTCAGCCTAATTTCCTGTCTTCTGTTCTTCAAATGTGTTTAATTTAGTGTATTAGGCTTTTAATTGTCGATTTTAGCCGTAATCCACCCAAACTGTGTAAAAAATCTTCAATTCTTTAGTTCTGTTGTGGTTGGATTCTTTCACACTGATACTCTTTACTTGATTAAATTTTGTTGTGTCTTGTTGATGTGCAGGTGCGCAAAGGGTTTCTAATGGCATCAGTGTTCATGAGGGACTAATGAAACATGGCGTCGAACCCTGCAAAATGGTCTCTATGATATATAAAGTCCTGGGGGATCGTCATCCCCAGCCTTCAATTCTCTTTTAAAACTTTTAATAAAAACCATTAAAACCTGCACAAACAAGAAAAAGTTAGGAAATCCTGCATATTTGGGTTAGACTGCTTTGGAGGCTTAGGTTTAGAGTGTGGCCGTTGGATGAAAGCATCCAACGGTGGAGATTGATAGCGGAGTCAGATGGGAGGCAGTTTAAAACAAACGGTGGGGAAAATTAAGTCAGATTTGTCGATTTTTCAAAGATCAATGATCGAGAGTGACAAGGGAAATATAATGGAGAAGGGCCACTTTTTCATAAAATAGAAGAAAATACAAAGGAAAAAGGGTGAAAATTCCTTTGGCAGAGGAAAAAGGTTAAAAAGAGAATTCGGGGTTTCCGAAAGGATCCTGGGCCATTAGATCAGATTAGCCCAAGGAGATCAACGACGGAGATTGATCTACGAAGTCCCTTGGAGGAAGGCGAAGGGCGATAATGTAATGGATGGATTGAATACTGGTCATTGATCTGCAGAGATCAACGACAGAGGTTGAACGCGATGATACGCAGTGTAAATGGAGAAAGCAGTTTTGGCCATAGAAACTAGTAGTATCACGCAGCAAAAAGGTGGATGGGCGGTTTTCACTTTTCGAATGAGATATGTGTTTTAGCCCGACACGTGGCATTTCAAAACCACTTATATCACGTAGCTCTGGAGAATTAACCTTCGTGCTTAAATCTGCGCGAAAATGCATGTAAGCCGTCAGATCAGGGGTCTTAGATCGGACGGCTGTGAGGGAGCGTGACATCGGCAAGATGCAGGGACGGAAAGAGGCGGGGTGGTTTTAATCTGGACCGTCCAATCATAGGTATGAATGGTGGAGATCTGATCTGGAACGGGTAGGACCCAAAGGAGTTGGGCCTACCAGGATGAATCTTGGCCGTTGGATCTTCATTATGGATGGTCGAGATCAATCTTTGGGGCTATAGAAATAATATATGAGGTGGAGAAAGAGTCAGTGTGGGCCGCTAATCTATAGAGATCAAGGACGGATATTTCCCCAAAAAACATTATGAAGCGAGGCTCATGAATTTTAACCAAGGTTGCGGGCTTCAATCTGGACCGTCGGATCTTGATGCATGGACGGCCCAAATGCAATCGGAGGATTGCGATCGGTGGGGGCAAAATATAGAAGGGCACCGATGCGATTGATTGTGGGCCGTCGATCTGAGGATCAGATTGACGGTGGAGGATGAATCGAAGGAGGTCACAGGTGGGGGATGTGCTTAGGGATGAAGCGATGTGGGCCGTCGATCTGGATCTAGTGGGGGGAGATCAATGGCTGATAGTCCATCAGGGGTTTTCCAATCAGAGGGGGAAAATAAAATATTTAACGCGCCTAATGGAAATCTCCGATGCGAGATTTGGCCGATCA
Organism: Pinus albicaulis; assembly: GCA_034641835.2. Lineage (NCBI taxonomy): Eukaryota > Viridiplantae > Streptophyta > Pinopsida > Pinales > Pinaceae > Pinus > Pinus albicaulis. The sequence continues at coordinate 284,291,297 of CM076584.1, read as the reverse complement.
TTGATTAGTTTAAGATCAACGGTCAAGATTCGTTTAAACAGTGAATCGGCGGAACCCTTTGAAACATATGAAAATCAAAATTTTTATGAAATACAAAGGAATATTGCCTCGGGGAAGGTTTAAATATAAGGTTTAGCGCCCGATTGCGGGCTCTAGGTTATGCAAAGGGAACAAGGGATTGGGGGTTATAACAAAAGGGTTCAATCGCGTCAGAACAAAAGGAGATGGCCTTTCGAATGCGCCCGATGAAGATCTCCGATGCGAGATTTCATTTATCGTTGATCAATTCTAGATCAATGGTCCTTTTTATTTAAAACATTGAATCGGCGGGTTTAGATAAAAACATAGAAAAAAGGGTTTTTTACAAAATAAAAAGGGAAGTTTGTATTGGGTAAGTTTATATTTAAGGTTTGGCGCCTGATTTCAGGGCCTTTGGATATATTAAAAAGATAAAGGAACCGGGGTTTATATACAAAAGGACCAATCGACATTGGAACTTTATGAAACAAAAAGACATGCGCCCATCGCAAACGCCCCGATGCGATAAGTGCTTTTGGACTTAGCGCTTGGTTCCAGCACTAGGGTATATGGTGGGGAAGAGGTTTAGGGGGCTTAGCCGAAAGGGGCTTAGGCCCATAACACAAAAAGCTTATTTTTATGATTTTTTTCAAGGATTTTCAATGGAGTTGGGGGTTCTGGTAAGGTTTTAAAAGGATTTTCAAACCTTATAAAGGGGTTTTTATGAATGGAAGAAGGGAAATAATGGAAAATAGAGGAATTTTATGGGAAAAAGGGGATAAAAATGGAGGTTAATGTTGAGTGAAAACAGGAGTAAAATGAAGGAAAAATGGAGTTTTTATAGCAATCTTTTCTTTAGGAAAACAACAGAATTTCAAAGTTTAAGAGGGAAACAGCAGTGAAGATTGATCAAGGATATAATGTTTTCACAAGACTTCAAGAACTAACAATTTTACAATAAAACTTGTTTCTTGAAGGCTTCAAAAATGATTTAGCCACCATTTGATATGAAAAAATTTATAGGTGGCTAACAGTGGCTCCACATGGGGATGGTGCCTTCTTGAAGGTATCAAGAACTTCAGACTTGCATTCTCTGGGGGGCTGATCAGTGCCTCATCCATTGGACTGCAACTTTCTTTACTTGGAAAATATTCTTCTGTTTTGAAAATGTTAGCAGCCATGAAAAAACAATGGAACTTCATCAACACAAGCTTTCTACCTACCCAATCCTACTGATCTAACATTTTTTCTTCTTTCAGAGTGCACTTGGATTGGAAAACTCTCTTACAACATTTTATTCTTTTGAAAGCAAAAAAACTAATCTAAGTCTACTTCTTATTTCTCCATGAACTTAGATTAAACAGTTGAGTTCATAAGCTTCTCTCCCTAATCTACTATCTGTTAGGATTAAACAGTCTAACAAATTTTATTCTCTAACTTCTAAAACAGAAATTTAAAAAGAACATAAGTCAGGATTGAACAGTCTAACTTGTTGTTGATTCTATGGCATAAAACAAGCTGCACATATATTTTTATTTTGCAAAAAAATCAAATCAAAATAGTGAAGGCTTAAGATATGAAAGTTTTCAGCACATCCTTCTCTTTTCTTCAGCTCTATTTTTTAGTTTATTCGAGCTGTTTTTTCTTGTTTTTTTTTTTTTTTTTCTAAGTTAAGGTATTCTATTAACAAAGGAAATAATGTACAGCGGGCCAAAGCCTAATCTTTGCCCAGTATTGTGGCAATCTTGACAAAAAACCAGTTATAAATACTGCCCATATGGAGGGAAACCAGCCTTGAGTAGTTTTCTAGTTGTTTCCCACGCAGGGGTGCCATAGAGTGATGTTTCTGGAACTTACAGCTATCAAAAACTGAGATATGAACTGATACTACAAAAAACTCAAAAACAAGCCCAAGAGTGAGGGCCGAAACTAAACAGGATAACCAAACTAAGAAGGAGCGACTACTCATCAGGTGGCTGTGCCACAACTCTACACCAGAGCTCATCTGGTTCCCTCTCATTCTTGTACAGGTCCGCAATGGAAGTGATCACTTGCTTGGAGGGTGGTGGAACCACTTGCATCTCGCTCGCTTGCCCAGTATCACCTTATGCCATTTCCACATCCTGATGCCCGCTTTCCTGACCCTGCAAATCCTTGCTCGACAAGTGCACCAACCCTGCATGCAGTCCCGAGGTCTGTACATCAGTGTTGCACAAACCCGTCGAGCTCAAACTAGGAGCGTTATCCTGAGGCTCTTCGCGAAAGACAGCAGTAATTGAGGCTGTGACTCGAGGGCGATTGAGTGAGTAGTTGAAAGAGAAGTGTGCGGTATGAGGCTGAACAGAGAGATTTGGAGGCTCCGGGGAGTCCAGGTGATGGCTAGAGCGAAGCATGCGACCTCTCTGAATCCTGGTGTGGCTATTCGAATGAGAAGATGAATATGAGGAGGTGCTGGAGGTGGAGGGAGAGCATCAAGGCTGGCGTTTGGTGCTGCCTCTCCGGCACCTCATCCTTTGCCGAAGGCGAGGCATATTCTCAGTCATGACAAAGGGCCCAAGAAGAAAAGGAAGAGCAGGACTGACAGAGGACTGAGGCGAATGAAAGTTCAGAGAGACCGAAGCTATCATATAGAATCCAGAATGAGAGAAGTGGAGATTATCTCCAAAGTCCAGACAACAATTCAGCCTGCTCCTCTTGCCAGTAGCCGTGCGCACATTTGGGAACCCTGCATCTGGGGTGCATCATTGATTTATCAGCAGGGGAGAGCTAACCAAACCAGAGCAGCTCACCATTATTTCAATCCAGACGACCTTGCATTGAGAAAAACCCTGCAATAAACCTCCATTAATAAGAGCCGAAGGCCGATTCATTTCGTCACATGCGAGATCGCACCGAGGAGCGAGTCGGGATTGTAACCAGCGCCAGGAGTAAATGCAATTAAGAAATTTGCAGCCAAAATTAAATTCCGAACGCCAACTACCTTATGTGTGGGCAGGTGTCTCCCCACCATGCCACGACCCAGTCCCATCAACTTATGCTCTGTCCTCCTCACCCGCATCTAGGAACTCTGCTTCACTCTGGACCAATTTTTTGCATTCCTGTTTTTTATCATGATTTCGAATTATGTCGAGAGTACCTGTAAGAAGATTGTGCATACTATCCACTCCCAAGTTTGAAATTAGATCAACGACTTTGTTACCTTCCCATCTGATATGCTTTAATAGGAGTGCTCGGTTGTTGTGGAGCCACCTTTCTATAGCCTCCAAACGTGCCTCAAGTCTCCAAATATTGGCCTTTTCATTGTCAAGAGTTGGGTAGTATTATGTGTGCCAAGATTGCAGAGCCAAGGTTTCTGTGAGATTGAGACAGAAGTTTCTCTAGATAATGTCTAGAGGAGCATTTTGATCTTTGAAAATGTGCTTGTTTCGTTCTTTCCAGATTGTCCATAGGAGAAGGCCTGGGATTATTCTCCAAAGTTGGTTTAGTAATTTTATTTTGTATGGAGTCTGATGCTAGTTGCATATGGAACTGATTATGTCTTCAGAGATTCTGCAATTTTTTTGGCATTGAAAATTATCTGGTTCAGATTTTGGAATTATTAGAACTAGTTTACTTCTGTGTTTTGACTCAAAATTAAAAAATATTGGATTCACTCTTCTTTTGGAGTCTCAGGTTCAGATTTTGAGCTTGTTTGAACCTTTGTTTTCTATCCTAGTCTACCTAAGTGATAAGCCAAAATTAAGTTGTTTGGAAAATTGAATTCACTAACCTATCAACAGTAAATTTAAAACTAATTAGTCATGATTAGGATGTATGACTAACTAGGAGTGTGTTTTTCAGAAGTGGCATTTGAGCTTGCACACTTTCAGATTTTGTTTCTCTTTTTTGGTATGGGGATGTACCTTTATTGTTTTTACAATCTACCCTCTTTTCTTTCTTTTACTGTTTTTGCATTTTTTGATTTTTCTATCTTTGAATGCAATGACGAATGAAATATTTATAATGAGAAAAATATAAAAAATGCTTCCAAACATGATAGGATCAAGAGAAGTAATGTTTAAGCATCCTGCCATTGACAGGACCCCCAAATAGTTCAGCTCCATTCAATTCCTACAAAAAATAGGCATTGTTACCAGCAATAGAATGAATGAGATAAGGGCCAAGCCATAAGTTATCAAATTTCCCATGCTTCCCCTTGTCTTCTCTCCTTGAGTCCCACTTTAAAACTGTGTCGCCAACATTGAAATTGTTGGCCTTTGTTCTTCTATCAAAAAGCTTCTTGATACTCTCTTGCTTTTGTAATTCTCTATTGTAGACCTCCTCTCTGGTTTACTGAAGATGTATAGTCTGATTAATCCTTCTGATCATGTCACTGTCTTCAGACTGCACCTCTTGAATCAACTTCATAACTGGTACACCAAGGCTGGTTGGAAAAATTGCATCTGTACCATACACAAATTGGTAGGGTGACATTCCAATGGATTTCTTAAGTGTCAATCTATCAGCCCAGAGTGCATGAACTAGCTTTGTGTGCCAAGATTTCTTGTTGTCCTCCAGCAACTTCTTGATTATGTTCACCAAAATCTTGTTTGAGGATTCTGCCAGCCCATTACCTTAAGGGTAATAAGCAGTAGAATGACCCAATTTTATCTAATATTTGTGACAGAATTCAACCATATTCTTGGATCCAAAATCTGTAGCATTATCAGTGATGATCTTCCTAGGACAACCAAATCTAGAGAGGATATGAGTCTCAATGAATTTTTTGATGACAGAGTCATTAGCTTGTCTAGAAGGGATGGCTTCTATCCACTTGGTGAAGTAGTTTGTTGCAGTGAGAATCCATTTATGTTGGGAAGATGAGGGTGGATGGATTTCTCCCATGAAGTCAAGTCCCCACTGTTGAAGAGGAGCTTCAACAGTGATTGGATGCAGAGGTAAGGGTAGCAACTTTCTTTTTCCTTCAAAAAGTTGGCATTTATGACAGGCAATTATCATCTTGTGCACATCTAGAAAGAGGGTGGGCCAATAGTAACCATCTCTAAGGATTTTGTTGGCTGTTGTCTTCCAGTAGAGGTGGCCTCCACATTCTCCTTCATGGAATTCATGCTTAACCTTCTCTGCATCATTCTCAGGCAAACATTTAAGCAATATTCCACTTGCATTTTTCCAATAAATACATTTATCTATAATGTAGTAGTTTACAGATTTTAACTTTAAAAACCTTGCCTTTGTTTTGGATAAACCAGGAGGTGTATTCAAATTAAGCAAAACATATAGAATATCAGCATACCAAGAGGAATTCATTAAATAATCTTCAATAATGGGAGTAGATAGTTCCTCTTGTTCATCTAAAGCATTAATCATATTAATATCAAGAACTTCAAAATTTGATTCAGCCATTAATCTAGCTAGACCTTGGCCTTTGATGAGTCTAGTGGGCTTGATTTCTAAGTAATATTCAAGTATTACAGCTATCCACTTACCTCTCTTACCATCTGGGTCCTGTGTTAGAATTTCTTTCACAACTAAATTTGGGACAAAGGCAATGATGTGTGAGTGAAGGATGTAAAACCTAAAGTCTTTTAAAGCTTTGACCAAAGAAAAAGTTTTATTTTCCATGATGTTATACTTCAAAGGAGCATCTCTCAATGCCTTCCTAAAAATTCAATAGGCTTCTCTTGTCCCTATGGAATTTTCTGTAATAGGACAATAGCTATTGTATGTTCTGATGCAAATAAAAATATATAAAAACCTTTTGAAAAATCAGGACTTATTAGAACTGGTGTTTTGGTTAATGCTTGTTTGACCAGTTCAAAGGACTTCTTTGCTTCTAAGTTCCACTTAACTCCTTGCTCCTTCTTCAGCATGTTTGTAATGTTCCTAAGGAGTTCAGTAGTTGGGTATGAAGCTTCTCAAGAAATTGATCTTTCCAATGAAATATTGTAGTTCCTTGATGTTTTGAGGATGTGAGATTTGCAATATAGCCTCAATCCTTTTTGGGTCTATCTTTATCCCCTCTTTTGAAATAATGTGCCCAAGAAGTTTACCTTATTGGAGACCAAACAATGTTTTCTTAGGATTTAAAGATATCCCAAACTTTCTGCATTTCTCGAATAATTTTCTCAAGTGTTCTAAGTGCTCTTCATCTGTCTTGGAAAATACAGTGACATCATTGAGGTAAATAATGATGAAGTAGCCCAATTCTTCCGAGAATGCAATGTCCATGGCTCTCTGAAAAGTAGCACCAGCATTCATTATACCAAAGGGCATTTTCACATACATGAAAGTGCCCCAAGGTGTAGTAAAGGTTGTCTTTAATTGATCATCAGGATGAACTAAAATCTGATTGTATCCTGAATAGCCATCTAGAAAAGAAATTCTTTTAGAACCAACTACCCTTTGTAAAATATGGTCCATCGTGGGTAAAGGGTAGTTGTCTTTCAATGAAGCTTTGTTTAAGTCTCTAAAGTCTATACAAAGCCTAATCTCTCTTGTTTTCTTCCTAACTGACACCAGATTAGACACCCACTCAGAATATCTAATAGGGACAATAATACTAGCTTTATACATTTTCTTGATCTCCTTCTCAACCAAAGGTAACTGAACAGGGTTTATTCTGCGCAATTTTTGTTTAAATGGCTTTTGGTTTTCCTTGAGAGGTATCTTGTGCTGAATTATTTCAGTGTCATAGGATTTCAGATCCTCATAACTCCACGCAAAAACATCAGAAAATTCTTTAAACAGCTCTATGTATTTGAGTTTAATGTGAGCTGGTAAAGTCTTAGACAGTTTGATCATTTTCAGTTTTAGTTCACTGCCTATATTACACTCTTCAACTTCAGTCTCGACAGGCTCCAGTTTTGGCTTTTTGGCCACATTGTTGAAATCAAACAACTCTTCTAAAGGGGCCAGTCCCTTTGGCAAACCTTGATTTTTGGACTGCAAGGTTTCTAAATTATCTGTTTCTAACTCTCCAGTCATTTATGTTGTGTTTTCAAGTTTTCTAGACAAAAGATTTACATCAGAAACCTCAGGAGACTTTTCTTCTTCATTAAGAAAATTTTCTTCACTAGGGCAGTCTGTTTCATAGTCTGAATCCGAACTTGGTAGTTCAAATTCATTTCTGGACTACAGGAAGTCTTCTATTCATTTGTCTCTGTCAAACACTTGCCAATATTTCTCATTATCAGGGATAGATGGTCTGAATTTAATCTATTTTTTGCATTTTTTGGTTTCATAAGGTGTTAAGCATGTTCTAGAAGCAAAATCTAAACTGTGGGCCATGATATTCTTTTGTCTTGGGACAAAAATCAGTTGGGATTCCTCAAAATTTTTCAATAAATCCACTACGTTGTTCCTATAGGCTCTAATTCTGGGGTGATTAGCGTTGTATTCCCCATTCACTTGCCTAATGATTAACTCAGAATCCCCATGTACTTTTATTCTTTTAGCTCCTAATTTCTTCAAAAGGTGTAAGCCTAAAAGAAGGGATTCATATTCCACTATGTTATTCGAACACTGAAAGTTTAATCTGTAGGAATGGCCTTCCGTGTGGTTGTTCTTAGTGTTACGTATCCAGATGCCTGCACCAACATTGCTCCTAGTGAAAGACCCGTCGAAGTTCATACTCCATAGAGGACTAGTTTCAGGTTCAACAGTTTGATTACTATCCTCTTCAACTAACGTGCTTTCGGATTGTTCTTGAAGATCAGCACTCTGTTGAATTTGTTTTAATTCCTCATGTTTTTCTTTAAGTTGAGGGTTGTTTTCTTAACCCTCTAGGTTTAAAAGCAAAGGATGGATGATTTGTAGCTCCAGACCCATGTTTGGTTTGCTATAGTTTTCTGGTTCAGCAAACTGTTTCAATACTTCTGTGTTGTCTTCCCCCTCCTCTCTATTAGCCATTAATTCAGTTAAAGTGACTTGTTGACTGAATGCTTCATCGTTAAAAAGGATAAATGAATCAAGGCCTATGTTTACAGAATAAAGAGGAGAGTTTTGTGGTCTCTCTTGGTTAGTAACCATGTATTGCGTATGGGACTCCCTATAAAGTCTTCTAGTCTGATTGAAAACAGGGATGGTCACATATGTCATGTCCATCTGCATAGTTCCTTGTAACTTAGCTCCCAAAGACCTTGACAACAGAATTCCACACTTTGGGGGTACATCAGCCACAACAATATCCATTACTAAACATTTGGCTGGGATTTGTGCTAAGTTAACACAGAGGTCTTTGATTAATCCTAAACATTTCACTCTGCTTAAGTCAAAAGAGTAAATATCTTTATAAGGTCTGGTGATTTCAAGGCCTAGGTTATCCATTATGGCTTTGGGCATTAAATTATGAGAGGCCCCTGAATCATGCATAGCGTTATGCAAAATCTTGTCATGAACATTTAAACTAACATAAAAAGGAGGAATTGGTCCCTCTTGATATCTACCTTCAATATTAGGACCAAAAATGAGCTCTAGCTGGTCATCGTTAAGATTGAAAGTGTCATTATTCTCTTCTATGTTTAAAGCCTTCAAAATTTGGGATCTATATACATTTTGGGTAGCTAATTCAGTGAGAGGAACAGAGATCTTAATTCTGGAAATTTCCTGCTCCAAACTAAAAGGCATCTGATTCTTTGAAGTGCTTGTTTTAGCCTTATTAACTGCCACTCTATCAGCAAAATCAATTTGTTGATTTCTTCTATTTACATTGGTTAGAATTGTTTTAACAGGAGCACTAGCTGAGGTGCTAGTGCTGCTAAGATTTGCACTCTGTTTTTCATTGTTTTGAGTGTCTTTCTCTTTGTTTTTATCAGAATTTATAGCCACTGTTTTGTCCTTTTGTTTTACAATTTTGGGTTTATTTACAGTTCTGCTTTGTGAAGATTTGTCAGAGGTTTTGTTGTTGGGGGTTTCCAGATTCTTTTTACTTCTAAGGTCACATTCCTTTGTGGTTTCTATGATGACATTTTCCATTTCTTGATAGTAATATTCATCTTCTGGTATTTTTTCATCATAGGGTGTATATAGACCTTATTTTCTATCATAATGAACTTCAAAGTCATAATTATCTACTCCCAACATATTGATATCATCTTCCTCTATTCATTCTAATGTTTCTTCAACCTCACCTACATAGTTTTGATGAAAGCGAGTAGTGATCTGTTGATCATCTTCCCTTGGTTTGTTTTGAGGTTGGTTTCTTCTGAAATTATGATTTTGGTTTTGGTTTTTGTTTTGAGGAGCTATTTGGTTCTGAATTTCTTGTGCTCTCTCAAGAATTCTCATCTTTTTCATCATCTCCTCCATCATTCTTTCCATCTTTGAGCTAGATGTGGAAGGTGTAGATTCCTCTCTAAAGGACACTCTCTTCTCATTCTTCATTCTTTCTCTTTTCTCCATTAAGTTAACTTCCACAGCAAGAGCCCCTTTTTGCATATATTCTAGGGTTAAAGTGTCTCTCTCTCTCAGATGATAGGCCATATTAGGATCAAATCCTTTAGGAAACTTGTTTAAAGCTGAGCCTTATGGAGGTTTTAGGTCTGGGGGAAGGGCATTGTAAATGCTATTAAACCTAGTGCAATAGGCTTGTACACTTTCCCCTGCGTTTCTTTGGAGATTCTTGTAATCAGAAAGTACTTGGAGAGGGTTTTTCTTTACTTCCCATTTGTTTAGGAATATCTGATGGAAGGCTTGGAGATCATTAATACTGTGAGGGGTTAAGCCTTTAAACCATTTTCTTACTTCTCCCCCTAAACTCTGAGCAAATAATATGAGTTTGATAGTTTCATCATCAATCTCATTTCTGTCAAAGTAGTCATTCATCTTATCCACATGTTGTGAAGAAGTAGTTGCATTACTGGCATCACACAATGGTATTTTGGACTGATAGTCCTGTGGAAGATTGACTAAGGGAAAAGGAAGGACTAAGGGAGCATACCATGTTGCCATGATAGGTGGTGGAGGTGGATTTACAAGAGGTGGATTAACAAGAGGGAAAGTGGGCTAGAATGGATTGGTTTGGATAGTGGATGTATGAAGAATAGATGTGGATGGACCAGGGATATATTGTTGAGCTGATCTTGGATGAGAGACACCTAAGTTGTGAAGGAAATGTAAATCAGGAGGTGTTGTTTCTCTACTACCAATATGTTCACTTTGTTTTGGGGATGAAAGTGAAGACTCTAAATCTAGCTGATCTAAATCATCAAGTGACCTAGTTCTAAATGGATTTCTTAAGTCAACTTGCGATTGTTGTAGAGCTGCAAGGTTTTCAAGAACAAAATTAGCTCTCAAGGGTGATCTGAAAACAGTTGAAAATTTATCCTTAGGAGACTTCCCAAGTATTCTTGTTGGGTGTGGAGCCTGATTATCTTGTTTACTTTGTATCACAGCGTTGGACCCCTGTACCTTAAAAGGGGTGGCAACGCCGCCCGTAATTAATCGCTGTCGCCGCTGCCCCCGAAGCTAAAAACAGATGTAAAATTGCCTTGTAAAAGTATAGTAATTTCTAGTCAATCTGGGCCGTTCATTAGGCAAATGATCTGACGGTAGAAGTTATGTTTAGATTAGGGCTTTTTGCTCTAGAAGGAAACCCCCTTGTATATATGAGGGTATTGTATTGTGGCTGTGTATTATGTATGTGTATTCTCAGAGCGAGAAACAGAGAGGGAGACTGTGAGAGAGAACAAAGGACATTACAGTGGATCTGCTGTAGGTTTTGTCTCTTCATTTTTGCTGGATAATAGAAAGGAAGGACTGGCTATTCAGGGTGGACGTAGCCCAAATTGGGTGAACCATGTTATATCTGTGTCTCTCTAGTTTTATGTGTTTTGTGTGCATGTATTTTTCCACATATTTTATGTGTTGCATTGCTCCATAATATATAATTTTCTAACAACTGGTATCAGAGCTGAAGGTATATTTGGCTAATAAACTCGCAGGAAATAAGGGTTCCTCGTTCGAGTGGGAGCAATGGCGGACGATGGTAAGTTTAGGGTCAAGAAATTTAACAGCCAAAACTTCCCGCTGTGGAAGATGCAGATGGAAGATTATCTGTATCAGAAAGATTTGTACCTACCATTGAGCGGAAAAAAAAAAGAAGCCGGCGACCATGACAGACGTGGAATGGAACATTCTTGATAGAAAGGCACTCGAAACAGTACGGTTGTGTCTTGCAGCATCAGTGGCCTTCAATATTTCGAAGGAAACAACAACAGAGGGTTTGATGCAGACATTGGCGAAACTATATGAAAAACCCTCGGCCTCAAACAAGGTATTTCTTATGAAACGACTATTTAATGTGAAGATTTCGGAAGGTGGATCTGTTGCAGACCATTTAAATGAATTTAATACAGTTACCAGTCAGTTAAGTTCTGTAGGGGTAAACTTTGATGATGAAGTTAGAGCTCTGTTATTCTTGTGCTCATTACTAGAAAGCTGGAATGGTTTAGTTATGGCCATTAGTAACTCTGTCTCTGGATCTAATACTTTAAAGTTTGATGATGTTGTTGGTACTATCCTTAGCGAGGAAATGCGACGGAAAAGCTCCGGTGAGACATCGAGTAATGATTTGAGTGCAGAGTCTAGGGGAAGAAGAATGGAAAGAGGAAAGAGCTCGAGATATCGCAGTAAATCAAGGAAAGGCAGATCCAAGTCTAGATCGGGGATAGTGTTCTGGAATTGCGGAAAGAAAGGACACCTAAAGAAAGATTGTAGATCTCGGAAGGGAAAAGAAAGAGACACACAGCAAGAAAACAATCATGAAGCAAATGTGACAGGTGATGTGTTACAAGATGCTTTGATTCTTTCTTTCGAAAATGTTACTAATTCTTGGGTTGTAGATTCAGGGGCTTCATTCCATGCCACACCTGATAAGAAATATTTTCATGACTATGTTCAAGGAGATTTTGGACAAGTTCGTTTGGGTGATGATAAACCCTGTAAAATTGTTGGAATGGGTAAAGTTCTTGTAAAACAACAGAATGGAAACGAGTGGCTACTAAAGGAGGTAAGGCATGTTCCAGATCTGAAGAAAAATCTGATTTCAACAGGGCAGTTAGGCAGTGAAGGTTATGTGACAACTTTCACAGATAAAACTTGGAAGGTCACCAAAGGAGCACTGGTAATAACAAAAGGTGAAAAGGTTGGTACATTGTATTTATGCAATGGTATTTCTAACTCTATTAATGCTTTAACTTCCAAAGGAGCAGATGCAGCATTATGGCATCATAGGCTCGGACACATGAGTGAGAAGGGGATGAAGATTCTTCACTCAAGAAATTTTTTGCCGGGTTTGAAGAATGTTGATTTGGATTTCTGTGAGAATTGCATTTATGGAAAACAGAAGAGAGTCAGATTTCTCAGAGTTGGGAAAGAAAAGAAGAGCGAAAAATTAGAGCTTGTGCATACAGATGTATGGGGACCTTCTCAGGTATCATCTCTCGGTGGCTCTCGTTATTATGTTACTTTTATTGATGATGCAACTAGAAAAACTTGGATTTATTGTATTCATAATAAATATGATGTATTTGATACTTTCAAGAAATGGAAAGCTTTGGTTGAGATTGAGACAGGAAAGAAGTTGAAGTGTCTCAGATCAGACAATGGAGGTGAATATTGCAGCAAAGAGTTTGATAGGTACTGTTCATAGCATGGAATTCGTAGAGAGAAGACAGTTCCAAGAACACCACAAGAAAATGGTGTGTCAGAAAGGATGAACAGAACAATCATGGAGCGTGCAAGGTGCATGAGATTGCATGCAGGATTGCCTTTACAATTTTGGGCAGATGTTGTATATACTGTTGTTTATCTAATAAACAAAGGGCCTTCAAGTTCCTTGGATGGTGGTATTCCAGAGGAAGCATGGACAGGTAAAAAGGTAAACTACTCTTTTTTAAAGCCTTTTTGTTGTGAGGCCTTTGTCCATATTAATAAAGAAAACAGAACAAAGCTTGAGGCAAAATCAAAGAAATGTACCTTTATTGGATATGGTGCTAATGATTTTGGTTATCGCTTATATGATTATGAAAATCACAAAATCATTAGGAGCAGAGATGTAATATTCAATGAAAATGTCTTGTATAAGAATCAACTGCAGGAAAAGAAACAGGAAAAAGAAAGCAAGGAATAAACGGTTCTTGATGAGATAAATGAAAAAGTAAAGGTGCCTGAAAATAATAATAATCAACAACCACAACAGAAACAACCACCACAACAGCAACAGGCACCTCAAACACCTGAAAGTGGTGTTAGAAGATCTACCAGGATAAGTAGACCCCCTGAACGATACTCTCCTTCATTATATTATTTATTGTTGACTGATTCTGGTGAACTGAATTTTATGAAGAAGAAATGTAGGTTGAAAGCAGGAAGAAGTGGGAGCTAGCCATGGAAGAAGAGATGGACTCCTTAATGCATAACCAGACTTGGGACTTAGTCAGGTTGCCTGCAGGTAAAACTACATTGCAGAATAAATGGGTTTACAGGCTGAAGGAAGAAGATGGAGGAAAACAGAGGTACAAAGCTAAACTTGTGGTGAAGGGTTTTGCACAGAAGAAAGGTATTGATTTTGATGAAATATTTTCTCCTGTTGTTAAAATGAATTCAATCAGAACTATTTTAAGTCTTGTAGCAGCGGAAGATTTACATCTTGAACAGTTAGATGTAAAGACAACATTTCTCCATGGAGATTGGGAGGAAGAGATATACATGCAGCAACCAGAAGGATATGAGGTAAAAGGGAAAGAAAAATTGGTGTGCAGGTTAAAGAAGAGCTTGTATGGCTTAAAACAGGCTCCAAGGCAGTGGTATCTAAATTTTGACAAGTTTATGTCTGAACAAGGTTATACTAGATGTCACTCTGATCATTGTGTTTATCTGAAAAGGAAAATTGATGGCAGCTATATTATATTGTTATTGTATGTAGATGACATGCTTGTTGCAGGGTCTAACATGCAGGAAATAAATGTGCTCAAAAGAAAATTGGAAAATTCATTTGCAATGAAGGATTTGGGAGCTGCAAAACAAATCCTTAGTATGAGGATAACTAGAGATAGGAAAAATCACAAATTAACACTGTCTCAGAATGAGTACATAGAAAAGGTGTTGAAAAGATTTAATATGCAGAATGCAAAACCAGTTAGTACACCTTTTGCTAGCCATTTAAAACTTAGTAAGGAGATGTTGCCAAAGACCCAAGAAGACATGGATTATATGTCTAAAGTTCCATATGCATCAGTAGTTGGAAGCTTAATGTATGCAATGGTCTGCACAAGGCCTGATATTGCACATGCAGTGGGAGTTGTAAGCAAGTATATGAACAATCCAAGAAAAGAACATTGGAAGGCAGTAAAATGGATTCTCAGATATTTGAGAGGTACCACAAATCAAGCATTATGCTTTGGTGGTTCAAACATTGCTCTAAATGGATATGTTGATGCAGATATGGCAGGTGACAGAGATAACAGGAGGAGCAATACAGGATATGTATTTACTGGAGGTGGAACAGCTGTCAGTTGGGTTTCAAAAATCCAAAGTGTTGTTGCACTTTCAACAACAGAAGCCGAGTATGTTGCTGCAACAGAGGCTAGTAAAGAAATGATTTGGTTACAAAGGTTTATTGATGAATTGGGTAAGAAGCATGATATGGGCACACTATACAGTGATAGCCAAAGTGCTATTCATCTTGCAAAGAACTCAACATTTCATTCCAGGACTAAACACATACATCTCAATTACCATTTAATACGATCAGTATTGGAAGATGGAGAGTTGAAGCTGGAAAAGATACACACTAGCCAGAATCCTGCAGATATGCTAACAAAAGTTGTAACCAGGGAGAAACTGAGAACATGCTCAGTTTCAATTGGTCTTCAAGGATGACGATGAAGATGAGGAATAGCCAGGTCCAAAGAGGAGTCATTGTCCAGCAAATGAAGCAGCGGTAGAGTTGCTACAATCAGTCTCCAAGTGGGAGATTGTTGGGTGTGGAGCCTAATTATCTTGTTTACTTTGTATCACAGTGTTGGACCCCTATACCTTAAAAGGGGCGGAAATGCCGCCCGTAATTAATCGCTGCCACCGCTGCCCCCGAAGCTAAAAACAGATGTAAAATTGCCTTGTAAAAGTATAGTAATTTCTAGTCAATCTGGGACGTTCATTAGGCAAATGATCTGATGGTAGAAGTTATGTTTAGATTAGGGTTTTTTTCCCTAGAAGGAAACCCCCTTGTATATATGAGGGTATTGTATTGCGGCTGTGTATTATGTATGTGTATTCTCAGAGTGAGAAACAGAGAGGGAGACTGTGAGAGAGAACAAAGGATATTACAGCGGATCTGTTGTAGGTTTTGTCTCTTCATTTTTGCTGGATAATAGAAAGGAAGGACTGGCTATTCGGGGTGGACGTAGCCCAAATTGGGTGAACCACGTTATATCTGTGTCTCTCTGGTTTTATGTGTTTTGTGTGCACGTATTTTTCCGCATATTTTATGTGTTGCATTGCTCCATAATATATAATTTTCTAACAATTCTTTCAGGGTTATCAACTATCTCAGGAGGGTTTGGGTCAGGGTAGGCTCTAGTATGAATCTTTCTTGGAGCCACTATGATGTGTTTTTCAAACCCAACTAAACAAGAAAATTTTAACCAAATATGAAAATCTTTAAGAGGCTGAATGATCTGTTTATACTAGAAAACTTTAATCCTAAAGTTCTCTAACTAATTTTATATGATGTTATGATGATAATGGGTCTTTCCTAGTGGACTCTTAAGGTCTGTTTAGGATTGTGGAGTCACCAAGTGGAAATTTTTAGCTCTTTTGGAGGTAAAAGGTTTTATGGTCCACCACCATGTTTATTGAGTACCAATCTGAAATTATTTTTTGGTTTTCTGAGTTATTTTAGTCCTATGGGTTCTGTTAGCCCCCCTATGAAATTTTTGACAAGCAAATAGGGGGCTAAATCATTGTTGAGTCTTCAAGGAATGTTTTTCCCCTGAAAACCCATCCTCCTTGAAGTCTCTCAATTGCTGTGCCTGATACAAATCCCCCTCTGCTAGTAAATTGCTAAAAAGGGCCTATTATTCCTTCCTTTACCCCTGCAACATACATCAATTCCCCCTCTTTCCCTTTGTCCGAATTCCCTTTCTTTTACCCTCATTTAGCCTCTTTTACCCCCCCTTGGCTCCAGTTATATTTCCATGTTTACCCCTCAAATCCCCCCAAAAAATCCCCTTAAGTCCTTCCCTTACTCTTTATTTCCCATTTTTCCCCTTATCGTTCCCCTTCCCAACCACCAAAATCCATTAAAAAGGGGCCAAAACCCACTTCCCGACCTTATTATAGGCCTAAGCCCCTTTCCTGCTAGCCTCGTGAACCACTTCCCCACATGTGCCCCGGCGTTGGGACCAAGCGCTTAAGTCCCGAGCGCTAATCGCAATCGGAACTATCGGCGGGAGGAAAAATCCTTTGTAAAAGCGAAAACCCCCGATGCGATTGTTTTAACACATAAGTCCTACGATAAGTCTGGCGATGCGTTCCGCACCGTTGATCTTCCACGGAGATCTGACGGTGGAGCATTAATCGCAAGCCTCCTCCCAATCGCAATCGCAACATGTTAAGTGCACCCTCCGATCGGCCCATCGCAAGCGATTGCGATGCGATTAATCGCAAAAGTTTCCACCCGATCCCCGATCGCACTGCCTCCTCGATTACATCCTGACCGTTGATCTGTCCCTCCGATCCAATGGCCCTACGCTAATCGCTCCATCACAATCGCAAAAACTCAATCGCATGGCTTGTCTCCCGAACTCCGATTGCGATGCTCCGATTTAATCCTGGCCGTCCGTCCTCCCGCAGATCCGACGGTCACCGCAGCTCCCGATTGCGCCCTCTCTCCGATTTAACGTGAGCCGTTGATCTGGCCTTCGGATCTAACGGTCAGCGCTCAATCACAAGCCCCTCTCCGATCGCAATCGCAAATCGTTTCATCTGACTCCCGATTGTGATCTCCCTATTAAATCTCTGTCGTCCATTCCCCTGCTGATCCGACGGCCATCGCACTAATCGCTCCATTCCTCTGATGAACCCAATCGCAAGTCCTTCTGTTTCCCTTACGATTAAATCTTCGCCGTCCATTCCTCCCCTAGATCGACGGTCATCGCCCAATCGCAACATCGCTCCGATCGCAATCAAAACTTTTTGAATGTGTCACCCCTGCCCCCCCCGATTGCGATCCTCCGATTTGATCCTGACCATCCATTGGATCTGGGATCTAACGGCTCAAATCTAATCGCCCTCCGCCTCCGCTAGGTCCCACTCTTACATTCGTCTCTGTTGCATTTCATGCATTTTGTTTGTTTTTTGTTCGTTTCATGTATTGTTACGCCGGTCAATCTCCGCCATCGATCCTCATCTCCAGGCCTGAATCCAACGGTCTGCGCTACATATTTCTACCAAACCCTATTGTCCGCACATTCCACCACTCCACTGTATTTTCATCATAATAGTGTTGTTTCCGCCACCGCCGCACCACCATTTTGTTCACCCTGCGTCCATTGCTCCGTCCGCTGTTGTCTTCACAAGTTTGTTGTGTTGCAGAGTTTCTAGGAGATGAGGCCGCCGTTGTTCAATGTACTACCTCAATGGCGAGCGGCGCAGTCAGGATCAAATCTAATGAGCCAGTACCATCAGGAAAGTCAAGGAATGGGGCCGTCATGACTCACATTAATGGAAAGCAGAGTTCAAACGCCGAAAATCATGCCGGCGCCATTTAAAGCTCAAGCTAACTCGACAGAGGCAGTAATGAAGCAGCAAGGAGTTTCAGTACAGAGCAGAGGGATTAGTGCACATCAACGAAGATCTTGAGCTCTAAAACAGAGGTTTAAAGAGGCAAAGCATCATTTTGAAGACCCCGAGGATCGATATGGAGATCCTGAACATCAATAAGAGGTAATATCAAGGTTTTCTTATCAGCAGAATGTTTTGCCATAAAGGACAGGTCTCCCATACAGTCTTTATTATACGCCGTGTCCCTGAAGGAGTTTTTCGTCCCAGCTATAGTTCAAAACAATCTAACATCTATGAGGCAGACCTCTCAGCAGTTTCTTTCATTTTGTTCAAATCACCTGGAGTACTACAGCCAAAAGGTCAAATCATATCCAAAGCAGATCTCTATTGCACCGGGGAGATGACAAAGATTAAATATACAGCATATCAAGCGGAATGGGCCTCAGCCCTGCATTCATTGTTGTGTTTAAATGTAACATTTAAAATTCACCTACCTCCTCAGTCGGTCCTCTGTGTCTCTTCTGCTATAAAGCACAGGAGGATATCATTGTAATGGTTGTTGATGCATTATCAGTGAATTGCAAGCATTTTTGTCCTGAGACAAGTTCCTTGAGTAATGATTGTATGATAGGCTGAGAAATATGATGTATTCAGGCTGAATGTAAAAGCTTTGGGCAGTGATGTACCTGATTAGTATTGTGTTTAACATGATAAGCAGTTTTCATTGGATCCTGATCTACAACAGTTGGTGATGTTTTTCTTATCTCTGCGTTTATTTCCATTTCATTTCATGTTCTTCTGACTGGCATCTGAACGCATGACATAATATTTACCCTTGTTAGGTACCTTATGTCCCAGCTCTCTCAGTCTTTAACGTTTTCTGCTCATATGTGTATCTGAATATTGTTTTTAATTGACTAAACCAGTGTAGTGGATGATTATTGCCTGCTCTCTGATGTGCAAGTTAATAGAATCAATGTTCAAATGTTTTTGTTAAGATTTAATTGAAAGAGGTTAGGAACATTGGGAGGTTTAGAAGCCTGTCTCTGCCTCTTCATAACCTATCCCTTCCATATAAACCTTTTCAAGATCCCTTGTGTTGCCTATGGTTTTGTCCAAGCAGGCCTGAAGTTAAATGACCTCTGGCCTGATCTATAGACAGAATCGGATGGTTCTCCATCCTTCATTCTCATTCCTTAATGTTCCATCCCACCAATTAGTCTTTGAGATCCAAATGCTCTAGATGACTAGCCCAACTGAAGCTTACACATTGAACATAAGTAAATCCTTTCTTGACTCCATTGCCCAATGGCCTTAGTGTTCTCTGAGTTATCTATCCTTGCCTAGCTTCCTTCTTTACCCATCCTTGTCTTATGGTGAAACCTTCCTTCCTGATTCTCTACAACCAAACTCAAACAATCAAACAAACAACCTTGAGCCTATAACTAGCCTAAAATCACAATTAAGAACTTCAAAGACATATATCCTTTGATAATCATAGAGAGATCCCTCTCTGGACCTAGGAGGGCTAGATCCTAAGGTTTGAAAGTGGTTCTATGTTGTCTCATCTTTTGGTATTGCCAACCTTGCCAAAACATGGGAACCCCAACATAATGGCAACTCCGCTGGAGAATTCTGAGTGCTTTTCATTTCAAACCTCCTTAGAAGCTTAGAGCTCTGGTTAGGTTGGCAGTAAAACACTTATCCTTCCTATTCCACTTACCTCTGGTGTGTTTTACCCCTTACTCTCAGACAGAGCCTGGTAAGGGCCAGGTAGCCTCCGGATCTCACCCTCTTTAGGAGGTGACACATCTGGTAAATGCCCTCCCAGTCCATCTCTGGTTTGAGTTTGCTGTGTTTTGTGGGATATTTCTGAAAAGGATATTTCCTCATCACTGCGGTGGACAGTGGACAGTGTACCCTCATCATTTACTCCATTGTTCCCAAACGAAAAGACTCCACTAGTGATCAGTAGGCCTGATGATTACCTTGGTTTCACATAAGACTCCACTGGGAGACTAGATTCAAAACATAATGAAGGCTCCACTGGGAGATCAGCCCTGAGACAACATCAAACACAACAGAAATAACAAGTAGGGTTAAGCTGCTTGGCTAAAATAACACTCTGGCTCACAGAACCATTCATACAAGAGCTTTCCCTGATCCAAGCCCACCTGAAATAGTTGATAATCCTGAGAAAATCCTCAAGAGAACACCTGTAAGTAGGAGGTCAACTATTTCCAACAACATTCATAGAGCCAATTCTGCACTAGAAGATCTTGCAGCTCTATTAGACCCTTTCTTTGACCTAGACCTTCAAAACAGATTACCTATAACTAGTTCATTCGGTGTTTCAGACCAGCCGGACCCTAGGGACAGTGAAACCCCTCCTTCTACACCACCTGATCTCCACTTTCTCCAAAACTTGGGGCTTTCTCACCCGAGATCTGCTCAAAAGACTTCTGCTGGTCCAAACATCCCTGTCATCCAAATACCAGCTGCTCAAGCCAACCCTATACCCCACCAGAACATCATCATGGCAGCCTGGTATGCACCTCTAGTCCTACCTCAGCCTGTACTACCCTTACCAAATGATTACCAATCAAAGATCCCACACTTCCCTGCTAAAGAGCCTACAATAGCACAACAACATGTAGATAAAATCGAAGACTCTTTTGACTATATGGAAATTGATGATGAAACAATCAAAATGAGAATTTTTGCACAGAGCTTGGGGGGAGAGGTTAAGAAATGGTTTAAAAACCTACCTACTGGTAGTATTCAAGATCTCCCTGCTTTATACCAGACTTTCATCAACAAATGGGAAACTAGAGCAAACCCTCGCCAGCTCCTAGCAGAATACATGTCCCTTAAGAGGAACGTAGGAGAGAGTGTTCATGATTATACCACTAGATTCAACAGTATTTATAATTCTCTCCCTCCAAACATGAAACCTCCACAAGGTATGGCCCTGGCCAAATATCCTGATGGATTTGATGCTGACATGGCCTATGAGCTTAGAGATAAAGAATATACCACATTGGAGGATATGCAGAAAGGGGCAGTAAACATAGAAGCGAATCTGATCGAGAAAAGGGCCAAACTGAGAGCTGAGAAGAGAGTAACATACAAGGATGACACTATAGCCTCCACTTCAGATCCAAATATTGACAGATTGTCTAAGAATGTGGATAATCTATACCAAATGATGGAAAAAATGGTTGTCACTCCGAACAGGAACCAAAATCAAAACTTTAGAAGAAACAACAACACTCCCAACAGACAGAAAGAGTCAGATCAACAAATCATTCCCCCATTTCAAAACTTCCTAGATGAGGATGAGGGAGTCATTGAGGAGTCTGAAGGGAATACTATTAACATGTTCGAAACAGAGGACTCAATTCTGAACTGTGACTCAGAGGAAGATCAACCCTCATCTTCATATTGGGATAAGGAGAGATTAGAAACTGAAGAGTACAGACTTGGGTTCCAAGATGCCATGTTACAGGTCAGAGAACAATATGGGCTCAGGAGCAAAAAGAACCAGGACACTTCCAAAACCAAAACTCCCGAGGTTACCATCAAGAAAAGGCCTGAAAAATCTTCTAAAGTAACTGCTGTGAACAACAATTCAACAGCCAAGAGTTCTGAGAGTAACAAAGAAAAGGACAACCAAAAAAATGAAAGACAAAGTCAACCAGCCAGTAGCACTAGCACCTCAGTTATTGCTCCTGATAAAACTGTTCCTACACATGTACATAATGAGAAAACACAAACTGATTCAGCCACTAAAACAGTGGCAAATAAAACAGAGTTGAACACTTCCAAGAGTCAGCCCACTTTCAGTTTAGAAAGTGAGATTGCAAAAATCAAAATATCTGTACCATTATCTGAGCTAGCCTCTTAGGATGTATATAAAGGCCAAATTTTGAAAGCATTGAATTTAGGGGAATACACTGATTCTGTAAACTTGAATGATGATCAGCCTGCCCTCTTGTTTGGTCCTAAGATTGAAGGTAAGTTTCAGGAAGGGGTAGTACCAACTTTCTATATTAGTCTCAACATTCATGATAAAATACTCCACAATGCAATGCATGATTCAGGAGCATCACACAACTTAATGCCCAAGGTAGTTATGGAGAGGTTAGGCCTAGAAATCACCAGACCCTATAAAGACTTGTATTCTTTTGACTCGAGTAGAGTAAAATGTCTTGGCCCGATCAAAGACTTGTGTGTGAGTTTGACTCAGATTCCTGTGAAATGTATGGTCATGGATGTAGTGGTGGCAGACGTGCCACCCAAATATGGCATGTTATTATCTAGATCATGGGGAGCCAAGCTACAAGGCACCATGCAGATGGATGGCTCATATGCCACTATTCCTATATTTGGCCAATTAAGAAGACTATATAGAGAATCCCAAATGAAATTCTTAGTCAGCAGCCCCGAGAAACCTGAAAATTCACCATTATATTATGTACATACCGACCTTGACTCCTTCATCTTTTGTAAAGATGAATCCTTATAAGAGCCAGAGTCCCAGAATAGGAATACAAATGAGAACGCCGAGCCTATGGACCTCCACATAATGGCCACTCTGGAAGAATATGATCAGGAAGACCGTGGGTAGCACACTGAAAATGAAGAGGAAATCAGCAATGAAGCCTGTAGGATCTGTGGTGGACCTCTCACTCCAAGTGAAACAAAAACAGAACAAGAACAGCAAGCTAACCACCACCCTGACATCCACGGCCTCTATGAACAACAAGATAGCTTACAACCTAGTACAGACCTCCCAACTCAACCTAATGGCGAACCCAGCTATAAGGGAGAAAGTGAAGTGGAAGTAAACAAAGAACCCCTGTGGGAAATGAACTTTTATGGGTCCTGTACTAGACAAAGCGCTGGAGCAGAAGTGTGGCTGCGTAACACCGAAAATGATCACGCAGAGAGCCACGCTGTCAATCTGCATTTTAAATGCACGAATAACATCGCAGAGGCTCTAATCTTGGGCTTAAATCTGTTGAAAAAATTAGGAGCCCGTAGGATAGTCGTGAGAGGATACTCTGAGTTAGTGATCAAACAGATGAATGGTGAGTATTCGGCAAAACACCCCAGGCTTAGGGCATATAGGAATGATACTCTAGATTTGTTGAAAACGTTTGTTGAATATGATTTAGTATCTATCCCTAGGGGTCAAAACGCTATTGCAAATGGACTAGCTTGCCTAGCTAGCTCATATCCTAAGGCCCCAGTTGACCAACAAATCATCATTCAGACTAAATTCAGGCCTACAGTGCCAGAAAATGAAAAATACTAGCAGGTCTTTAAAGGAGACAAACAGATTGAAGATTTCCTGATAGGCAGAAATGATTTTGAATTTTCTGATTCAGACTCGAAATCTGATGACAGCTGCCCAAGTGAGGATTCCCCAGATGAACTAGAAACACCTTGCAGTATAGAAATAAATTCTTTTTCTGAAGAAACTGGAGATTCAGCCATAAAACGTGAAAACGCAGATAGAGAAGAAATGGAGGTGCTGCAAGCCAAAGACAAGAACATACCAAGAGGCCTAGCACCCTTAGAGGATCTCTTTGATTTTGATGATGTTGCAAAGAAGCCCACAATAGAGCATGCAGAATCAGATGTAGAAGAATGCAACATAGGCACTGAAGACAAACCCAAAATGATAAAACTGGCTAAGTCTATACCTGCAGACATGAAGAAAAGATACATTGACTTGTTTAAGGAATTCGTTGATGTGTTTGCATGGAGCTATGAAGACTTAAAGGCCTATGACACCAACATCATACAACACAAGATAACACTGAAGGAAAATCAGAAACCTTTCAGACAAAAACTCCGTAGGATTAATCCAAAACAATTGCCTGCAGTAGAGAAGGAAATTAAAAAGATGTATGAGGCAGGCATAATTGTCCCTGTAAGTTTTTCTGATTGGGTTTCAAACTTAGTGGCTGTAAGGAAGAAAATAGGTGAGATCAGACTGTGCATAGACTTCAGAAACCTCAACAGAGCCTCCCTGAAAGACAACTACCCTTTGCCTAGAATGGAGCATATCCTACAGAAGGTAGTGGGCTCTAAAAGAATCTCCCTGCTTGATGGTTTTTCAGGATACAACCAAGTTCTAGTACTCCCAGAATATCAACTCAAAACAGCTTTCACCACTCCGTGGGGCACCTTCATGTATGTGAAAATGCCTTTTGGATTGATGAATGCTGGAGCTACCTTCCAGAGAGCAATGGATATTGCTTTCTCAGAAGAGACTGGACACTTCATAGTTATCTACTTGGATGACTTAACTGTCTTTTCTAAAACAGAGGAAGAACACTTAAAACATCTGAGGAAAGTTTTTGAAAAATGTAGAAGGTATGGTCTGTCCCTAAATCCTAAGAAGACTATTTTTGGGCTGCAAGAAGGTAAGATTCTTGGCCACATTATATCTGAGAAAGGGATTAGGATAGACCCCCAGAGAGTTGAGGGAATACTTCAAATTACACATCCAAGAAACATCAAGGAGCTACAGTCCTTCATTGGGAAGATCAATTTCCTTAGAAGATTTATCCCCAACCTTGCTGAGCATCTTAGGAAAATGACTGAAATTCTGAAGAAAGATGCTAGAATTAAGTGGACTGTCGAAGCCAAGAAATATTTTGAGTCAGTAAAGCTTGCACTTACCCAGGCCCCTGTCCTTATCAGCCCTGACTTTTCAAAAGATTTTCTGATCTTTTCATTTGCTTCCCCACACGCAATAGCTGCAGTTTTGCTGCAGAAAAATTCAGAAGGTAATGAAAAACCTATATCCTTCTTCAGTAAAGCCTTGAGAGATGCACCATTGAAGTACAACATCATGGAAAAGCAGGCCTATGCCCTGATTAAGGCCTTAAAATACTTTAGGGTGTACATTCTGCATTCTCACACCATTGCCTATGTGCCAAATATAGTGGTCAAAGATATCCTGTCCCAAGACCCAGATGGGAAAAGGGGCAAATGGATTGCTACAATTTTAGAATATGACATTGAAATCAAACCCACCAAGCTGATCAAAGGTCAATCCTGGCCCAATTGATGGCTGAATATAATCTAAAGGCCCTTGATATTAACATGATAAATGCCCTGGATGAGCAGGAAGGATTGCCCCATCCAACTGTTGAGGAGAAGTTTCAGAACGCTCCTTGGTACACTGATATCCTTTACGTGCTCACACACCTCAATGCCCCTCCAGAACTGTCCAAAACAAAGGCCAGATTCATAAAACTCAAAGCTAGAAATTACTGCATTATGAATGAGAGTCTATATTGGAAAAATCCAAATGGTCTTTTGCTGAAATGTTTGCCTGAAACTAAAGCTGAAAGAATCAAACAATAATTCCATGCTGGGGAGTGTGGAGGCCACCTGAGTTGGAAGGCCACTGCAAATAAGATACTCAGGGCTGGGTACTATTGGCCTACACTCTTTAGTGATGTTCATAAAATGGTCCTTACCTGCCACAAATGCCAAATTTTTTAGGGCAAAAGAAAGCTCCTTCCCCTCCCTCTACAACCTATCACCATAGAAGTTCCCTTCATGCAATGGGGCTTAGACTTCATTGGAGAAATCCACCCCTCTTCTGTTGGGCAACACAAATGGATCCTGACTGCTACTAATTACTTCACTAAGTGGATTGAAGCCATACCCACTAGGAATGCCACTGATTATGTCATCATTAGGTTCCTAGAAGACTTTATCTTATCTCGGTTTGGCTGCCCAAAGAAAATAATCACTGACAATGCTGCTGCTTTTGGATCCAAAAGAATGATTGATTTCTGTCACAGGTACGAAATTGCACTTGGACATTCAACTGCCTATTACCCCCAGGGTAATGGCCTAGCTGAATCATCAAATAAAAGCCTGGTTACAATCATTAAGAAGCTGCTGGAAGAGAATAAAAGGTCTTGGCATAAAAAGTTGATACATGCCTTGTGGGCAGACAGGCTCACTACAAAGAAATCTATTGGCATATCCCCTTTCCAGTTGGTTTATGGGACAGAAGCAGTTTTTCCTACTAGCCTTGGGATACCAGTGGTAAAGCTTATTCAAGAAATCCAATCAGAAGAAGACAGCATGATAAGGAGAATTAATGAAACAATCCATCTTCAGCAAACAAGGGAGCAGGTTTATAACAGAGCTGTCAAAGTGCAGGGAAACATGAAGAGACAATTTGACAAAAGAACCAAAGCAACAAATTTCAAAGTTGGGGACAAGGTCCTGAAGTGGGATTCAAGAAGGGAGGATAAAGGCAAGCATGGCAAATTCGACAGCTTGTGGCAAGGTCCATTCATCGTTCAAGCCACTGTGGGTCCTAATGCATTCTTCTTACAAGAACTCGATGGTATAGAGCTGTTTGGGGGTCCTGTCAATGGTAGGATGCTCAAACACTATTTCTACTAATTCTCCCTTTCCAGTTTCGTTTCCATTGTATATACCATTGCAAATTTTCATTTTCAAAAAAAAGGAGAAAAAATTGTCCCAAAAAAAAAAAAAAAAAAACAGAATGAGAAGAGAGGTTCAGACATGCTCAAAACATGAACCTCTGAGGTAAAAGGATTGGCTCTAATAAACTCAAAATCTGAGCCAAAGGGAAGAAGAATAGCTGGTCCTTACAAGCTCAAAATCTGGATCAGCAGTGAAAGAAGATCCAGCTCTAATATGCCCAAAATCAGAGCTGGAGCAAAGGAAAGAAGTGACTCAAATATGCTCAAAACCTGAGTCACAAGAAAGAAAGAAGGATGTTTCACAGTTGCAGAATTCCATGCCTTCTCAGTTTTGTTTTCTTCAAGTTTCTGCCCAGCAATTCAGACAGTCTAATCCTGGCTTGGCTGTGTTTAAATTTCCTGTCTTAGAATGTAGGTGAAGAAACCTGTTGGACAGTTTAATCCCAACAGGTAGTAGATTAGGTAGAGAAATAGATGAGGCCAATAGTCTAATCTAGCCTCATGGAGCAATAAGGGTAGAATTAGAATATGTTTGTTTTTGTTTTGCAAAATAAAATGTAAAGGGTCTGCTAGTTCAAATGCACCCAAGGGAAAATTGTTAGAGCTCTAGTTTGGGTAGGTAGATTGGTTGGGAAAATGTTTCTACTGATTTGTGTATCTAATATATTGTGGCAGCTAATCTAAAGAAAGAAGAAAGATGGCTTACAGCAGCAGGCATCTAGCCTACACCAAGAGATCATTTTCTGAATTCTTGACTCCTTCAAGAAGAAGCCATCCCCATGTGGAGCCACTGTTAGCCCCCCTATGAAATTTTTGACAAGCAAATAGAGGGCTAGTTCACTGTTGAGTCTTCAAGGAATGCCTTTCCCCTAAAAATCCATCCTCCTTGAAGTCTCTCAATTGTTGTGCCTAATACAAATCCCCCTCTGCTAGTAAATTGCTAAAAAAGGGGCCTATCATTCCTTCCTTTACCCCTGCAACATACATCAATTCCCCCCTCTTTCCCCCCGATAAGATTGCTCTTTTACCCTCAATTTAGCCTCTTTTATCCCCCTTGGCTCGCCTTCTATTTACAGTTTACCCAAAAAATCCCCCAGAGTCCCCTTAAGTCCTTCCTTACTCTTTATTTGCCATTTTTCCCTTATCGTTCCCCTTCCCAACCTTCAAATTCCATTAAAAAGGGGCCAAAACCCACTTCCCGGCCTTATTATAGGCCTAAGCCCCTTTCCCGCTAGCCCCGTGAACCACTTCCCACACATGCCCGTGCGCTAGGACCAAGCGCTTAAGTCCCAAGCGCTAATCGCAATCGGAACTATCGGCGGGAGGCAAAATCCTTTGTAAAAGCGAAAACCCCCGATGCGATTGTTTTAACACATAAGTCCTACGGTAAGTCTGGCGATGCGTTCCGCACCGTTGATCTTTCGCGGAGATCTGACGGTGGAGCGTTAATCGCAAGCCTCCTCCCAATCGCAATCACAACATGTTAAGTCTTTGTAAAAGCGAAAACCCCCGATGCGATTGTTTTAACACATAAGTCCTACGGTAAGTCTGGCGATGCGTTCCGCACCGTTGATCTTTCGCGGAGATCTGACGGTGGAGCGTTAATCGCAAGCCTCCTCCCAATCGCAATCACAACATGTTAAGTGCACCCTCTGATCGGCCAATCGCAAGCGATTGTGATGCGATTAATCGCAAGTGTTTCCACCCGATCCCCGATCGCACTGCCTCCCTGATTACATCCTGACCATTGATCTGTCCCGCTGATCCAACGGCCCTGCGCTAATCGCTCCATCGCAATCGCATGGCTTGTCTCCCGAACTCCGATTGCGATGCTCTGATTTAATCCTGGCCGTCCGTCCTCTCGCAAATCCGACGGTCACCGCAGCTCTCGATCGCGCCCTCCCTCCGATTTAACGTGAGCCGTTGATCTGGCCTTCGGATCTAACGGTCAGTGCTCAATCGCAAGCCCCTCTCCGATCGTAATCACAAACCGTTTCATCCGACTCCTGATTGTGATCTCCCGATTAAATCTCCGCCGTCCATTCCCCTATTGATCTGACGGCCATCGCACTAATCGCTCCATTCCTCCGATGAACCCAATCGCAAGTCCTTCTGTTTCCCTTCCGATTAAATCTCCGCCGTCCATTCCTCCCCCAGATCGACGGTCATCGCCCAATCGCAACATCGCTCCGATCGCAATCGGAACTTTTTGAATGTGTCACCCCTACCCCCCCCCCGATTGCGATCCTCCGATTTGATCCTGACCATCCATTGGATCTGGGATCTAACGGCTCAGATCTAATCGCCCTTCGCCTCCGCTGGGTCCCACTCTTACATTTGTCTCCGTCGCATTTCATGCATTTTGTTTGTTTTTTGTTCGTTTCATGTATTGTTACGCCGGTCAATCTCCCCCGTCAATCTTCATCTCCAGGCCTGAATCCAACGGTCTGCGCTGCATATCTCAACCAAACCCTATTGTCCGCACATTCCACCACTCCACTGCATTTTCATCATAATAGCGTTGTTTTCGCCACCGCCGCACCACCATTTCGTTCACCCTGCGTCCATTTCTCCGTCCGCTGTTGTCTTCACAAGTTTGCTGTGTTGCAGAGTTTCTAGGAGATGAGACCGTCGCTGTTCAATGTACTACCTCAATGGCGAGCGGTGCAGTCAGGATCAAATCTAATGAGCCATTACCATCAGGAAAGTCAAGGAATGGGGCCGTCAGGACTCACATTAATGGAAAGCAGAGTTCAAACGCCGAAAGTCCTGTCGACGCCATTTAAAGATCGAGCTAACTCAACGGAGGCAGTAATTAAGCAGCAAGGAGTTTTAGTACAGAACAGAGGGATTAGTGCACATCAACGAAGATCTTGAGCTCTGAACCAGGGGTTTAAAGAGGCAAAGCATCATTTTGAAGACCCCGAGGATCGATCTGAAGATCCTGAACATCAATAAGAGGTAATATCAAGGTTTTCTTATCAGCAGAATGTTTTTCCATAAAGGACAGGTCTCACATACAGTCTTTATTATGCGCCGTGTCCCTGAAGGATTTTTTCGTCCCAACTATAGTTCAAAACGATCTAACATCTATGAGGCAGACCTCTCAGCAGTTTCTTTCATTTTGTTCAAATCACCTGGAGTACTGCAGCCAAAAGGTCAAATCATATCCGAAGCAGATCTCTATTGCACCGGGGAGATGACAAAGATTAAATATACAGCATATCAAGCGGCATGGGCCTCGGCCCTGCATTCATTGTTGTGTTTAAATGTAACATTTAAAATTCACCTACCTCCTCAGTCGGTCCTCTGTGTCTCTTCTGCTATAAAGCACAGAGGGATATCATTGTAATGGTTGTTGTTGCATTATCAGTGAATTGCAAGCATTTTTGTCCCGAGCCAAGTTTCCTGTGTAACAGTTGTATGATAGGCTAAGAAATATGATGTATTCAGGCTGAATGTAAAAGCTTTGGGTAGTGATGTACCTGATTGGTGTTGTGTTTAACATGATAAGCAGTTTTCATTGGATCCTGATCTACAGCAGTCGGTGATGTTTTTCTTATCTCTGCGTTTATTTCCATTTCATTTCATGTTCTTCTGACTGACATCTGAATGCATGACATAAGATTTACCCTTGTTAGGTACCTTATGTCCCAGCTCTCTCAGTATTTAATGTTTTCTGCTCATATGTGTGTCTGAATATTGTTTTTATTGGCTAAACCAGTGTAGTGGATGATTATTGCCTGCTCTCTGACGTGCAAGTTGATAGAATCAGTGTTCGGATGTTTTTGTTAAGATTTAATTGAAAGAGGTTAGGAACATTGGGAGGTGTAAAGCCTGTCGCTGCCTCTTCATAACCTGCCCTTCCATACAAACCTTTTCAAGACCCCTTGTGTTGCCTATGGTTTTGTCCAAGCAGGCCTGGAGTTAAATGACCTCTGGCCTGATCTATAGACGGAATCAGATGGTTTTCCATCCTTCATTCTCATTCCTTAGTGTTCCATCCCACCAATCAGTCTTTGAGATCCAAATGCTCTAGATGACTAGCCCAACTGAAGCTTACACATTGAACATAAGTAAATCCTTTCCTGACTCCATTGCCCAATGGCCTTAGTGTTCTCTGAGTTATCTATCCTTGCCTAGCTTCCTTCTTTACCCATCCTTGTCTTATGGTGAAACCTTCCTTCCTGATTCTCTACAACCAAACTCAAACAATCAAACAAACAACCTTGAGCCTATAACTAGCCTAAAATCACAATTAAGAACTTCAAAGACATATATCCTTTGATAATCATAGAGAGATCCCTCTCTGGACCTAGGAGGGCTAGATCCTAAGGTCTGAAAGTGGTTCTATGTTGTCTCATCTTTTGGTATTGCCAACCTTGCCAAAACATGGGAACCCCAACAGGTTCTAAGAGTGTCCTAAATCTATTTTCAACACTTAGCTATAGTGATGAGACAAAAGACAGTCTACTCTTATGGCTAAGCTAGTTGATCCTTCAAGGTTTGATAAGTTCTTATGAGAATCCTAAGGTTTCCTTAGTTTGTCACTGATTCAAACAAGTTTTATAATGATTACCCTTTGTTTGGTAGTGCTTGAAGAGGGCTACTTTTACTCACTGAACATTGAGTGTTTGGCTAGAAATGTTATGCCTGGTGGGTTAACTGGTTAACAGAACAAATGTCATTGAATCAAGAGGTTTCCTGAGGTTCCAAAGTATGTAGGATGAAGTTTACTCAGAAATTACCCAGTGGAGTCGCCAGAAATGTTAGCTCCTTGTAATTTGCAAGATTGGAAAATACAAAATGCAGAGAGAACACTTGAACCACTTTGGAATTCTAGGATCTAGCCCTCCTGAATCCAGAGAGGGATCTCTCTATAAATGCAAAGATTGATTTATCATTAAGGCTTTTATGTGTGATATTAGGCTAGTTATTAAGAATGAGGTTTTGTTTTGGTTTTGGATGGTTGAGCATGATTATTAGTTGAGTGGAAATTCCTAAAATGAAAGAGTTTCAAAGGTGTGAAGTTGCAAGAAATAAAAACAAGCTTTGGCTGATAGGATAGATATAACGCTGGTTTTTAGTCCATTGGGCTATGGAGTCATAAAAGGGTTTAATTGTGCAACAATTTCAAGAGTGGTACAAGGGGCAAGTCATCTATATCACAAGATATTTGAGATTAAATGATGGAATGGAAACAATAAAAGTGTTGAAGGGGTGGCAACAAACAATAATTTCAACTAGGATTTATCAGTCTGTCCAAACAAGAAAATCCTTTAAGTAATTGTTCAAAACTGACCAAAGGACAAGGATAACCATAGACCTCTTTGGAAAAGTTCATAGTAAAGCTAAATCAATAGAAAAATAATCTAGTAATCCACATAATTGCATTCAGAAAGGATGAAAACATATAAGAAAAACAAAGTGTAGCTTAAGATCAAATAAGATACTTTTAAATCTAGACTACTTTCAGCAGACCCTTAGGGAAACTTTCAGAATTACCTTTGGAGAAAGAAGATAGAAAACAGGGCACACCATCACTTTTCTAGTCTATCTTTATTGAGCTTATAATGAAAATAACATTCAAGAACAATGTTTAAAGTAAACAGTAGGACGAGGGAACACCATCATTCCTAATTTCTTGAACTATATTGAATCATTCTTAAATACACAATTTAGAGGAAAACATTGAAATAAAGCTTATCAGTCAGAGAAGGGTACTGTAAATAGTAAATCCTAACTCTATGCTTGCTATTCTTTATCAGAGAATAATGGAAAAAGTAGCATACATGAAAGGAAAATAATAACACAGAAAGAAGCACTTCACCAGTGATATAGACCAGGATCCCAAGAATCAACTTGTATATTGATGTCAATCCAGTTACATTCTTCAAGTCCAATGTTTCAGTTCATAAATCATCTTCTCTTCTCAGCCTAACTTATTTGATTACAAACAGAGCTTCAAGAGCCTCTGAACACTATTTACATGTAGAAGTTTCGAGCACAAGTATATTTCAAAGTTATGCAACCAACCCTTTACAATGAGCTCCCCAAGAAGATTTTATAGAAAGAATGAGGAGGTCGAAAGAGAGAAAAGATCTACAGGCTCAATTAATACGTTTTAATGATACTCGGCCTTTGAGGGGCTCAATGGAGAAGTTTACAGATATTTCCCTGTATTAATTGGCTTTAAATTAAGTATTAAGCTTGCTGGGGAGATTTTGTTGACTTTAAGGCTCCGTGTCATCGTTGTAATAACTCTGCTGATATTTTTGCATTAAGTCTCTTTGGCTTGGAATAACTGTTCGATTGTATTAAGGCAGATATGCTTTGTTCTGGTAATAACTTGGCCTCTTTTGAATGCTTTGATGTTACAGGTGGCTTTAGGTAGCTGAGAGAATTTAATTAGCCTCTGATGTGGTGGTGGAGGCTTCTCGGATTGTTGAATTGCCTTGTCCTTATTTAAACACTGTCAATTTGCTTTAACTATGTGTGTTATGCTTAATTCAGCCTAATTTCCTATCTTCTGTTCTTCAACTATGTTTACTTTAGTGGATTAGGCTTTTAATTTTCGATTTTAGCCGTAATCCACCCAAACTGTAAACAATATTCAATTCTTCAGTTCTTCTATGGTTGGATTCTTTCACACTGATACTCTTTACTTGATTAAATTTTGTTGTGTCTTGTTGATGTGTAGGTGCACAAAGGGTTTCTAATGGCATCAATGTTCATGAGGGACTGATGAAACATGGCGTCGAACCCTGCATAATGGTATCTGTGATATATAAAGGCCTGGTGGATCGTCATCCCCGACCTTCAATTCTCTTTTAAAACGTTTAATAAAAACCATTAAAACCTGCACAAACAAGAAAAAGTTAGGAAATATTGTGTATTTGGGTCAAACTTCTTTGGAGAATTAGGTTTAGAGTGTGTCTATTGGATGAAAGCATCCAACGGTGGAGATTGATCGTGGAGTCAGATGGGAGGCGGTTTGGAACAAACGGTGGGGAAAATTAAGTCAGATCCATCGATCTTGCAAAGATCAACGGTCAAGAGCGACCAGGGAAATATAATGGAGAAGGGCTGTTTTTTTGTAAAATAGAAGAAAATACAAAGGAAAAAGGGTGAAAAGTCCTTTCACAGAGGAAAAAGGTTAAAAATGGAATTCGGAGTTTCCGAAAGGATCCTGGGCCATTAGATCATATTAGCCCAAGGAGATCAATGGTGGAGATTGATCTACGAAGTCCCTTGGAGGAAGGCGGGGGGCGATAATGTAATGGCTGGATTGAATACTGGTCATTGATCTGCAGAGATCAACAGTGGAGGTTGAACGTGATGAGATGCAGTGTAAATGGAGAAAGCAGTTTTGGCTATAGAAACCAACAGTTTCGTGCAGCAAAAAGGCGAATGGGAGGTTTTCACTTTTCGAACGTGATATGCGTTTTAGCCCGACACGTGGCATTTCAAAATCACTTATATCGCGTAGCTCTGGATAATTAACATTCGTGCTTAAATCTGCGCGAAAATGCGTGTCAGCCATCAAATCAGGGGTCTTAGATCGGACGGCTATGAGGGAGCGCAATATTGGCAAGATTCAGGGACGAAAAGAGGTGGGGTGGTTTTAATCTGGACCGTCCGATCACAGGTATGAATGGTGGAGATATGATCTAGAAGGGGTAGGACCCAAAGGATTTGGGCCTACCAGGATGAATCTGGGCCATTGGATCTTCATTATGGACAGTCGAGATCGATCTTTGGGGCTAAAGAAATAATATATGAGGCAGAGAAAGGGTCAGTGTGTGTCGTTGATCTGCAGAGATCAACGGCGGAGATTTCCCCAAAAAACATTATGAAGCGAGGCTCATGAATTTTAACCAAGGTTGCGAGCTTCAATCTGGACTGTCAAATCTTGATGCATGGACGGCCCAGATGAAATCGAAGGATTTCGTTTGGTGGGGGAAAAAGATAGAAGGGCATCGATGCGATTGATTATGGTCCGTTGATCTGAGGATCAGATCGACGATGGAGGATGAATCAAAGGAGGTCACAGGCAGGGGATGTGCTTAGGTATGAAGAGATGTGGGCCGTCGATCTGGATCTGGTAGGGAGAGATCAACGGCTGATAGTCCATTGGGGGTTTTCCAATCGGAGGGGCGAATAAAATATTTAATGCACCCAATGGAAATCTTCGATGCAAGATTTGGCCGATCATTGATTGGTTTAAGATCAACGGTCGAGATTCATTTAAACAATGAATCGGCAGAACCCTTTGAAACATATGAAAATCAATTTTTTTATGAAATACAAAGGAATATTGCCTCGTGGAAGGTTTATATATAAGGTTTAGTGCCCGATTGCGGGCTCCAGGTTATGCGAAGGGAACAAGGGATTGGGGGTTGTAACAAAAGGGGTCAATCGCATTGGAACAAAAGGAGATGGCCTTTCGAATGCGCACAATGAAGATCTCTGATGCAGGATTTCATTGATCATCAATCGGTTCTAGATCAATGGTCCTTTTTATTTAAAACATTGAACTGGCGGGTTTAGATAAAAACATAGAAAAAAGGGTTTTTTACAAAATACAAAGGGAAGTTTGTATCGGGGAAGTTTATATTTAAGGTTTGGCGCTCGATTACGGGGCCTTTGGATATATGATAAAGATAAAGGAATCGAGGTTTATATACAAAAGGGCCAATCCGCATTGGAACTTTATGAAACAAAAAGACATGTGCCCATCGCAAATGCCCTGATGCAATAAGCGCTTGTGGACTTAGCGCTTGGTTCCAGCACTAGGGTATATGGTGGGGAATTGGTTTAGGGGACTTAGCCGAAAGGGGCGTAGGCCCATAACACAAAAAACTTATTTTTATGATTTTTCCAAGGATTTTCAATGGATTTGGGGGTTTCGGTAAGGTTTAAAAAGGATTTTCAAACCTTATAAAGGGTTTTTTATGAATGGAAGAAGGGAAATAATGGAAAATAGAGGAATTTTATGGGAAAAAGGGGATAAAAATTGAGGTTAATCTTGAGTGAAAATAGGGGTAAACTGAGAGAAAAATGGAGTTTTTGAAGTAGTCTTTTCTTTAGGAAAATAGAAAAATTTCATAGTTTAAGAGGGAAACAGCAGTGAAGATTGATCAAGGATATAATGTTTTCACACGACTTCAAGAACTAGCGATTTTACAATAAAACTTGTTTCTTGAAGGCTTCAAAAATGATTTAGCCACCATTTGATATGAAGAATTTAATAGGTGGCTAACACAGCCAACAGGAGTCCTTACCTGAACAACCCAAACAAATATTAACAATTCGCACGTAGCATCAATCTAAATTCTTGCCTACCTTTAGACTCAAACTATCAATCTATTTATATAAACTTAGCCTACGCTATCCTGTGGTCCACAAACCATGGTTTCCAGACTCTAAGTCTACCCTTTGACCTATTAAAATATGTTTGGGGGCTTTGACCCACCCCAAAACCCCTGCGTTAGACTAATTAATACAAAAATATACAAAAAGCGCAGCTTAGGGAGCCCCGCTCCAACAGGCCCCCAACACAATATTGTGACTCATCCTGAGTCACAACGACTGTGGGGTTTGCATCTTCACATGAAACTACTTGATTGCATCGATTAGTGAGGGAAGCACTCTTTCTCTCTTCCCAGCGACATTCTGTGCAATGTCTACCAACTTCTGCGAAGTTGGGCCTTCAGTAGCAGCAGTGACACTTTTGAGGGTATGATTGAGTAGCTTGACTGAAATATCCACTTCCTGAGATAGCTTCAGGGCTTCATTGGCCCAAGGCTTGAGGTGGTGCTGAGAACATTCTTTTCGTGGAGGATCTCTTTAATGTCATCTCTGAGTGTGTGGTTGGTACACAATCATGCTAGGTACTATTGAGCTGGAATCAAAGTGGACATATTAGGTTCAAGTTGTTCAAACTCTTCCTCCTTCTGGCGCAACTTTTGAGTAAAATCACGTAGGAGAGGGTCACGCCGCACCTTAGACCATAGCTGCATATTTATCTCCAACAAGTCTGCACCCTGAGCAATATGTGCTGTAATAGTATTGGTGGCCTCTGTGACCAGCGTGGCTCGCTGGGCTCTTACTTCAGGTGGAGTTTCCAGCAGCAATTTGGCCTGTAAGGCAGCAATCTGTTGTTCCATCTCTGTCTTGACAGTCTAAATTTCAGTCCTAAAATCCCTTAGTTCTGTAACAATCCCCTCAATCTTGTCCTGGGGGTTAGCAGAAGTCGGCATATCCTCAGTTACATCTATGCATAGCCTACTAATTAGGTGTTCCAACTTTGTTTGCTACATGGTGGTAAGGGTACATGCAGCCTGTGCCTAAGCCACCTCGGTGGTTTTTTCCATGATCGTCTGCTCAATTGTGCTGAGCTGCTGATGCACCCAATGGTCTTTGTATTGAATCTCCTCGAAGAGAGATGCGTGGAGGACCTATAGTGGTTCATGTGGAAGCCGGGCCAAATCCAACTGCACTTCTACGCAGGCCTTGACTTGTGCACATAAGGTAGGTGGGCTCAAAATGAATGCAACGCCTAGCAAGGGGCAAGGCTGGCTCTCTATTGCTGCGATTACTTCTGTGCTAGTTGCTAGAGGAAGCTTCACTTGTACAACGGCCATCTGCAGAGTATCAGCCTTGAGCTGCAGAGCTTGTAGTTTGGACTGTAAGGTGGCAACTGCAAACTTTTTCTGCTCTTCCAAAGCAAGCCACCGATCTTCTATAGTTATGGTGACTGCATCTGTGATCTACTCCAAATCCTCCTTAGTTAAGGTAGCTTCAAGCTCCCACCCTGAATTTGTAGCCCGTTGTTTCTTGCATTGTCCTTTAATAGGGTCACCAGTCTGTTTCGTACCATGCGGGGAGTCGGTACCCTGCTCATCCAGACCCTTCATGCCCAGATCCTTCTGTGACTCCTACTACACACCCTTCTCAACATCCTTTCCATGTCCTTTTGTCTCTTTGGTGGTATCCGGTAGGGCGGTCTTCTTGGCACTCATACCTGCAGTGTCCTGCATACCCGATTTGAATCCTGGTTTCTAGTGTGGAGGCCAAGTAGCAATAAGATGGTCAATCTCCTCGTTAGCAACCATATATGGCAGCGATACCCACGCTATATCCTTATGGCCCTGAATCTGCACATTGTGCATCGTAACCTAGAACACTGCAATGCTTTTATACCTGTCATAGATTGCCAGTGACAAGCACGAACGGGAGTGGATTTTTGCTGCGAGCTCACTCTGAAATAGGACCTAGAAGACCTTATTATATTCAATTTTCTTCTCATCCTTTGAATCCCATAGATTTGCATACCACGCCCCTTCGCACATATCTAGCTTGAGCTCAGGGAGGACCGAATCTTCCAGGGCTTCCCATGTGACCAATGTGATGAGGAGCAGAAACCAGGAGTAGCAGAATTCCCTTCCATGATCCTGGGCTTCGCACACATTCTTCAGAAATTCATTACACAGGAACTAGCACCAGTTGAAGCAGACCCCTTTTTCATAGCGGCCAACCAACTGAATGACATTTGTGGGGATCGTGGCAACCTGTCATTTGCACATCATTTTGCATGCTAACAACAAGGTTCCCATGTGCACACCGTGGTCGTTGATAGTGCTGATCATGAACCCCCTAGTGTTCTGTTCAAAACAGTAATCATCACACACCTTGTCAGAAATCTGTTGCTCATATTTCTTACCGACGTTCTCCATGGGATTCAACCCCTTCATGGGAAGACCAGTAATATGGTGAATGAGTGTTGCATCGATGGGAATTCGGTCTTGAATCCACAAGTAGTCGTCATGGACCAGAGCTAGTAGATGTCGCACAATTCTGTCGGTGATATTGTAGTGGCCAAAGTGAGGCATCTGCAGTAGGTTTATTAACCCGAACCCAGCCAATCCACTTGCCCACTGCATGGGGACTACCTTCAGGACATCATTCTCCAATACCCTCTCTAGATACAATTCTGGTGCCAATTCCGGGAGGGCCTACAGGGTGGCCAAGTCATGATCGTCGAATTTGACCGTGTTGAGCTTTCCAAAGTACTCTCTAATGATGGGGACCTCACCCAGAATCAGAGGCATATACAAATAGGCACACATCCCAACGCTATTCTTGGGCGTGTGCACTGATGGCCTATAAGGCCGAACATAGGTTGGTAGCCAGCTTATTGGTTCAACGATCCAAGCCTCTTCCTGAGTAGACATAGGTCTCTTCAATGGGTTAGGCGAACGTGCCTAAGGCATCGTTTGGGGGGACTCCACATTCTAAGAGGAGGTATGTGGCTTCCCTTCGACCCATTTCGCAGCATTCCCCTACCCTTGATCCTGGCCTTTTCCCTTCCCCTTCTTTTTATCCACCTGCTTTCCCTTGCTCAGTGTGGACATGACCTCCTCAACCTCAGGGGTGACTTCCAAAAGATTTCACCCATCTTTCTCCATAGAGGCCATTGATCACAAAGATTCAACGGATCTTTGTAGTCATTCTCGCGCGGAATGTGAACCCTGGGGGTTGCTACTATCAAAGGGGCAAGCACTCTCTATTACGAACAGTATAATAGTTACCATAAATTGCAAGGCACAAGTTGTTCATGTTGAAAATGCAGCAAGATGATGGAGCTTAGTGAAATGAAGTCGCCTTCACTAAGTGGGCCCGCAGGCAAATTCTGGCGCAAAATCTATTTTTAGACTATGTCTATTTTTAGACATATGGAGCATGGTTCGGGGATTCCAGTTTGAGATTCTTGGAGCATTGGTCATGTTGGTAAAAATAGATGAGACTCTATTTTTTAGGTCGAAGAGGTCGAAGGCTATTTTAGACTGCCTCTCCTAAAAATAGGGAAGTCAAATATTATTTACCCTTAATAATATTTGGACTCTAAACAGCAGTTTACTCTCTTGGCGCACTTCAGTTTGAGTCATGGAGGTGGCTCATGCAACTGACACTAGGAATCACGTGGTTCCTAGGGTTTGATGGCATCTTGCATGGTTTACTTCAGTTAGACTTCAGTGGCAGAAGTTTTGGAGGAGTTAACGGGACAAATAGTGGAGTTGTGTTCTATTTATCTTAGTTGAACTAGTTGAGATTAGTTAACTAGCTAATCAATTAGTTATGAGTGGAGTGAATTAAATATTATTTAATTCATTAATTAGTAACTCATTATATTCTCATTGAACACATCGGGCCCACTACACTGCATGATCAGTTCAGTGGAGACCAGTGAAAGAGGTAGATGAAAGGGTGGAGTTAGCTATCAGTTGTGACTATACTGTTGCTATTTGCAACACACAGATAGGTGGAGTAATCCCATGAGGATTGCGCAGTTCAGGCCAGTGGTTTATCTATATAAAGAGGCCATCCCATAGCATTGAAACACGCAACAGAGGCAAGGCAATTGGCGGTGAGTTTTGAACCAGTAACCTGTTCAAAACTGAGCTAGATTGTGAGTAACTGTATGAGAAAGTACTGAGTACTTGTGAGGAGTATTGTACTGAGTTTGTTACTTGATTTCTCCATTATAATATACACAATAGCTGCGGGGTTTTCAGCTATAAGCTTTCCCCATACATACTCTGTTAATGTGTATGATGATTTGATGTGTTATCGCTTGATTTTATTTCCGCATGTTTGATGATCTGAGTGGAAGAGATTATGTGTTGCATATAAATTCGAATTGTATGTGATCAGGATAGTCTCGGTGGATAATTATTCATTATTCAACAAATTTCTACATGGTATCGGAGCTATTGAAGCAGAGATTGATCATCACAGTGATTACAAACTTATTTCGGTAGACAGAGTCTGCATGCGGGCCAGGTAGCCTCCGGATTCATCTTTCTTCGAAAAGTGAAAGGTATGGTAAATGCCCCTTGTAGTCAATCTCTGTGCTAGAAATAATTTGTTCTCACAAATCTAGAGCGGTTGAGCTTTGAGGTGGAATTCGAAATTTTGCAGCAGTTTTGTTTTCTTGGTGCCAGTGTTGAAAATGTCTTTCAACGGTTTGCGACTCGAATATGCTCTTGAAGGCAGTTCGAATTATGTTGCATGGAAGGATCGCATGGAGGCAGTATTAGAAGATAATGGTTTGAAGGAGTTCGTAGATATGGATGTCCAAAAGCCCACTGATCCTGCTGAAGTCGATGCATGGCAAAAGAAGATGGCGAAGTGTCGAAGGATCCTGTTGGAGGGCGTTAAGGATCATATTGTATCCAGCCTGCATGGAAAGGCTACTCCATATTTAATGTGGAAAGCTTTGACGGATCTATTCCAGAGTAAGAGCGACCAAAGGAAGCCGGCGCTCAAAGATAAGCTCAGGAACATCAAGATGGAGAAAGGCGACAGTATCGCCAAATACCTCACGAAGTTCACTCAGTGCAGAGATGAGCTGGGAAGTGTGGGGGTGACTGTCGAAGACGAGGAAATGGTCGACCTGGCTCTCCTTGGTCTTCCGAAGGCTTGGCACTCATATCAAGATAGTCTCAATGGTCGGGAGAAGCTGCCGGGATGGGAGCGCCTTTGGGCGGATCTCATGCAGGAGGAGATAAGGAGGACTACTCGAGATGGATCTTCATCAAAGGGAGCTGATGAAGAAAACTGCGCTTTGGTTGCCAAAGCAAAGAAGGGGAAGGGTAAGAAAACCTCTCATTCCGGTGCAAAGGGCAAGAAGCAGGATATGGCGAAAGTGAAGTGTTTTCACTGCCATGATCACGGACATTATGCTACCAATTGTCCAAAGAAGAAGAAGAACAAGCAAGCGGGAAGATCTGCAGATGGAGAAGCTTTTGCTTCACAGTTCGAGCTTGACTTTTCACTGATTGCATGCTTGGTTTCAAGTGTGATGGGATCGGTGTGGTTCTTGGACAGCGGTGCGTCATTTCATATGACGGAAGATCGGGAGTTGTTCTCAGATCTGGAGGACAAGGATTTGGGTATGCACATCGAGATGGGCGATGACGGTAGATACAGTGCGACTGGTATCGGTACCGTATCCTTTCAGAGGGAGTCTGGTAAACCCTTTGTCTTAAAGGATGTCATGCATGTACCTGGATTGAAGAAGAACCCGATTTCAGTAGCGATGTTGGAGGATAAGGGGTATGATGTGGTCTTCAGCGAAGGAAAAGCCTTCCTGCGCAGTAAGACTACTGGAGAGACCCGGAAGATAGGGGTTCGAACTCAGAACCTTTATCAGTTGCAGGTAGATGACTGCGCAGCTATGGCATGCAAGGCGGGAGAAGTGGTAGCCGGGATGATGAGGGCGAACTATGGCACAGGAGATTGGGCCATCTTCACCATGGAGCTTTGAAGATTCTGCAGCAGATTTCTACTGGACTTCCTAAGGGCACCCTTGCGCAGTCAGATCAGTGCAAGGGGTGTACTTTAGGGAAGTATGTGAAAGCCACCTTTCACGAGAAGGATAGTCGCGCCACGACGATCCTCGAGAGAGTTCACACAGACGTGTGTGGTCCTTTCTCTGTTGCTTCGACAGCAAAGCACAGGTATTATGTGATCTTTGTTGATGATTTCTCTCGAAAGTGCTGGATCTTCTTCATGTCGAAGAAGAGCGATACATTCGCAAAGTTCTGTGAGTTTAAAGCACTCGTCGAGAAGGAGTCGGGGAAGAAGGTGATTGCTCTAAGGAGTGATAACGGTGGTGAATTCATCTCGGCTGAATTCAAGGAGTTCTGCAGCGCAGAAGGGATTCGGAGAGAGCTCATCGCACCCCATAACCCACAGCAGAACGGGGTGGCTGAGCCGAAGAACAGAACGATCGTGGGTGCTGGACGGGCGATGTTGCATGATCAGGGCCTACCCCTTCACTTGTGGGCCGAGGCATGCAATACAGAAGTGTATGTGCAGAACCGTTGTCCTCACAAGGTTCTTGGCATGAGTACACCTGAGGAGGCTTATTCTGGCAAGAGGCCTGATATTTCCCATTTGCGGATTTTTGGTTCTCCTGTCTACATGCATGTGACGAAGGATGCGAGAAGGAAGCTGGATCCAACTGCTGAGGTTCGAATATTTGTGGGGTACACTGATACACCTCACAACTACCGGGTGTATTTGTCAAACAGTCGCAAGACTGTTGTGCGACGGGATATAAAATTTCAGGAGGAGAAAGCCATGCAGTGTTCGCTTGAGAGGGAGCTACACTTGCATGCAGATGAGGAGCTGTTAGTTCCTAAGGAGGAGCTTCCGGATGTGGATCAGCCACAAGAGGAAGTCCAGGAGGTGGGAGAAACCACCCATGCAGCGCCAACCATCAGAGGGCGCATGCGCACTACAGAAGCTGAGCGACTGGCTCGGGATGCAGAGAAGGTTGTAGGACCACCTACAGCACAGCGCAGACAGAGATAGTCACCGGATCGGTACACTGGATACATGGCTCTTGTGAGTCAATGTGTTGTGACGGAGCCATCCTCTTTTGAGGAAGCCGTGGAGGAACCCGCATGGGTTGATGCCATGATCAAAGAATATGATTCGATCATCAGGAACAGTGCATGGGAGATTGTCCCAAGACTGGTTGGGAAATCAGTGGTGGGTTCGCGATGGATCTAAAAGGTGAAGCAGGCGGCTGACGGGAGTGTGGAGAAGTACAAGGCGAGATTTGTCGCCCGTGGCTTCTCACAGATCGAGGGGATTGACTATGAGGAGACTTTTGCACCTTTCGCAAGGTACTCTTCCATACGGACGATCCTTGCTCTCTCAGCGCAGATGGGGTGGCACATTCATCAGATGGATGTGAAGACTGCGTTCCTCAATGGAGTTATTGAGGAGGAGGTGTACATAGAGCAGCCTGAAGGTTTTGAGATCTTCAGCAGTGAGTTGCATGTGTGCCGACTCAAGAGAGCATTGTACGGGCTGAAGCAAGCACCTCGTGCTTGGTACACTCGGATAGACAGCTACTTCACCGGGCTTGGATTCTCCAAGAGTGAGACGGATCCTAACCTGTACCAGATTGTGGTGGAGGGGAAGCTGTTGATCATCGTACTGTATGTAGATGATCTGATTTTGACTGGCGATGAGCAGTTGATACTTTCATGCAAGGAGGATCTTGCACGAGAGTTTGAGATGAAGGACTTGGGCATCCTTCATTATTTCCTGGGATTGGAGATTTGGCAGCGCAGTGGAGGACTATTTGTTTCTCAGGGAAAGTATGCCCGGGAGATTCTGGAGAGGTTCAACATGCAAGGCTGCAAGCCTGTTGACACTCCTCTTCCTGGTGGTTGGAGGAAGGAGGATGCTACTTCAGCGGAGGTAGTGGATGCCACTGTCTATCGACAGTTGGTGGGGTCGCTTATGTATCCGGTCAATACACGACCCGATATATGCTATGCAGTTAACCAGCTTTCGCAAGCTATGGTTAAGCCTACCAAGCTCTTTTGGAAGGCAGGCAAGCATGTATTGCGCTATATTAGAGGCACATTGGGATATGGTCTATGGTACAGACAAGAGGATGGAGCGAAGCTTTCTGGCTTCACTGATGCAGATTGGGCAGGGAATCCAACGGACCGGAAGAGCACTTCTGGAGGAGTTTTCAACATTGGGTCGACAGCTTCGGTACAACAAGAAGCAGATCCGTGGCACCCGCTGAGCAGAGGCCGAGCGGCTACGGGTGCCTAGCTCGTCGCATGCGAGGCTATTTGGATGAGGAAGATCCTCGCAAGCGCTGTTCAGTCGCATTTGGAGCTCATACGATCTATCGTGATAACCGTACGCATCAAGCTCTCACTAATCCAAAAGATTTCATGATAGGTCCAAACACATCGACATCGTATCATCATATCAGAGATTGTGTTCAACGGAGAATCATGATGCTTTCATATGTTCCCACGGAGGATCAGGATGCCGATATCCTGACGAAGGCGCTCACCAAGAGCAAGTTCGAATTCCACAGAGGCAGGATAGTGGTTGCAGATAATCCA
This sequence comes from Pinus albicaulis, assembly GCA_034641835.2. NCBI lineage: Eukaryota > Viridiplantae > Streptophyta > Pinopsida > Pinales > Pinaceae > Pinus > Pinus albicaulis. The sequence continues at coordinate 284,247,052 of CM076584.1, read as the reverse complement.
TATCTTGCTGAGAGGGAGTGTTGAAAATGCAGCAAGATGATGGAGCTTGGTGAAATGAAGTCGCCTTCACCAAGTGGGCCCGCAGGCAAATTCTGGCACAAAATCTATTTTTAGACTATGTCTATTTTTAGACATATGGAGCATGGTTTGGGGATTCCAGTTTGAGATTCTTGGAGCATTGGTCATGTTGGTAAAAATAGATGAGACTTTATTTTTAGGTCGAAGAGGTCGAAGGCTATTTTTAGATTGCCTCTCATAAAAATAGGGAAATCAAATATTATTTACCCTTAATAATATTTGGACTCTAAACAGCAGTTTACTGTCTTGGAGCACTTCAGTTCGAGCTACAAAAGTGGCTCATGCATCCGACAGAGGAATCACGTGATTCCCAAGGGTTTGATGGCATCATGCATGGTTGACTTCAGTTAGGACTTCAGTGGGAGAAGTTTGGAGGAGTTAATGAGACAGATAGTGGAGTTGTGTTCTGTTTATTTTAGTTGAACTAGTTGAGATTAGTTTAACTAGCTAATCAATTAGTTATGAGTGGAGTGAATTAAATATTATTTAATTCATTAATTAGTAACTCATTATTCAACTCAAGAACACATCAGTTCACTACAGTGTATGATCAGTTCAGTAGAGACCAGTGAAAGAGGTAGATGAAAGGGTGGAGTTAGCTATCAGATGTGACTATACTGTTGCTATTTGCAACACACAGATAGGTGGAGTAAGCCCATGAGGATTGCGCAGTTCATGCTGGTGGTTTATCTATATAAATAGGCCATCCCATAGCATTGAAACACGCAATAGAGGCAAGGCAATTGGCGGTGAGTTTTGAACCAGTAACCTGTTCAAAACTGAGCTAGATTGTGTGTAACTTCATGAGAAAGTACTGAGTACTTGTGAGGAGTATTGTACCGAGTTTGTTACATGATTTCTCCATTATAATATACACAATAGCTGCGGGGTTTTCAGCTATAAGCTTTCCCCATACATACTGTGTTAATGTGTATGATGATTTGATGTGTTATCGCTTGATTTTATTTCCGCATGTGTGATGATATGAGTTGAGTTGAGTGGAAGAGATTATGTGTTGTGTATGAAGTTCAAATAGTATGTGACCAGGATAGTCTCGGTGGATAATTAATCATTATTCAGCAAATTTCTACATGGTATCAGAGCTATTGAAGCAGAGATTGATCATCACAGTGATTACAAACTTATTTCAGTAGACAGAGTCTGCATGCGGGCCAGGTAGCCTCTGGATCCATCCTTTCTTTGAAAGGTGATATATCCAGTAAATGCCCCTGCATTCGATCTCTATGATAGAAATAATTTTTTCTCACAGATCTAGAGTGGTTGATATTTGAGGTGGAATTCGAATTTTGCAGCAGTTTTGTTTTCTTGGTGCCAGTATTGAAAATGTCTTTCAACGGTTTGCGACTCGAATATGCTCTTGAAGGCAGTTCGAATTATGTTGCATGGAAGGATCGCATGGAGGCAGTATTAGAAGCTAATGGTCTGAAGGAGTTCGTAGATACGGATGTCCAAAAGCCCACTGATCCTGCTGAAGTCGAAGCATGGAAAAAGAAGATGGCGAAATGTCGAAGGATCCTGTTGGAGGGCGTCAAGGATCATATTGTATCCAGCCTGCATGGAAAGGCTTCTCCATTTTTAATGTGGAAAGCTTTGACAGATCTATTCCAGAGTAAGAGTGACCAAAGGAAGATGGCGCTCAAAGATAAGCTCAGGAACATCAAGATGGAGAAGGGCGACAGTATCGCCAAATACCTCACGAAGTTCACTCAATGCAGAGATGAACTGGGAAGTGTGGGGGTTACTGTCGATGAAGAGGACATGGTCGACCCGGCTCTCCTTGGTCTTCCGAAGGCTTGGCACTCATATCAAGACAGCGTCAATGGTCGGGAGAAGCTGCCGGGATGGGAGCGCCTTTGGGCGGATCTCATGCAGGAGGAGATAAGGAGGACTACTCGAGATGGATCTTCATCAAAGGGAGTTGATGAAGAAAACTGCGCTTTGGTTGCCAAAGCAAAGAAGGGGAAGGGTAAGAAAACCTCTCATTCTGGTGCAAAGGGCAAGAAGCAGGATATGGTGAAAGTGAAGTGTTTTCACTGTCATGATCACGGACATTATGCTACCAATTGTCCAAAGAAGAAGAAGAAAAAGCAAGCAGGAAGATCTGCAGATGGAGAAGCTTTGGCTTCACAGTTCGAGCTTGACTTTCACTGATCGCATGCTTGGTTTCAAGTGTGCTGGGATCGGTATGGTTCTTGGACAGCGGTGCGTCATTTCATATGACGGGAGATCGGGAGTTGTTCTCAGATCTGGAGGACAAAGATTTGGGTGTACACATCGAGATGGGCGATGATGGTAGATACAGTGCGATTGGTATCAGTACCATATCCTTTCAGAGGGAGTCTGGTAAGCCCTTTGTCTTGAAGGATGTCATGCATGTACCTGGATTGAAGAAGAACCTGATTTCTATGGCAATGTTGGGGGATAAAGGGTATGATGTGGTCTTCAGCGAAGGAAAAGCCTTCCTGCGCAGTAAGACTACTGGTGAGACCCGGAAGATAGGGGTTCGAACCAAGAACCTTTATCAGTTGCTGGTAGATGGTTGCGCAGCTATGGCATGCAAAGCGGGAGAAGTGCTGAGCCGGGATGATGAGGGCGAACTGTGGCACAGGAGATTGGGCCACCTTCACCATGGAGCTTTGAAGATTCTGCAGCAGATTTCTACTGGACTTCCTAAAGGCACTCTTGCGCAATGCATCGCTGGCAAGATGTACTTTTAGGAAGCATGTGAAAGCAACTCCCTTTCACGAGAAGGATAGTCGCGCCACGATGATCCTTGAGAGAGTTCACACGTACGTGTGTGGTCCTTTCTCGCTGTTTCGACAAGAAAGCACAAGTATTATGTGATCTTTGTTGATGATTTCTCTCGAAAGTGCCGGATATGCTCTTACGTGTATGAAGTTCGATACATTCGCGAAGTTCTGCGGAGTTTAAAGCACCGGTCGAGAAGGAGTTCGTGAAGAAGGTGATTGCTCTAAGGAGTGATAATGGTGGTGAATTCAGCTCCTACTAAATTCAAGGAGTTCACAGCCATGGCGATTTTGAGAAAGCTCATCGCACCCCATAACCCACAAGCAGTAATCTGTGGCCGAGCTTTTAAGAACAACGATCGTGGGTGCTGCACGGGCGATGTTGCATGATCAGGGCCTACCCCTTCACTTGTGGGCTGAGGCATGCAATACAGCAGTGTATGTGCAGAACCGTTGTCCCCACAAGGTTCTTGGCATGAGTACACCAGAGGAGGCTTATTCTGGCAAGAGGCCTGATATTTCCCATTTGCGGATTTTTGGTTCTCCTGTCTACATGCATGTGACGAAGGATGCGAGAAGGAAGCTGGATCCAACTGCCGAGGTTGGAATATTTGTGGGGTACACTGATACACCTCACAACTATCGGGTGTATGTGCCAGACAGTCGCAAGACTGTTGTGCGACGGGATATAAAATTTCGGGAGGAGAAAGCCATGCAGTGTTCGCTTGAGAGGGAGCTACACTTGCATGCAGATGAGGAGCTGTTAGTTCCTAAGGAGGAGCTTCCGGATGTGGATCAGCCACAAGAGGAGGTTCAGGAGGTGGAAGAAACCACCCAGGCAGCACCAACCATCAGACAGCGCATGCGCACTACAGAAGTTGAGCGACTGGCTCGGGATGCAGAGAAGGTTGTAGGACCACCTACAGCACAGCGTAGACAGAGACAGTCACCGGATCGGTGCACTGGATACATGGCTCTTGTGAGTCAACGTGTTGTGACGAAGCCATCCTCTTTTGAGGAAGTTGTGGAGGTACCCGCATGGGTTGATGCCATGATCGAAGAATATGATTCGATCATCAGGAACAGTGCATGGGAGGTTGTCCCAAGACTGGTTGGGAAATCAGTGGTGGGTTCGCGATGGATCTACAAGGTGAAGCAGGCGGCTGACAGAAGTGTGGAGTAGTACAAGGCCAGATTTGTCACCCGTGGCGTTTCACAGATCGAGGGGATTGACTATGAGGAGACTTTTGCACCTGTCACAAGGTACTCTTCCATACGGACGATCCTTGCTCTCTCAACGTAGATGGGGTGGCACATTCATCAGATGGATGTGAAGACTGCATTCCTCAATGGAGTTATTGAGGAGGAGGTGTACATAGAGCAGCCTGAAGGTTTTGAGATCTTCAGCAGTGAGTCGCATGTGTGCCGACTCAAGAGAGCACTGTACGAGCTGAAGCAAGCACCTCATGCTTGGTACACTTGGATAAACAGCTACTTCACCGGGCTTGGATTCTCCAAGAGTGAGGCGGATCCTAACCTGTACCAGATTATGGTGGAGGGGAGGCTGTCGATCATCGTACTGTATGTAGATGATCTGATTTTTACTGGCGATGAGCAGTTGATACTTTCATGCAAGGAGGATCTTGCACAAGAGTTTGAGATGAAGGACTTGGGCATCCTTCATTATTTCCTGGGATTGAAGATTTGGTAGCGCAGCGGAGGACTATTTGTTTCTCAGGGCAAGTATGCTCGGGAGATTCTGGAGAGGTTCAACATGCAAGACTGCAAGCCTGTTGACACTCCTCTTCCTGGTGGTTGGAGGAAGGAGGATGCTACTTCAGCGGAGGTAGTGGATGCCACTGTCTATCGACAGTTGGTGGGGTCGCTTATGTATCTGGTCAATACACTACCCGATATATGCTATGCAGTTAACCAGCTTTCGCAAGCTATGGTTAAGCCTACCAAGCTCTTTTGGAAGGCAGGCAAGCATGTATTGCGCTATATTAGAGGCACATCGGGATATGGTCTATGGAACAGACAGGAGGATGGAGCGAAGCTTTCTGGCTTCACTGATGCAGATTGGGCAGGGAGTCTAACGGACCGGAAGAGCACTTCTGGAGGAGTTTTCAGCATTGGGTCGACAGCAGTTTCCTGGTACAGCAAGAAGCAGAGATCCGTGGCACTCAGTTGAGCAGAGGCCAAGTACATGGAAGCTAGCTTGGCTGCATGCGAGGCTATTTGGATGAGGAAGATCCTCGCAGGTTTGTTCAGGTTGCATTTGGAGCCTACAATGATCTACTGTGATAACCAGAGCTACATCAAGCTCTCAGCTAATCCAGTATTTCATGATAGGTCCAAACACATCGACATCAGGTACCGTCATATTAGAGATTGTGTTCAGCGGAGAATCATGATGCTTTCATATGTTCCCACGGAGGATCAGGATGCCGACATCTTGACGAAGGCGCTCACCAGGAGCAAGTTCGAATTCCACAGAGGCAGGATAGGGATTGCAGATAATCCATATCTTTCTGAGAGGGAGTGTTTAAAATGCAGCAAGATGATGGAGCTTAGTGAAATGAAGTCGCCTTCACTAAGTGGGCCCGCAGGCAAATTCTGGCGCAACATCTATTTTTAGACATATGGAGCATGGTTCGGGGATTCCAGTTTGAGATTCTTGGAGAATTGGTCAAGTTGGTAAAAATAGATGAGACTCTATTTTTTAGGTCAAAGAGGTCGAAGGCTATTTTTAGACTACCTCTCCTAAAAATATGGAAGTCAAATATTATTTACCCTTAATAATATTTAGACTATAAACTTAAGTTTACTCTCTTGGAGCACTTCAGTTCGAGATACAGTAGTGGCTCATGCATCTGACAGAGGAATCACATGGTTCCCAAGGGTTTGATGGCATCATGCATGGTTGACTTCAGTTGGACTTCAGTGGAAGAATTTTGGAGGAGTTAATGAGACAGATAGTGGAGTTGTGTTCTGTTTATTTTAGTTGAACTAGTTGAGATTAGTTTAACTAGCTAATCAATTAGTTATGAGTGGAGTGAATTAAATAATATTTAATTCATTAATTAGTAACTCATTATTCAACTCAAGAACACATCAGTTCACTACAGTGTATGATCAGTTCAGTGGAGACCAGTGAAAGAGGTAGAGGAAAGGGTGGAGTTAGCTATCAGTTGTGACTATACTGTTGCTATTTGCAACACACAGATAGGTGGAGTAAGCCCATGAGGATTGCGCAGTTCAGGTTGGTGGTTTATCTATATAAAGAGGCCATCCCATAGCATTGAAACACGCAATAGAGGCAAGGAAATTAGTGGTGAGTTTTGAACCAGTAACATGTTCAAAACCAAGCTAGTTTGTGTGTAACTTCATGAGATAATACTGAGTACTTGTGAGGAGTATTGTACTGAGTTTGTTACATGATTTCTCCATTATAATATACACAATAGCTGCGGGGTTTTCAGCTATAAGCTTTCCCCATACATACTTTGTTAATGTGTATGATGAATTGATGTGCTATCGCTTGTTTTATTTCCGCATGTGTGATGATCTGAGTGGAAGAGATTATGTGTTGCATATGAATTCGAATTGATATGTGATCAGGATAGTCTCGATGGATAATTAATCATTATTCAGCAAATTTCTACATGGTATCGGAGCTATTGAAGCAGAGATTGATCATCACAGTGATTACAAACTTATTTCGGTAGATAGAGTCTGCATGCGGGCCAGGTAGCCTCCGGATTCATCTTTCTTCGGAAAGTGAAAGGTCTGGTAAATGCCCCTTGCAGTCGATCTCTGTGCTAGAAATAATTTGGTTGGACTTCAGTGGAAGAAGTTTGGAGGAGTTAATGAGACAGATAGTGGAGTTGTGTTCTGTTTATTTTAGTTGAACTAGTTGAGATTAGTTTAACTAGATAATCAATTAGTTATGAGTGGAGTGAATTAAATATTATTTAATTCATTAATTAGTAACTCATTATTCAACTCAAGAACACATCGGTTCACTACAGTGCATGATCAGTTCAATGGAGACCAGTGAAAGAGGTAGATGAAAGGGTGGAGTTAGCTATCAGTTGTGACTATACTGTTGCTATTTGCAACACACAGATAGGTGGAGTAAGCCCATGAGGATTGCGCAGTTCAGGCTGGTGGTTTATCTATATAAAGAGGCCATCCCATAGCATTGAAACAAGCAATAGAGGCAAGGCAATTGGCGGTGATTTTTGAACCAGTAACCTGTTCAAAACTGAGCTAGATTGTGGGTAACTGTATGAGAAAGTACTGAGTACTTGTGAGGAGTATTGTACTAATTTTGTTACTTGATTTCTCCATTATAATATACACAATAGCTGCGGGGTTTTCAGCTATAAGCTTTCCCCATACATACTGTGTTAATGTGTATGATGATTTGATGTGTTATCGCTTGATTTTATTTCAGCATGTGTGATGATCTGAGTTGATCTGAGTGGAAGAGATTATGTGTTGCATATAAATTCGAATTTTATGTGATCAAGATAGTCTCAGTGGATAATTAATCATTATTCAGCAAATTTCTACATCACCTTCGAACGATCATATGGCCAAAAAAAGAAAGGAAAAAAGAAAACGAAGAAGAGACGATAGTCCACAACATGATCGTAAACGGAAGCAAGAAAGTGGAGGAAAGCACAAACAAAAGGACCCCATTTTATTGATTTGGGAGAAGAAACACCTGAAAAAACTCCAGCTGGCCGTAGTCCACCTGAGTCTCAGCCAAACGTTGAAACTAATCCTCAAGATGTTGACATGAGTCCTTTTCGGCCAGATTTTGAAGTCAATTCTCCTCCACAGCATTTTGGGGACAGCCCAAGGAAAACGACACCCGAGATAGATCCAAAGCAGCAAGAGGTGTATGATTACATATAATCCTTAGAAAGAACAGCCACGGGTCCCAGCACTTCATCCACTCAGCCTCACACAGCACAAGAAGCTCTAGTCCAATCGTTGAAACAAGAATTCTTTGAGTTGGAGGTTCTAAATAGACATATTAAAAATGAAAATGAAGCATTAAAGGAGCAAAGTAGATTGGAAAAGATCATTCATGACAACACTATGCTACATCTGGGACTGTGGCACAAAAAGAACAGGAAATTGAAGAAGAAATGCAAGAAGATAAGTAGAGCACTGATTAATCTCAAATTCAGATGCTTGATGAAGAAGCCCAGGATGTTAGCAGCACCAAGAAAGAGGAGAAGAGGACTGGATGTACTAGAAGAGGTATCGGGGCATATGAATTGAAGGAGGATGATCAAAATTTTGGTTGCATGGGGACATGCAACACCTTCACAGTGGGGGTATGTTGAGTCCCAAAATTGCATCTTTCCTATACACCTTTCTAGACTTTTTCCATTTACCTGGACCTCCTAAGTCATCAACATCATTGCATATTAATCATAAAAGAGCATTTAAAGTGGTTTTTAACTATGTTTTGTGTCTTCTGTTTGAATTAGATTTTTGCTCATTGAGCTGCGGAATCTTGTCACTTTCCGCAGCTGCTTCAACTTTCCGCAGCCATTTTGTTAAAGTCTATATTGCAGGTGTCTTCAAGCAAATCAAGCCACATGGGCAAGTTGGAAATGACATGGATATGGACCGAGTCCTATTGGCTCAGTCGAATTCACCAAAGAAGGTCGTGGTCAAAGGTAGTCAAGCGGTGGTCAACCTAAGAGTCCTACGGTGACAGAACTCCGTTTTTCACCACGTGAAGACTTGCGTGGCCATTCCTAAATCTCAGGGGGCATATCAACACCTGTGAACTGCTCCATAAGTCGAATCCAATGGCCACCCTCCATAGATTTAATCTTCACGGCAGCCATCATACTAGATTTCTGGACGTGGTTGTTCACGTGTCTTTTATCAGCGCAGATTGTAGGAAAGTAGTTATGTCATCCTCTATTATAAATAATGCGTTCTCATACGCATAGTAGCTAGCTTTTGTAATGTAATTTTGCTGTAAAGAAAGCCCACTGTGCCGTGACATTATTTCCTTGTTATGACTGCGTTTTGAATACATGAGAAGACTCTGTTCATAAGCATAATTCGTGGTTGATAGCTGTTCCCCGAGGATTGTGCAGAGGGCCCCTGCATACGCCGAGGTTTTGTTTATTGCTGTATAGTTTCATGCTTTATTTCCTTACGTTCATTATGCCATAGTTATTCACGTGTATATATTACATCTCTTATGGTATTAACGTTTTATTTTTGTCCATAATTTTTCATGCTTTATACTACTGTTAACTGATCAGTGTCTTTGTTCCAGATTACAGTAGGCAGCCCGGGCATTTGCACATAGTTTTACAATGACTAATGACATGGAATCAGTCTTGTCCTTCTGCTGATTTATTTTTCTTAGCTTTTAATTCCAGCACTGTTTTATTTATTTCAATTTTGTACATTTGCTTTATTAGTTAGATTAGATATTAAATTACTCATGTCATTATCAGTTACCTCCGAAAACCATAGCGAGACTAATGGTGAGGGATTGAAGTATGAGTGTGTAGTTTGATATTAGTTTATTTTTTTGCAAGTTAGATATTAAATTGCTCATGTCATTATCAGTTACCTCCGAAAGCCATAGCGAGACTAATGGTGAGGGATTGAAGTATGAGTGTGTAGTTTGATATTAGTTTATTTTTTTGCAAATTAGATATCAGATTGCTCAAGTTGTTTATGATTACCTCCGAAAGCCATAGCGAGACTAATGGTGAGGGGTCAGAATATGAGTTGATGTAATTTGATTTTAGCTTTACTTTGCTTGCAATTCTTGGATTTCTTTGAGTATAGTTTCTTTTGTATTTAGACAGCAGCAAGGGTAATGGGTTTCATGATCAATAGTTCACTGTTTGTTTGACTAGTATAGTGGCACATTTTCATTTTCTTTTAAGAATTAATTTTGTCATTGCATGTTTTAAAACCCTTTTGAAGTTTGAAGTTTGGGAAATCATTATAAAGGACATCATTGCCTTGAACATTTATATCCATACTTGTCTTTTAGAATTTCCATCTCACATTAGGAAACCAACCAAGATAAAAAGAAAAAAAAACCAAAAACGACAAAAAGTAAGAGATAGGTTATCTTGCACATATAGTGCGCCACACTTCGTCAACTTACGAATCCCGGATTGACAAATTAATGTAGCAATTTAGGACACACTAAATTGACCAAACATTTTGGTGCCGTTGCCGGGGAAGTGTAACTAGGTAGCCAATTTCTTAAAAAAACAATAAAAAGAAGGGAAAACTTGATAACTTCTTGAAGTATGCTCTCCTCTTGCACCTAGTGTGATCTGGAGGATCAGAAAAGAGAGTTATTGGTTCAATAATTTCTTAAGTATGCTCTCTTCTTGCACCTAGTGTGACCTGGAAGATCAGAAAAAGAATTATTAGCCCATCTTAAAAATAAAAAAAATGACATGCATAGAGCAAGAGATTCTAGGGGAAGGTTTATAGCTAGAGACAAGAGTTAGATTTTCACAACTCCATCTTCTTCAAGGCATAGAAAAGATTCACCACCATCTACCCCTAGCCTTAAGATTCCTGGAATTCAAGGAGCAGCTGAATTAGAGGATTCTCCTACACCATCTACCAAATCTCATTTAGAAGAAGACCCTTTCTTTACTTCTACGGGAGAGTATATTGTAATTAAAGAAGTAGAATCACCTGAAGAAGAAAAGGAAGAAACTCCCTCTCATCCTCCCTTGATAGAAGAACCAGAGGACTCTAAGGACTCTGAAGAAACTATCATGACAGAGGAAGTAGTAGATGGATTCAGAGGTAGAGGTAGAGGTAGAGGAGGAGGAAATAATGGAGGCAACAATGGTGGAGGTGGAGGTAATAATGGAAGAAATAGGGAAGGAGACAACTTGTTTGGATTCCCTATAGTTGATGAGGAAACTCATACAACGATGAAAAACATCTCACCATATGTCCTCCCAAAATTTTATGGATTGCGAAGTGAGGATCCTGAAACATTTTTGTTTGAGTTTGAAGTCGTGTGCCGAACCTATGACTATATGGAAGACTCTCAAAAACTCAAACTGTTTCCTTCAACATTGAAGGGAGCTGCTTTGAAATGGTTCATGGGATTAGTCACCCAATCTATTAGGACTTGGAATGATATGAAACAAACATTTTTGGATAGATACCTAGACTATTGCATGCCCACCAATCACAAGGATGAGGTATTTAAAATGGTGCAAAAAGAAGATGAAAATTTGGAGGATTTACTTGAAAGATTTCAAGACAACTTAAAAAGAGCAAAGATGAGCAACTTAGATGAGGAGACTTCGAAAGCCCTTCTATTAAAATCCATCAGAGATGAATGGATAGATATTTTAAACACGATGGGGAAATGAGACATTTCTCAACTTCCACTTCGTGACATAATAGAACTATGTGTCCATCTCTCAAGGGGAAAATCTAAAACGGGAAAAGGGCCTAGAGATCCTTCTCTTATCAGGGCAAACAAATCTGCAACTGGATCAGTAAGTAGGGCAGAGATTGGCAATATTCTTGATGAATTCAAAACTGATATCTTAGGGAGCCTTAGTGAACAACTAGACACCCTTAAAATTCAAAACAAGCAGAAAGCAGAAACTGATGCTCTAGCCATCTTTTGTCTGAAATGTAGGAAGAAACATGCTTTAAGGGAATGTCCCTTGGATGCAAAAGTTGTAGAAAGATGTATGATTTGCTCAGAGAATCATGAGACCAAGGATTGTCCTTCAATTCCTGGACTCAAAGCTGTCTTTCAAGAAGATCCAAATTCAGTAGAATCTCTCTGTTTTGTTGCAAGAAGACCTTGGCAAGGGCAACAAACTCAAGGGTTTAACAACCCTATGAATTTTCAATCCCCACCAAATTGGAATCCTTGGAAACAACCTTGGCCCCAACCTCAAAATTCATATCAGTCATGGGTACAAGGTATGCAAAATCCTTATGGGAGATTTGCTCAATTTTATCAATATCCTCCATCTTTTCAAAATCAACAAGCTCCACAACTTCCAAACCCAAATCTACAACTTCCATTTCCATTTCCACAACAACAACCTTCTCAGCAAAATCCAAATCCTCAAGTCATGCTTCCATTCCAACAAAAGACAAATCAACTTCCAGCTCAACCATTGCCAAATCCTAACAATAAAAATCCTCATAATACTTACATGATAGAAGGACAACAATTTCCTACCTATATGATTGTTCCTCTCAATGATGTACAACTCAGGTCTGGTAGAGTTTTAGAAAAACCTTCTATAGATGTCCAAGAGCAAGATACCTCTAAGGAGGACTCTCTTAAAGTCAATAAGGGTTTTGAGGAAGCATCTCTTCAAAACTCAAACATTCAAAAAGAGAAAGAAAAGTTAATCCCCACAACTCCTATAGTTGAGCAACCTGCATCTTCATCCACACCTCCTTTCCCTGAAAGATTACAAATTGATAAAGGGGTGGAAAAACAAATCTTGTTGCCTAACTATGATTTTCTAGATGAATTAAAGAATGCTTGTATCAAGATTACCTTGCTACAAGCCATTAGAGAGATTCCTATTCTAGCAAAAAAATAAAGGAGTTGAGTCTCAAAAGACCAGGAAGGAAACCAAGAGATACAAGAAGAATCCACCTGGTAGGAAAAATTGCAGATATCATGATGGGAAAAATTACCATGCAGAAGTATGTAGATCCAGGTAGTCCAATTGTCAAGACACATATAAATGGGATAGGAATTCCAAACACATTGATTGACTTAGGGGCTGCTATCAACATTATGAGTAGGCAGACTATGGAACAGCTAAAACTTCCTAATCTTCTTTTTACACCTACTTTACTGCAACTTGCAGATCGATCAATTATCAAACCAGATGGTGTATTAGAAGATATTTTAGTCTCCTTAGATTCTTGGGAATATCCAGTAGATTTTATGATTTTGACTCCCAAGAGTAATCTAGGAGGGCACCCACTTATCTTAGGAAGACCTTGGCTAGCCACAAATGATGCTTTCATTAGTTGTAGATCTGGGGATATGTACATTTCTAATGGTAATTCGACAAAGAAATTCAATTTGTATCCTCCAGCAAAAGCAATCACAAAAGTAGGAGACAATGAATGGGTCGATGATGAGGACACTATACAACCTGTCTTTACCATTTCTGAAATCAGTGAGGATAGTCAAATTCTGAACACATTAGAAAATTTTGAGACATCTTCAGAATATGACCCCACACAATTTCAGTTGGAATATGACATTGAATATTTATCATCAAGACAAATGTCTCTTTACTCTATGGAAGAGTTCGATAGTTCTACCATTGAGATTTTTCCAGGAAAAACATTGAATATCAACAAAAATTTGGAAAAGTCACAACAGGAAGAACTAACCAAAATCTTGCAAAAACATTCTACTGCATTTGCATGGGAGTATATTGATATGAAAGGTATTGATCCTAAGACTTGCATCCATCATATCTATATTGAGGAAAATAGTAGACCAATCAGACAACCTCAGAGAAGGATGAATCCAAACCTTAGGGAGATAGTGAAAGAAGAGCTCCAAAAACTGCTCAATGTAAACTTCATTTATCCAATTTCAGATAGCCGATGGGTTTCTCCTTTGGTTATAGTACCTAAAAAGAATGGTAAATGGAGGGTATGCATTGATTACAGGGAATTGAACAAAGCAACTTTGAAGGATCACTTTCCTTTGCCCTTTATCGATCAGGTATTAGATACACTAGCAGGAAAAAAGTACTTTTCATTTTTGGATGGTTTTAGTGGCTATAATCAAATTCAGGTAGCACCTGAAGATCAAGATAAGACCACATTTACCTGTCCATGGGGGAATTTTTCCTATCGAGTGCTTCCTTTTGGGTTATGTAATGCACCCGCAACATTCCAAAGAGCAGTACTAGGAATTTTTTTTGATCTAATCCATGATTGTGTAGAGGTTTATATGGATGATTTTACAGTTTATGGTAATTCATTTGAAGAGGCATTAGAAAATTTGGAAAAATTTCTTATAAGATGTAAAGAAACAAACCTTTCATGAAGCCATGAAAAATGATTTATGATGTTTACTGAAGGGATTGTTTTAGGACATCATATTTCAGGAGATGGGATTAAGGTTGATAGATCAAAAGTTGAAGTCATCTCCAAGTTTCCTATTCCAAATTGTCAAAGAGATGTTAGAAGTTTTCTAGGATTTACTGGATACTATAGAATATTTATAGAAAACTTCACTAAAATAGCATCTCCACTCTTCAAACTTCTTACAAAAGACTGTGAATTCAAATGGGATCCTGATTGTCAATCAACCTTTGAAACTTTGAAAACAAGAATATCTGAAGCACCTATCTTGAGAGGACCAAATTGGAAACTCCCTTTCCATATTTCTACAGATGCTTCAGATACAGCTCTAGGAGCTGTGTTGGGTCAAAAGGATTTAGTTCCTTATGCCATTTACTATACCAGTAAAAATTTGACTCCCACTGAGTTGAACTATACTGTAACTGAAAAAGAGTTTTTAGATGTTGTTCATGCAATCAATAAGTTTAGACATTATATAACAGGCTATGAAACTTTTATTCATACTGATCATTCTACGATTAGATATCTAATGAAAACACTTGTTACTAATGGCAGAGTGACAATATGGCTCCTACTTTTGCAGGAATTCAATATTACTGTGTTGGATAAACCAGGGAAACAAAATATAGTAGTTTATTTCTTGTCTAGGATTCAGAATACTAAAGAAGATTCTCCTGTAGAGGATAAGTTTCCTGATGAATACTTGTTTGCAGTAACTATTAAGACTCCTTAGTATGCAGATATTGCTAACTATTTGGTTACAGGGAAACTACCTTCACATTTATTTCCAAGTGAAAAACGAAAAATTATTCAGGAGAGTTCAAAATATTCATGGATTTCTAACGAATTGTTTAAAACAAGGCCAGATCTTGTGATCAGAAGATGTGTCAGGGAAGATGAAATGCCTGATATTCTTAAGGCATGTCATGATGAACCATGTGGTGGACACTTTGCAGACAAAAGGACGGCCTATAAAATCCTCTCTTTAGGATATTATTGGCCTTCCCTCTTCAAATATGCAAAACAATATGTCAAAAGGTGTGACAGCTGCCAAAGAGTAGGGAAACTTACCCTTTCAAATGAAATGCCATTGCAAACACAGGTACTCATTGAACCCTTTGAAAAATGGGCTTTAGATTTCATTGGACCTATTAATCCACCATCTAAGCAAAAGAAGTATATATTGGTTTGTACTGATTATGTTACTAAATGGGTGGAAGCCAAAGCATTAGTGTCTGCTACTGAAAATTCGGTTGTTAATTTTCTTTATGAGGATATTTTTACTCGCTTTGGTGTTCCAAGAGAAATTGTGACAGATCAGGGAAGCCAATTCACATCCAACCTGGTGGAGAAGCTGATGGAAGAATACAAAATCAAGCACAGAAGATCTACTCCTTACCATCCACAAGCAAATGGTCAAGTGGGGTCTACAAACAAAGTTCTCGAAAGTATCATCACCAAAACTGTTCATCTACACAGAAGAGATTGGGCAGAAAGGCTTCCTGAAGCCTTGTGGGCCTACAGAACTACATGGAGAAATACAACAGGAAATTCTCCCTATGAACTTGTTTATGGGAAAGAAGTTCTGCTCCCCATTGAGTTCCAAGTCAAAACCTTCAAGATGGCAGTTCAGTTGGGGATGGATCTATTAGAAGCCCAAAAGCATAGAATGGAGCAGTTGAATGAGCTAGATGAGATCAGACAAGAGGAAATTCTAAGAACTAATCTAGTTCAATATCAAAGAGCTAAATGGCATGACAAATACATCAAAGAGAAGAAGTTTCAAGAAGGAGATTGGGCATTGCTATTTGATTCTAAGTTTAAAGATTTTAAAGGAAAATTTCAGACTCATTGGCTTGGGCCATATGAGATTGACAATATCTTTAGCAATGGGGCGGTAAGAATCAAGACCATTGATGAATTTCAAACTCTTCTTATTGTGAATGGCCACAGATTAAAGATCTATCATAAGCCACTCTCAAAAGAGGAATTTGTCAAAATGTTTCAAGATAATTCTGCAATAAGGTTGGTGAAGAAGAATCCTTCTTCTCCACCAGCCTAGCCTTTGTTCTTTTCAGTTTCAAAATATTAAAATATATATATATATATATATATATATATATATATATATATATAAAATAAATAAATAAATTAAATTAAATTAAAATAAAATTAAAATTAAAAAATTAAATTAAATTAAATTAAAAAAAAATTGTATAAGCCTGAAAACCAATCACTGATTGGCAGTCTTATATAGAAAATTTAGGGTGAAAATCAGGAACAACTGACACCCTATATTTTCCAAAAAAAAAAAAATCTCTCTCTCTCTCATTTCACAAGTTTTATGACAACCCACACTATTTCATTCCACTTCATTCCACTCCACTTCATTTCATTTCACTCCATTTCATCTATTTCATTTCATTTCACCAATAAAATTTTCTTTCATGACCATTTTCATTCAGTCAGTTATCATCTATCCATCTCTATTCACCCAAATAATTGTTGTGTCAGTTTCCGTAGCTGACACCAGTTTCCGCAGCCAGAAGCAGTTTCTGCAGCCACCACTCTGTTTTTCAAAAATTTACAGTCAGATGTTAGTTCAACAATCATGAAATCAAATGCAGGGATGAGGACATATTATGAAGACATGAGGCATTCAAAAGCATCAACGAGGAGCAACTGATTGAAGACTAATGAAAAATGGCAAGAATTCCAAGGTATGAGTAGAAATTTATTTCAAATGGCATTCAAGCACATTTTTACATAGTTATAAACCATAGCTCCATTATATGCAATGATTGCGTTGATAATTCCATAACCATTCCATGATCTCTATACGATTCCCCCACAACCCTTGCATTCATTTTTAAAAGGCCTCATAATCAAGCTTCCGGTCCTCACTCGTGTTCGGCTATACTTTGATACTCCACCTATAATTATGGAACGTAATTGATTTGACTACGGTTTCTCTTAGCCGTAAAAAATCCGTAGCCGTTGCATAAACGTGCTTGCATCTACTCTGCAGCCACCCAATTTTGTGTTGTGGATGCACCTTACTCTCCCTCTTGTTCTATTCACACCATTTTGTTCTCTATTCCGCTTCATTCCGTGTACCTATTCTACGATATACGCACGATCCTTGCGTGCTCTTCTATAAACTGTTCATTTCAGCCTAATTTAGCATCATACTCAGCTAAACCCTCCTCACGCGAGCCCAACGTTTAAAGAATAGAAGAAGAATGGCGGTTGCGTTGGTTATTTAAGTTTTATCACACTGTGAAGGGCGTTTTGGATCAATGTACACATGTATCATACTTATTTGTTGATGAATTTCTGAACAACCGATCCCTCAATCTGCCATAATTTTTACTAAACAGTTTGAAAAAGATGTTTGTAACCGTCCAAAAGCATCTGGGGGACGTAGAACCACATTTGTATCACCATGGTCTCATGAAAATCTTGATAGAAAAACAATTAAAAGAGAAAAAGGACACCTGGGAGCAGTTTTTAATTAGAAATTTCTTTGAAGAGCCCCAAGAAACCCCTGAAGGCAGTACATCAAAAAGAATTAGAAGAAAGATAACAGGTGATAAAAATCAAAGCACTCCTACTAACACAGTTGAAAGAACTAATAGAGAAGAAAGATTGTCTAAAAGGAGGAAGGAAAAGACAGAGGGTAAAAAGCCAACAAAATCAAAAGAGAAAAGAAGCATTGAGGCTGTGCATCAAACCCCTTCCTCAGAAGAATACCATCAAGTATTGTCTGAGAGACTAGTTCACCTTCAGGAACAGTCAGCTATGGCCAAAAAGAAAGGAAAAGAAAAATAGAAGGAAAAAGACAGTAGTCCACAGCATGTAAGAAGAAGCACCAGGCTTAAAGGAAAGTGGAGGAAAGCACAAAAAAAAGGACCCCATTTTATTGATTTGGGAGAAGAAACACCTGAACAAACTCCAGCTGGCCATAGTCCACCTCATTCTCAGCCAAACGTTGAAACTAGTCCTCAAGATGTTGACATGAGTCCTTTTCGGCCAGATTTTGAAGTCAATTCTCCTCCACAGCATTTTGGGGATAGCCCAAGGAAAATGACACCCGAGATAGATCTAAAGCAGCAAGAGGTGTATGATTACATAGAATCCTTAGAAAGAAAAACCACGGGTCCCAGCACTTCATCCACTCAGCCTCACACAACACAAGAAGCTCTAGTCCAATCGTTGAAACAAGAAGTCTTTGAGTTGGAGGTTTTAAATAGACATATTAAAAATGAAAATGAAGCATTAAAGGAGCAAAGCAGATTGGACAAGATCATTCATGACAACACTATGTTACATCTGGGACTGTGGCACAAAAAGAACAGGAAATTGAAGGAGAAATGCAATAAGATAAGTAGAGCACTGATTAATCTCAAATATAGATGCTTGATGAAGAAGCCCATGATGTTAGCAGCACCAAGAAAGAGGAGGAGAAGACTGGATGTACTGGCAGAGGTATTAGAGCATATGAATTGAAGGAGGATGATCAAAATTTTGGTTGCATAGGGGACATGCAACACCTTCACAGTGGGGGTATGTTGAGTCCCAAACTTGCATCTTTCCTATACACCTTTCTAGACTTTTTCCATTTACCTGGACCTCCTAAGTCATCAACATCATTGCATATTAATCATAAAAGAGCATTTAAAGTGGTTTTTAACTATGTTTTGTGTCTGTTGTTTGAATTATATTTTTGCTCATTGAGCTGCGGAATCTTGTCACTTTCCGCAGCTGCTTCAACTTTCCGCAACCATTTTGTTAAAGTCTATATTGCAGGTGTCTTCAGGCAAATCAAGCCACATGGGCAAGTTGGAAATGACATGGACATGGACCGAGTCCTACTGGCTCAGTCGAATTCATCAAAGAAGGCCGTGGTCAAAGGTAGTCAAGTGGTGGCCAACCTAAGAGTCCTATGGTGACAGAACTCTGTTTTTCACCACGTGAAGACTTGTGTGGCCGTTCCTAAATCTCAGGGGACGTATCAACACCTGTGAACTGCTCCATAAGCCGAATTCAACGGCCACCCTCCATAGATTTAATCTTCACGGCAGCCATAATGCTAGATTTCTGGACGTGGTTGTTCACGTGTCTTTTATCAGCGTAGATTGTAGGAAATTAGTTATGTCATCCTCTGTTATAAATAATGCGTTCTCATACGCATAGTAGCTAGCTTCTGTAATGTAATTTTGCTGAAAAGAAAGCCCACTGTGCCGTGACATTATTTCCTTGTTATGACTGCGTTTTGAATACATGAGAAGACTTTGTTCATAAGCATAATTTGTGGTTGATAGTTGTTGCCCGAGGATTGTGCAGAGGGCCCCTGCACACGCCGAGGTTTTGTTTATTGTTGTATAGTTTCATGCTTTATTTCCTTACGTTCATTATGCCATAGTTATTCACGTGTATATATCACATCTCTTATGGTATTAACGTTTTATTTTTGTCCATAGTTTTTCATGCTTTATACTGTTGTTAACTAATCAGTGTCTTTGTTCCAGATTACAATAGGCAGCCCGAGCATTTGCACATAGTTTTACAATGACTAATGACATGGAATCAGTCTTGTCCTTCTGCTGATTTATTTTTCTTAACTTTTAATTCCAACACTGTTTTATTTATTTCAGTTTTGTACATTTGCTTTATTAGTTAGATTAGATATTAAATTACTCATGTCATTATCAGTTACCTCCGAAAGCCATAGCGAGACTAATGGTGAGGGATTGAAGTATGAGTGTGTAGTTTGATATTAGTTTATTTTTCTGCAAGTTAGATATTAAATTGTTCATGTCATTATCAGTTACCTCTGAAAGCCATAGCGATACTAATGGTGAGGGATTGAAGTATGAGTGTGTAATTTGATATTAGTTTATTTTTCTGCAAATTAGATATCAGATTGCTCAAGTTGTTTATGATTACCTCCGAAAGCCATAACGAGACTAATGGTGAGGGGTCAGAATATGGTTGTTTACTTTGCTTGCAATTTTTGGATTTCTTTGAGCACAGTTTCTTTTGTATTTAGACAGCAGCAAGGGTAATGGGTTTCATGATCAATGGTTGTTTGTTTGACTAGTATAGTGGCACATTTTCATTTTCTTTTAAGAATTAATTTTTTCATTACATGTTTTAAAACCCTGTTGAAGTTTGAAGTTTGGGAAATCATTATAAAGGACATCATCGCCTTGAACATTTATATCCATACTTGTCTTTTAGAATTTCCATCTCACATTAGGAAACCAACCAAGATAAAACCCCAAGATAAATAAAAAAAAAACCAAAAACGACAAAAAGTAAGAGATAGGTTATCTTGCACATATAGTGCGCCACACTTCGTCAGCTTATGAATCCCGGATTGACAAATTAATGTAGAAATTTAGGACACACTAAATTGACCAAACATTTTGGCGCCGTTGCCGGGGAAGTGTAACTAGGTAGCCAATTTCTTAAAAAAAAAACAATAAAAAGAAGGGAAAAATTGATAACTTCTTGAAGTATGCTCTCCTCTTGCACCTAGTGTGATCTAGAGGATCAGAAAAGAGAGTTATTGGTTCAATAATTTCTTAAGTATGCTCTCTTCTTGCACCTAGTGTGACCTGGAAGATCAGAAAGAGAATTATTAGCCCAACTTAAAAAAAAATAAAAATGACATGCATAGAGCAAGAGATTCTAGGGGAAGGTTTATAGCTAGAGCCAAGAGTTCGATTTTCACAACTCCATCTTCTTCAAGACATAGACAAGATTCACCACCATATACCCCTAGCCTTAAGATTCCTAGAATTCAAGGAGCAGCTGAACTAGAGGATTCTCCTACACCATCTACCAAATCTCATTTAGAAGAAGACCCTTTCTTTACTTCTACAGGAGAGTATATTGTAATTAAAGAAGTAGAATCACCTGAAGAAGAAAAGGAAGAAACTCCCTTTCATCCTCCCTTGATAGAAGAACCAGAGAAATCTGAAGAAACTATCATGACAGAGGAAATAGTAGATGGATTCGGAGGTAGAGGTAGAGGAGGAGGAAATAATGGAGGCAACAATGGTGGAGGTGGAGGTAATAATGGAAGAAATAGGGAAGGAGACAACTCGTTTGGATTCCCTATAGTTGATGAGGAAACTCATACAAAGATGAAAAACATCTCACCATCTGTCCTCCCCAACTTTTATGGATTGCGAAGTGAGGATCCTGAAACATTTCTGTTTGAGTTTGAAGTCGTGTGCAGAACCTATGACTATATGGAAGACTCTCAAAAACTCAAATTGTTTCCTTCAACATTGAAGGGAGCCGCTTTGAAATGGTTCATGGGATTAGTCACCCAATCTATTAGGACTTGGAATGATATGAAACAAACATTTTTGGATAGATACCTGGACTATTGCATGCCCACCAATCACAAGGATGAGGTATTTAAAATGGTGCAAAAAGAAGATGAAAATTTGGAGGATTTACTTGAAAGATTTCAATACAACTTAAAAAGAGCAAAGATGAGCAACTTAGATGAGGAAAATTTGAAAGCCCTTCTATTAAAAGCCATCAGAGATGAATGGATAGATATTTTAAACACAATGGGGAAAGGAGACATTTCTCAACTTCCACTTCGTGACATAACAGAACTATGTGTCCATCTCTCAAAGGGAAAATCTAAAACGGGAAAAGAGCCTAGAGATCATTCTCTTATCAGGGCAAAAAAATCTGCAACTGGATCAGTAAGTAGGGCAGAGATTGGCAATATGCTTGATGAATTCAAAACTGATATCTTAGGGAGCCTTGGTGAACAACTAGACACCCTTAAAATTCAAAACAAGTAGAAAGAAGAAACTGATGCTCTAGCCATATTTTGTCTGAAATGTAGGAAGAAACATGCTTTAAGGGAATGTCCCTTGGATGCAAAAGTTGTAGAAACATGTATGATTTGCTCAGAGAATCATGAGACCAAGGATTTTCCTTCAATTCCTGGACTCAAAGCTGTCTTTCAAGAAGATCCAAATTCAGTAGAATCTCTCTGTTTTGTTGCAAGAAGACCTTGGCAAGGACAACAAACTCAAGGGTTTAACAACCCTATGAATCTTCAAACCCCACCAAATTGGAATCCTTGGCAACAACCTTGGCCCCAACATCAAAATCCATATCAACCATGGGTACAAGGGATGCAAAATCCTTATGGGATATTTTCTCAATTTTATCAATATCCTCCATCTTTTCAAAATCAACAAGCTCCACAACTTCCAAACCCAAATCTACAACTTTCATTGCCATTTCCACAACAACAACCTTCTCAACAAAATCCAAATCCTCAACTCATGCTTCCATTCCAACAAAAGACAAATAAACTTCCAGCTCAGCCATTGCCAAATCCTAACAATAAAAATCCTCAGAATACTTACATGATAGAAGGACAACAATTTCCTACCTATATGATTGTTCCTCTCAATGATGTACAACTCAGATCTGGTAGAGTTTTAGAAAAACCTTCGATAGATGTTCAAGAGCAAGATACCTCTAAGGAGGACTCTCTTAAAGTCAATGAGGATTCTGAGGAAGCATCTCTTCAAAATTAAAACATTCAAAAAGAAAAATAAAAGTTAACACCCACAACTCCTATAGTTGAGCAACCTGCATCTTCATCTACACCTCCTTTTCCTGAAAGACTACAAATTGACAAGGGGGTGGAAAAACAAATTTTGTTGCCTAACTATGACTTTCTAGATGAATTAAAGAATGTTTGTATCAAGATTCCCTTGCTACAAGCCATTCGAGAGATTCCTATTCTAGCAAAAACAATAAAGGAGTTGAGTCTCAAAAGACTAGGGAGGAAACTAAAAGACACAAGAAGAATCCACCTGGTAGGAAAAATTGCAGATATCATGATGGGAAAAATTACCATGCAGAAGTATGTAGATCCAGGAAGTCCAATTGTCAAGACACATATAAATGGGATAGAAATTCCAAACACATTGATTGACTTAGGGGCTGCTATCAACATTATGAGTAGATAGACTATGGAACAGCTAAAACTTCCTAACCTTATTTTTACACCTACTTTACTGCAACTTGCAGATCGATCAATTATTAAACCAGATGGTGTATTAGAAGATATTTCAGTCTCCTTAGATTCTTGGGAATATCCAGTAGATTTTATGATTTTGACTCCCAAAAGTAATCTAGGAGGGCACCCACTTATCTTAGGAAGACCTTGGCTAGCCATAGCTGATGCTTTTATTAGTTGTAGATCTGGGGACATGTACATTTCTAATGGTAATTCGACAAAGAAATTCAATTTGTATCCTCCAGCAAAAGCAATCAAAGAAGTAGGAGACAATGAATGGGTTGATGATGAGGACACTATACAACCTGTCTTTACCATTTCTGAAATCAGTGAGGATAGTCAAATTATGAACACATTAGAAAATTTTGAGACATCTTCAGAATATGACCCCACACAATTTCAGTTGGAATCTAACATTGAATATTTATCATCAAGACAAATGTCTCTTTACTCTATGGAAGAGTTTGGTAGTTCTACCATTGAGATTTTTCCAGAAAAAACATTGAATATCAACAAAAATTTGGAAAAGTCACAACATGAAGAACTAACCAAAATCTTGCAAAAACATTCTACTGCATTTGCATGGGAGTATACTGATATGAAAGGTATTGATCCTAAGACTTTCATCCATCATATCTATATTGAGGAAAACAGTAGACCAATCAGACAACCTCAGAGAAGGATGAATCCAAACCTTAGGGAGATAGTGAAAGAAGAGCTCCAAAAACTACTCAATGTAAACTTCATTTATCCAATTTCAGATAGCCGATGGGTTTCTCCTTTGGTTATAATACCTAAAAAGAATGGTAAATGGAGGGTATGCATTGATTACAGGGAATTGAACAAAGCAACTTTGAAGGATCACTTTCCTTTGCCTTTTATTGATCAAGTATTAGATACATTAGCAAGTAAAAAGTACTTTTCATTTTTGGATGGTTTTAGTGGCTATAATCAAATTCAGGTAGCACCTGAAGATCAAGATAAGACCACATTTACCTATCCATGGGGGACTTTTTCCTATCGAGTGCTTCCTTTTGGGTTATGTAATGCACCCGCAACATTCCAAAGAGCAGTACTAGGAATTTTTTCTGATCTAATCCATGATTGTGTAGAGGTTTATATGGATGATTTTACAGTTTATGGTAATTCATTTGAAAAGGCATTAGAAAATTTGGAAAAAGTTCTTATAAGATGTAAAGAAACAAACCTTTCATTAAGCCATGAAAAATGCTTTATGATTTTTACTAAAGGGATTGTTTTGGGGCATCATATTTCGGGAGATGGGATTAAGGTTGATAGATCAAAAGTTGAAGTCATCTCCAAGTTGCCTATTCCAAATTGTCAAAGAGATGTTAGAAGTTTTCTAGGATTCACTGGTTACTATAGAAGATTTATAGAAAACTTCACTAAAATAGCATCTCCACTCTTCAAATTGCTTACAAAAGACTGTGAATTTAAATGGGATCCTGATTGTCAATCAGCCTTTGAAACTTTGAAAACAAGAATATATGAAGCACCTATCTTGAGAGGACCAAATTGGAAACTCCCTTTCCATATTTCTACAGATGCTTCAGATACAGCTCTAGGAGCTGTGTTGGGTCAAAAGGATTTAGTCCCTTATGCCATTTACTATACCAGTAAAAATTTGAATCCCACTGAGTTGAACTATACTATAACAGAAAAAGAGTTTTTAGATGTTGTTCATGAAATCAATAAGTTTAGACATTATATAACCAAACTGCAGAGCTTTATTCCATGCGATCATTACGTTAAGTATCAGCAGTTTCTTTATTTACTAATGGCGAGTGACAAGATGGCTCCTACTTTGCGAACCGGTATTCTTTGTATTTGGATAGACAAGGAAACAAAATACGTGGCACAGATTTCTTGTCTGGGAATTGGAAATTTTAAAGAAGATTCTCCTATAGAGGATAGTTTCACGATGAATACTTGTTTGCGGTAACTATTAAGACCCTTGGTATGCGGATATTGCTATTTGTTTGGTTACATAGACGCACTCATTATTCCAAGTGAAAAAGAAAGATTATTGGAGAGTTCAAAATATTCTTGGATTTCTAACAGTTGTTCCAACAGGCCGAGATCACATTGATCGAAAGATAATGTCAGAAGATGAAGCCACTGATATCCTCAAGGCATGTGCGTGAACCATGCGTAGGACACTTGCCGACAAGGGGCAGCCTAAGAATCTCTCTTCAAAGATGTGTGTGCTTCCCTCTTCAAAAGATGCAAAACAATATGTCAAAATTGTGGCAATTTGCCAAAAAAGTAAGAAACTATCACACAATCAAATGCTGTGCATACAGGTACTCACCAGACTACTTTGAAATACTTGGGCTTTAGATTTCATTGAATATAATCTTTCATCTATAACAAAATTATATATTGGTTTATACGATTGTATTACTAATGCGTTGACAAAGAAAACATTCATTAATACCTACGAAAATTGATTGTTATTTTCTTGCTGAGATATTTTTACTACGCTTTGGTGTTTCCAAGAGAAATTATGTGAGATCGAAGCAATGCATCCATGGTGGAGAAGGCAGTAGAAGAAAAACAAAATCATGCACCGAACATCTATACGCACCATCCACAAGCAAATAGTCTAAATGAGTCTACAACAAAGTTCTATAAACATCCATCACCAAAACTATTCATCTACATAGAAGAGATTGAGCGAAAACTCACTGTGAAGCCTTGTGGGCCTACAGACCTACATGGAAAACCTGGCAAGGACATTCTCCCTATGAACTTGTTTATGGGAAAAGAGTCCTGCTCTTATCAGTTCCAATCAAAGCCTTCAGAATGTGATTCAGTTAGGGATGGATCTGTCAGAATCTGAATCACAGAATCAGGTAGTTGAATGAGCTAGATGAGATCGGAGCCAGAGGCAATTCTAGAGGCAGTCTAGTTCAACTATCAAAGAACTAAAATGGCACTTGAAAAAAATGCCTCAGATACAGAAGTTTCATTTTTATATATAAAATAGTATAAGCACAGAAAACCAATCAACGATTGGCGATCTTATACGGAAAATGTAGGAGTGAAAATCGGGAACTTTTTGACACCTATATTTTCAAAAAAAATTATATCTCTCTCTTATTTCCCTGAGTTTATGACAACCTCCACTTCATTTCCACTTCAGCCACCTCCACTTCATTTCATTCCCTCCATTCATCTATTTGTTTGTTTCTGATAAATTTTCTTCATAACCATTTTTAAATTGATGGATTTATCATCCCAATCATCTCATTCTGAGCCATTGTTGCTTCTGGTTATTAAATCGGCCTTTGATTTCAACCAGAAACTGATTTTACACAACCACCCTCTAATTTTTTCAAAAACAAATTTTTTCACAGTCGGATATTGGATTTCAAAAATCATGAAATCAAATCTTAGTATAGAACATATTATGAAGACAGAGGCATTCAAAAGCATCAATGAGAACATTGATTGAAGACCAATGAAAAATGTGAAGAATTCCAAGGTATGAGTAGAAATTTATTTCAAATGGCATTCAAGCACATTTTTACATAGTTATAAACCATAGCTCCATTATATACAATGATTGCGTTGACCTTTCGTAACCATCCCACGATCTCTATACGATTCCCCACAATGTACATTCATTTTAAACGGCCTCATAATCAACCTCGAGGTCTTCACTAATGTTCGGCTATACTTTGATACTCCACTGTAATTATGGAACGTAGTTGATTTGACTACGGCTTCTCTCGACGCATAAAATGTCAAGTAGCCATTTCATAAACGTGCTTGCATCTTATCACTGACCACCTAATTTTAAATATTTCGGTCGTTTTACTCCCCCTCTTGTTCCTGATCTCACAAATTTGCATTTTATGTGCTCACATAAGCCTTCACCCCATTTTGTTCTTTGTTTCCGCTTCATTCCGTGTACCTATTCTGATAATGTTGCTTCTGATGCAGGGTCTCTTATCATGCAATTATTTAGCTAACTCGGTAGTCTTACCTCGCTCAGCCCTCCTCCAGCCATTGTAGGTTTTAAGAAGAAGGAAGGATAGGTGATTTGTTAGGGCCGAACGGAGGGACCCAGAGTATGGAAGGATACCGCAAATCAGAATAGTGAAAAAGGAAAAATGGCTTCGGTTTATTCAAAAGTTTAGAGCTGATAAGGAGGTAACAACGTTTACGGGGTCTTTCAACATTTTGGAGGTGATGGGGACCTCAAATTTGGAGTGAGCCAAACATCCATAAACGTATACGGAACTCCCTCAAGAAGGTGAACGGATTCCAAGAACAAGAGTATGGCGAGAGCTGAAGTGATCCCACGTAACCCATGTATGGATTTCACCATTTTCAAAGGGAATTCACATTCCTTTAAAAAAAGAAAAGTGGGCAGATTTCACATGAAGTTTAATTAAAATTTTATCACCCACTTTGAGAGATGATTTGGATCAATGTACATGTATCATACCCGTATTCAGTAGAACTTCCTAGACAACCATTCCCCTCCAATCGCCACACTTTTTAGTAAACGATTTGAAAAAGATATATATGATCCAAAGCATCAGGGGACGTAGAACCAAATTTGTATCACCATGGTCTGGTAAAATCTTGTTATAAAAACAATTAAGGAGGAAAAAGGACACACAGGAGAAGTTTTGGTTAGACATATTTGAAGAACACAAAGAAACCCACAAGACGTACATCAAAAAGAAGTAGAAGAAAAGCAGATGATAAACTCAATGCCTCCTACTAACACAGTTGAAGAATAGTAGAGAGGAAAACTGTCTAAAAAGGAGGAAGGAAAAGACTAAGAGGTAAAAAGAAAACAAAATCAAAAGAGAAAAAGAAGAATTGAGGGCATTGCATCTTATACTATCCAGGAAGAGGCCATCAAGTGTTATCACAGAGAGACTAGTTCACCTCCAGGAACGAGTCATCTATGACCAAAAAGAAAGGAAAAAGAAAAACGAGAAGAAAAAAGACAGTAGATCCCACAGTATATGAAAGAAGCGACGGACTTAAAGGAAAGTGGAGAAAACACGAAAAAAGGACTGCATTTCTGTCTCCAGTTTGGGAGGAAACAACTTGCTGAACAAAACTCTATGGCGGCTATAGTCCTCTCATTCTAAGCTAAACATGCCCTGGTCACCTCATTCTCGACCAAACGTTGAAACTAGTCCTCAATATGTTTGACATGATCACACAAAGCAGATTTTGAAGTCAATTCTCCTCCCCAGCCACCCAGAGATGACTCAAAATAACCCAGTAGAGATAGATCCAAAGCGTGAGAGGTGTATGATTACATGAATCCATAGAAAGAACGACCACGGGTCCCGGCACTTCTCCACTCGGCCTCACATAGCACGAGAAGATCTAGTCCAATCGTTGAAACAAGAAATTTTTTGAGTTGGAGGTTTTAAATAAGAACCTTATTAAAAATGAAAATGAAGCATTAAAAGGAGAAAAACGGTGGACAAGATCATTCATGACAACACTGTACTACCTCTGGGGCCATGGCACAAAAACAAAGTGAGGAAGAAATGCTAGAAGATAAGTAGAGCAGATTCAATCTCAAATTCGGATGCTTGATGAAGAAGCCCAGGATGTTAGCAGCACCAAGAAAAGAGGAGAAAGAGGGCTGGATGCGGCGAGTATCGAGCATATGGAATTGAAGAAGGATGATCAAAATTTTGGTTGCATGGGGACATGCAACACCCCTTCACGGTGGGGGTGTGTTGGAGTCCCAAACTTGCATCTTTCCTATACACCTTTCTAGAATTTTCCATTTATCTGGACCCTCACAAGTCATCAACATCATTGCATATCATCATAAAGAGCATTTAAAGTGGTTTTTAACTTCTTTGTGTCTGTGTTTAGATTAGATTTTTGCTCATTGGTAGGAATCTTATTCCACTCGCCGGCTGCATCTCAACCTCTGTGGCCATTTTGTTAAAGTCTATATTACGGGGTGTCTTCATGCAAATCAAGCCACACTGGGCAAGTTGGAAATGATATGGACATGGACTGAGTCCCTGCGGCTCGATGGAATTCACCAAAGAAGGCCGTGGTCAAATGGGCTAAGCGTTGGTCAACCTACCAGATCCTCTGAGCAATGAGAACTGCGGTTTTCACCACGTGAACACGTCGCCGTTTCTGACTCCGAAGGACATGCTCAGCACTAGTGAGGAGACATTCAATCAGCACGATCTGCTGAAACCACTCTCCATAGATTTAATCTCTGTGACTATAATGCTAGATTTACGGGCCGGCTAGGTTATTGCTTCATCATCTATCGTGGAATATAAAATTCAGTTATGTCGTCTCTTTGTTATAGATATTGTTCTCTATTCTGCCATAGTAGTTAACTGTAATGTAATTTTTGTTGAAAAGAAAACCTTGTCTTAGTGAAATTATTTCCTTGTTATGAGCGCATTTTAAATATATGAGAAGACTTCATTCATAAGTGTAATTCGTGGTTGATAGGCGTTGCCCAGGGATTGTCAGAGAATTTTACTGCCTGTAAGTTTGTGTATTGTTGTATAGTTTCATGCTTTATTTCCTTACGTTCATTATGCCATAATCATTCACGTATATATTACACTCTCTTATGGTATTAATGTTTTATTTGCATTTCTACTTAATTTTTCGCTTTATCTTTGCTTGTTAGCGGTCCAAATTGTCTTTGTTTTGATTATAATGAGCGGCCAGGCATTTGCATAGTTTTTACAATGACTAATGACATGGAATCAATCTTGTCATGCAGCAGTTTTCTTTTCATACCATTTTTAATTTCAGCATTGTTTTATTCATTTGATTTTGTACATTTACTTTACTAGTTAGATATTAAACGCTTGCTCATGTCATTGTCAATTTGCTTCCAAGCCATGTGAGACTAATGAGTGAGGGATTGCGGTATGAATGTGTAGTTTGATGTTAGTTTATTTTTCTGCAAATTAGATATTAAATTGTATGTCATTATCGGTTACCTGCGAAAGCCATAGTGAGACTAATGGTGAGGGATTGAAGTATGAGTGTGTAATTTGGTATTAGTTTATTTTTAAATTAGATATCGGATTATAAAGTTTTTATGATTACCTCAAATATATGAGACTAATGGTGAGGTGGAAATCTAGGGATTGATGTATTTGATTCTAGCTTTTCTTGCTTGCAATCTTTGGATTTCTTTGAGTACAATTCTGTGTTTAAAACTGACGGCAAGGGTAATGGGTTTCATGATCAATAGTTCAACATTTGTTTGACTAGTATAGTGGCACATTTTCATTTTCTTTTTAAGATTAATTTTGTCATTGCATGTTTTAGAAACCCTTTTGGGTTTAAAGATTTAAATCTATTATTAAGGACATCATTGCCTTGAACATTCACTATATATTCTTCTCTTTAAAATTTCCATCTACATTAGAAACCAACCAAGATAAAATAAAAACCCAAAAAGCGACAAAAAGTAAAGAGATAGGTTATCTTGCACATAAAATTATTACACTTAAATCGACTTCGAATCCCGGATTGACAAATTAAATAGCCTTTAATTTTGGACACACTAAATTGGCCAAACGAGAGAATCACCTCGCCTTCTGCACTAATCATGTTCTTGTAAATGACCCTCTGCAACGCCTCCTTGGTCTTTCTTCACTATACAAAGGAGCGTAAGGAAGGTCTTCTACACTTAACCGCTGGTGTCTCATTATCCTAGGAAGCGTGCATGTTAAAACCCATTTAGGCATTTTACATAAGATTTCACCCCTTAATACTTTGTTCTTTAGACGAGTAAAAATTTCGACGAGACCACATCGGACCCGGGAGGCTGGGATGAGGACCCGCCCGAGATTTTTCAGCGACATATTCTCGAGATTTTTCGGCTTAATTCACGTGGTGGAAGAGCCTGAGGTTGGATTATGGAAAACCACAGGTTATTACAAAGGCGAGGCAAATCATGTCGACTCTTGGTATAATATTCTGACAGAGACTTTGGAAGTACGTCTTTTTTTCTCTTTTGCTTATCATTGTTAGGTTAGATTATTGTAAGTTGTGGGTGTGTAAATTCTACGGCACAGATTTTGTGAAGTCTGATGCGGGTATGTCCTTTGTCAGTCATGCTCTTTGTTTGAGGCAAATTGGGCGGTTACTACTCTGCGGGAAGGCATTTCCCACTAAACAAAGCAATAAAACAAGGCCAATATGGATGAGCATCACTAATGGAAATGGCCTTAAGCATCCCCATGAAATCACCAGCATTTGATGGCAAGTATCAGTAAATACTTAGTTATCCTTGATTTATAAGTGACAACACTAAGCGAAGCAATAAAGAACAAACATTCTGGATGAATGTTAGCAATGGCAATGGTCAGCATCCCAAAATACATAACAATTTGAGGGCGAGTATCAACTTCGTTCCAAGGTATTGACATCTGCCGGACTTAGGTAGAAGGTTTGCAAACTCACAAGGAACAACAATGTCTCTCCGGGTTTAACAACAAGCGGGCAAGAGCCACTAGGCACAAGCATCTTTGGCGAAGTACTCCGATAATGACTCTTTCGTAGCTTTCTTGGTTGCAAAACCTTGGTGGCAACGACATATAATCCATTTTTGGTTGAATTTAACGATTTTGTATATACGTTCATTTGTTCGAATCACTATTGGGTCTGCTACATAGCTTTCACTTCAAGTTTTTCATACAATGGTCAAATATATAAGGTGCATTATAATTCGGTGAGATATTCTATGAAATATGAATGGAAAATTAACTACAGTGTCAATATCAACCAATTTCAACTTAAATGGATAAGGAAAAAAATGGATATTAACCAGGGAACATGTCCTCTTTACATCCACTATTGATATTATCTTGCATATAAATGGAGTAAGTTCTCACTTCTGAAAATACAGTTCCAACTGCAGCATTATTTAAAAAATTCTGAAGCAGCGTCTTAATTTTTGAGCTAATTTATAATAATGGGTGTTAGATATTGCATTGACCAATAATAAATCTTACATACAATATTTCCAAGTATGATTGGTATGATAATTTTACACACACATCATATTTAAATTGGTCACTTGGGTTGCATAATAGAATATGCTTGTTTTACACTTTAGTTCTTTTAGGATTAAGAATTTATTTGTTGATACACTTTGGATTTAATCATATCATAGATAAAAGGGAATGAATTTGTATTATTTACTATCCTTAGAACTTACACTATCACAGAAAAAGGATATAAAAAAGTTATTAATTTATTCACCCACAAACATGCCTTATTAGAGTTGCTTATTGAATTTTTGATGAAATGCTGTATAACTAATAAGGTAGTAAATATATGGAATTTTATTTCCCGAAGACTCAATTTGATCGGGAGAAGTTAGAAAGAGTCCGGATACTATTTCTTGAAGTTACATTTAATTTGTAAAAAATTACCTGAGTTATTCAAGGAAGTGTTCACGGTAACACCATTTTGCCTCAGACCATCTTCAAATTGGTATCATTTCCTTTGCGAGATTTAAGGATTTGTGGGATTTGAAAACTAGGAAAGACATGGAAGATTTGTGGTTAACAAGTTAGCACTCTATTTAAGGTCATTACCTCGTTCGATCTCTTAAAGGCATGCTGGAGTTTGACTCTGGGGTCTCACGTTTTCTCTAGGTTGATGGCTAGCTCTCTAGATCATCTTCTCCATTCACTTACCTAGATGTGCAACCCACTTTCTCCCATCATTTAATTAGTTCCTCATTGAGCTATTAAAGGACTTCTAGGACAACGATAAAATGGAGAAAAAGCCTAAAGCTTTGCATTTTGAGGTCAGGAGGGCCAACAATACCAAGTTAGGAAATTTGCCACTGCACATGTACGAAAGGTTGACTGGCAATGGAGGCATTGTAGGCGGTTAGTGTAGCCTTGAATATAGTCATTACGTACGACCATCCTATCGGTATCTCCTGTGGGAGATTCATTATATGCTTCTTCAGCATTGAGTGCAATTCGACTGTGGCTGGGACACAACATGATGGTGATAAACTAAAAATCTCCAGCATTTAAACTTGAGTAAATGTGGAAGTAGAAGTTTGAAGTGAGTGCAAGTCACAGAGTGTCGTGTGTCCTTCATCGAATGCGCTCCTACATTTGGGGCGAGGTAAATTTGGTTACTACTCTTGGAAAGGTATTTCCCACTAAACCAAGCAATAAAAACAAGGCCAATGTGGATGTTGTCACTAATGGAAATGACCTTAAGCATCCCCACAAATGCACCAACAATTTGATGGAAATTATCGAAGTAAAAATACTTAGTTATCCCTTGATCTATAGTGACAACACTAAACCAGAAACGAAACAAAGGCAATGTGGATGAATGCTTTGGCAATGGCAATGGTCTTAAGCATCCCCACAAATACACCAAAAATTTGAGGGCAAGTATCAACTTGGATTCTAGGTATTGATTTGATGACCCCATTAGAAAGGTTTACCAAAATACAAGGAAAAACAATGTACATCAAGTTTAACCACAAATGGGCTTAATACATGGTTTAAACACCTTGGTAAGTACTCCAAGCATTACTCTTTCATAGCTTTGCTTGACTGCCGAGAAACCTTGTTGGAAACAACTTGTATAATCATATTTTAGTCTGATTGCCAATTTTGTATATACGTTCATTTGTTTGAATCACTATTGAGTCTGCTTCATAACTTTTATTTCAGGGTTTCCTTATAATGGTCGAAGATATAAGATTGCATTATAATTATGCAAATATTCTGTGATCCCTGAGATGGAAAAAGTGCTTCTGATGTCAATATCAAAACACAATTTCAAATTAAATGGATGAAGGTAAAAAGATGGATTGTAACCGAACATGTCTACACTTCCACTATGGAATTGTCTTGCATATAAGTAAAGATGAAGTTATACAGCTAAATACAAGTTTAACTACATGCTTATTAATGATTATAGTAAAGATGTACTAATTTTTTGAGCTAATTTTACATAATAATGGGTGTGATATTGCTTGGCCAATAATAAATTTAAAATATTTCCATATTATGATTGGTATAATCATTGGCACACTCTTCATATTTAATTTGGTCACTTGGGTTGCATAATAGAATATGCTTGTTTTTATACGTTTAGTACTTTTGGGATTCTACAAAATTTATTTGATACCTTTGGATTTGATATCTTTCATCGTCAAAATGATTTGTATTGTTTAATATCTTTACGAACTTTACCTATCTTTGGAAAAGGACCATAAAAGGATTCCTTTGATTTGTTCTTACGAACATGCCTTATTAGAGGTTGTTATTGATTTTCGATGATACTGGCCATAAATAATAAGGTAGTAAATGTATTGAATTTTATTTTCAGAATTTCAGGTTGATTAAGGGAGAAGTTAGAAAGAGTCTGAATCCTATTCTTAGGTACATTTGATGCAAGAAAAATGCCACTGAGGTTGTTGTTGGGCGAGAGTTTGCGGCCCAACCTATTTGCCTCAGACCATCTTCAGAGTAGGTATCATAATTCAGCTGCCCAGTTTAGGGATTTGTAGGTTACTTCAAAACATGGGTATTTGTACCGAAGTTGCCTTTCTGTTCTTGTCGCTACCTCTTTCGGTCTCTTAGGGCATGCTCGGTGTTGACTCTCAAAGGTCTCGGTTACTCCAATTAGTGGCTAAACTTTCTGATCTTCCCATTCACGTGTGCCCTAAATGTGCCATGTCATCTCCTGTCATTCAGTGGTCCTCCAGCGAGCTATTAAAGAGGACTTCTAGGATAAAATTTGAGTAATATGGAGAAAAATCTAAAAGCTTTGCATTGGAGTCAGGCAACAATATGAGATTGGAAAATTTTCATATGTCTTCTGAAAGGTTATTTGGAAATGGAGGTGTTGTAGACTACTTAGTGTACCCAATATAGTCACCACCTCAGCCATCCACACGGAGATACCTCTCCATTGGTGATTCATTATCTTGCTTATTAAGCATTATTTGCCAATTCATTTAGCGGTTTCTTAAGACAAATTAAGATGGCCGGAGTCATAAATATTTAAGCAGGTAAATGTGAGAAGCAAAAAGTTTAGAAAGCGTGAGTTCAAATCTGAGTGCGGGTGTGTCCTTCATCAAATGTGCTCTGTTTGGGGCAAGGTAAATTTGGTTACTACTACTAACAAGGTATTTCCCACTAAACAAACAATAAAGGCCAATGTGGATGGCTTGTCACTAATGGAAATGGCCTTAAGCATCTGTGCTCAGTTTGATTGCAAGTATCGTAAAAAATACTTAGTTATCCCTTGATTTATAAAACATTAACTAATAAACAATGATGAAACTAATTTAGGTAAGATATGCAGCTAATGGAAATGGTTTTAAGCATCCCCAAAAAATACACAACAATTTCGGGGGCAAGTATGTGAGTATTACCTATGGGGGATAATATAGGGTACGGAGGAGGTACCCAAGGAATAATATGATGTATTAATATAAGAATGATAAATAAATGGGCCATAGTTAATAAATAAAGTGGGTTACCGCCTTCTGTAAGGGACCACATGTAGAGAGGAATAAGTGGTAAAGCCCATTATTAAGTCTGTGTGTGAGAGACCCATGGTAACTACTCATGGTATTACATGTATGAAACCTATATAGAGTTAGAGACTCTCCATTGAGATGTCAAGGACTGTTCTGTGGCAGCATAGCATGGCTTGTGGAGTGATCTCCTTCCTTAAGGAGTGAATATATGTGTTACCCTACCTTAAGGGTTTTGATATTAATGAAGATCACAGTTTTATCTTCTATGGTGTTATTTCTTGGGCATATTTCTATCGGATCTATTACGAATTGTTATCGGAGCCTTTCTTAGGCGGTTGGAATTTGTTTTTTCATTTTTTGCGAAATTTTTTGGGCGGCGAGTTTGTAGGCAGATCTGGAAAATTTGGCGAACAATTTTGAAAAATAGTCCAGTTCTTATGGAAAAATACCATTTCAAAAAAACAATCGGTCGAATCGGAGTTAGGATGAGAACCTCTTGATTTAAATCAACCATTTTTGAAATTTGTGACGTCAGATGATTGTAAGCACCAAATCTGTGTTTTCAGGTGCCTAGATCGGGATTTCAGCCATACGGTTCGATACAGAATGCATTTATTATTTTAAACGGAGTTATATTGAGATTCGAGTTATATTATTTGATGTCCTCATTTAATTCTGCCAAAATTTTTGAGCAACATGATTTGTAAAACAGATCTGGAAAATTTGGTGAAAAATTTTCCAGAAATAAATATGAATCTAGGATTTCTGGAAAAATACCCAATTTCAAAAAATCGTCAAATCGGATGCGGATGAGAGTTATCAGCGATTTAAAATCGGCCATTTTCCAGAAATTTTTTGTGACGCAGAGGCAGTTGCGGCCTCGCATCTGTGTTTCGAGTGCCTAGATCAAGTTTCAAACATGCATAGTTCGTGCAAATGGCTATTCCATTTTCGAAAACGAGGTTATATTAAAGGATTACAGAGTTATATTGACCGAGTAATGTCCATTTTAAGTTTGCCAAAGTAAGTGATTTTTCTTAAACCTGCTTATTTTATGGATTCTCGCAAGATGAAGTTTACACGGAAAAAATGATGGTCCTACTATTGAAGATTTTTTACAATATCTATATGAGATCTTTCTCAGAAAATTTTGGATAGGCTCCATAGGGGTTGATATGAAGATGAGGC
Source organism: Pinus albicaulis (assembly GCA_034641835.2). Classification (NCBI taxonomy): domain Eukaryota; kingdom Viridiplantae; phylum Streptophyta; class Pinopsida; order Pinales; family Pinaceae; genus Pinus; species Pinus albicaulis. The sequence goes on along the minus strand of CM076584.1, from coordinate 284,210,271 downwards.
AAATGAATGGTGGATCTCATGACGGCTCGGTGAGGAACTTCAGAAACAACTGATCTACTTTTGGATAACGATGATACAAACAGCGGAAAGAAGGATGCATCTGAGCCATAAAGACTTATTTTCTACTAATATTTCCATATTACGGAGTTCATGGAAGTATTGAAAGAAGAACATCATAGTGTCTATCATTCCTAGTTGCGAAAAGCACAATTGTATCAATGTGAATTTGGCAAAAATTGCAAGTTCAGTAATAACCATTAGCTTCTGGGTTGTCAACAAGAGATGTTCAAATTTATAAAGATTTGAAGATTTCTATGGATAAGTATGTGTTGCATTCGGTCACATGTGAATGGATGTTACTTAGACGTTGTTTAGGACACCCTTGGATAGAATCTATTTAGATACAATCAATTTTAATGTGTGAAAGAAATTCATGAAGCCCCAGGTATAAAAAGAAAAAATCACATTCTTGATGACACATTGGAACCATCTGTAGGAGATGGGAGGAAAAAGAAAAAATATCTAACGACACGGACACATCGGATGACAGAGTCTTTGATAGTGAAACGACAAACAAGACATAAAACTAAAATTACCCAACAAAGAACAGACACTACTCCATGCCAATATGGAAGATCAGAAGAATATTATTGAGTTAAAGCAACATATCACCACCCACATCACCCGGCAAGACAACAACCCGGCGAAGACAACGCGAATTAGCAACAAGGACAACAACCCTTGGATGACACATGAGAGAATCCCAGCGATCACCAACTCACCCCATCAACACAAAGACACGAAGCGCTTCCATCTCGAGCGAGCGAGGCACCTTCAGATCGAGTGTTCACCTTTCTCTTGGATGGAAGTGGATGCACGTGAATGGTATCAATGGAGATACTCTTTTGAGTAGATCTTATTATTTGTGTTCTTCTCATGTTTCGGGGCCAGAAACATGTTTAAGAAAGTGTAATGTAGTGTTCCTATGTGAGATATGCTAGGAAGGTCTAGGAAGAGGAAGTGCAAAGAGATATGTGATGTATTAATATAAAGAATGATAATAATGGGCCTAGTTAATAAATAAAGTGGTTAACCCACATTATGTAAAGGGACCACATGTAGAGAGAGAGAATAAAGTGATAAACCCATTGTATTGGATGTATGACCAAGACCCATGGTAACTTCTCATGGTGACCACATGTATGAAACCTATAGAGGTTAGAGACTCTCCATTGAGAGATGTCAAAAAATTATTGTATTGGCAAAAACATATGGCTTGTGGAGTGATCTCTTAAAACAGAACAGAATATAATTATTACTACCTTAAAGTTTGAAATCATCAATAGAAATCAGTTTTATATATTAAATTATTACAGGCATATTTTCTATGAATCTATTACAAGTATCAACTTGGATTCTAGGTATTGATTTTGTTTCAATGAAAGGTTTGCAAAATAAACGGTTTCATAATGTCTCACAGTTTAACGACAAGCCAGGCAAATCATTTGCCATTGTCGAAGCATATTAGTAAGTACTCGAGCATTACTCTTTCGTAGCTTTGTATTTGCGAAACCTTGTTGGATACAACTTGTATAATCATATTTTAATTACAAATTGTGATTTTGTATATACGTTCATTTGTTTTGAATCATTGTTAGATTACCTTCCATAGCTTTATTTCAAGGTTTATACAATGTTGAAAGATATAAGGTGCATTATAATTCGATTGAGATATTCGTGATACCGAGATGTAAAGAGTGCTTCTGATGTCATGTCTAGCATTCAGCAATGGACAAGGCAAAAATAGGATTTATATGAACATTATCTTTACTTCCACTATATTGGATTATCATATAGTAAAGATGAAAGTTATAACTAAAATACCAGTTACTTTGTACTTGTTAATGATTATGGCTCAAGATATCTTTTAATTTTTATTAATTTTATGTCACAGGAGTCTTTAGATATTGCCTTGTCAATAATAGAAATTTTAGCAAAATATTGCCATATTATGATTAGTAGAAATCATTGGCACACTCATCATATTTAAATTGGTCACTTGGGTTGCATAATAGAATATCTTGTTTACATGTTTAGTAATTTTAGTTAAATTCTATTTATTGATCTTAACTGGATTTGATATATCATAGATAAAAGGAAATGGATTTGTATTGTTTAATATCTTTAAGAACTTTCCCTATCTTGAAAAAGGATATAAGATTCTTAGTGATTTGTTCTTAGACATGCCTTAATAAAGTTCGTTATGATTTTTAATTATCTTTATATAACTAATAAGGTACGTAATCTATAATGAATTTATTTATTTCAAAACTCCAGTTGATTGGGAGAAGTTCAGAAAGAGTCAGGTCTCTTCTTAGTTACCTTTGATACAAAACAAAATTACTAGAGTTGTGTTGAGCGGAGGTTGCGACCCAACTTTGTTTGCCTCCAAGACCATCTTCAAGTTAATTTATCATTCTTTGTAGATTTATGGATTTGTGAGGATTTAGCTAGGAAAGACATAGGTAGTAACATAATTTAGCACTATGTTCTTCAAGTTCTATTCCCAAATCAATGCATGTGTAGTTTTGCAAATTTGGAAACAATGAATACTTCTTGATGACGAATCATTAATTGATTGAAGTTCCTCTACTTGTCTGAGCAACTAACTACATGGAGAACTATGAAATGAAGATAAAACATTAGTTTTACTAAACTACTAGCTATTCCCGGAATTCTCGTATTCTAATTTGTCGTGATCATTGAAAAATATTTTCATTCTTCTCATTAGTGAAGGAATTGAGATGTCATAAATATGTCCTCTCTTGAAGTACTATATTCTTAAACACCATATGTAGAAATCCCCTTCTCCATCTATGGGAAAATTTTGTATAAGGATTAGGAGAATCACAAGATTCTTCATTGATTTCATATCATCCTTAGGATCTCAATTACCCTCTAGATCCTTTATGAGTATTATTGGTTATATGGTAGAAAAAAACAATTTTTAAGAAGGTTTTAAAATGAATTGGTTGTAATTGATTTATATATATATTTAGAAATGCTGATTCCTTTAACTATTAAAGGAATGATATACATATGAAAACTTAATACTTGAAAAAAGAGGCTGCAATCAAACTTTACAAATAAATCCGGAGTCATGAGAGATCATAACACATAAATATTCCATGTCCTTCATCCTTCAAAGAGACTATAAAACACCCAAGTAAATAAATATTAAGGTAAGCCCTAGATTACTAGGAGGCTAATTATGTGACATTCCTCACAGAGTGGGTTCAAGCCAAGATATGGGGTCAGCACTAGGAAGCTAGAGTGGGAAGCTTGAGACCATATGGCGAGGGATAACATCATTACCTGCTTGTTGCTTGGTGGGTATGTTGGAATTTGGGTAGCTCAAATGAATTTTTGGCAGAGGTGAAAACCCACCAAAAGGTTGGTTAGGCAAGTTACCAAGTAGTTGGAGTTTTGACCCAAAGATGTGGGTTAGGACCAGACAATTAATTGTTTATTCTAATTTAAAAAGCTTGTCATGATCATAAAAACTATCTTCCAAGGGGTATACGAAGTATTTTCCATGATGACATCAAATTTATTAGCATCTTAACTTCCCTTTAGAGAAAACCTAAGATGGTTAGTGATTTAATTTCGAGTTTAGGAGGAGAAAGATACATGTACAACATACTTACCTTGAAATAGTGTCGGAAGATCTTTGGTGAAGAAAAATACCCTGGAGTGTGATGTAATTTAATTAAATGCATTGTGATCCTTTGTGAATTGAAGACACTTTAGGTATCTAGTGCAAGGCATTTTCTCCTTATTGTTGACATATTTAGGAAAATGCATAACTGTAATGGCAAGTTTATTGCATTATTCAAGTTCAAGAACTTAAAGAGAATGGAGAATGAATTAGGGAAGAGAATTAAAGTCCTTCATTGAGGATAGAGGAAAGGTTACATCAAATGAATTTTAATTATTCACACAAGTGAAGGGATTTAAAGGAAAAAATATTCTACTTTATTTGCCAAATGATAAATTTTGGTTGAATGAGGAAAATAGGGTAAGTCTTTGGATATTTCAGATACCATATTTTTGAAAGGCAAAAGTTTTTAAAATGTCTATTACTATCTTATTTGTCTTAGTCATCATCACTCTCTATTGTGCCTCTAACGATCTCTTTGTTCAAACAAACTTAAAGTCTCTGGTCAAGTTATATGTTAGTATCTTCTTGTTAGTCAGATATGGAAACCTTTGCCTACTATTCTCACATTTTGCATGTGTCAATGAGAAATATACATAAGTGTGATGATGCCTTTTTGTTACGAAGCTTCTTGCTATCAACGGTATACCACAAGGTTTAGGCTTGTTGATGCCTTTGGATCCTTAGTTAATGGCCTTGTTACCAGCCTCATTGACAAATTATTCATGACTATTCTCTTTTGACAAAATCTAGAAGATCTTTGTGCTTAGCGAAGCTAGCCCTTGATCTTTAGAAGAACACTCTTGTAGGGGTATACTTGATTGACCCACGGGAGGACTATCTTGACACTTTAGGATTGTGCTTCATATAAAGTTGTGTCACAAGGGTGTTGTATCAAAACAACTGCAATGATAGTCTTAAACAGCTGGCAGAAATGATGATGAACCTTGAGGCTTGCACCTCTTTGTATGGAATAGATAAAGCTATTATCTGATTGAAATTTGCTTGACAACACAACTCTTGTGGAAATGATGAGATCTTAATTCGATGCCCTTTCACTTCTTCAACTTAAATGGTGTTGTAATGTAAATTATGTTTCCATAGTTGAGAGATGCGAAGTATTTTGTGATATTGTTATTATGCATGGCACCTGGATTGGATCCGGTGTTTATCAACACTTTTTTTAATAGCATGTTTTTATTTTCTTCTGTTCTTTAATTTCATTGGAAATTACGAACCACTTTCTCAGCTGTCAGTTAGATCGAATATTCATGCATATTCTAGGCTTTGTTAGTAGAAAAAGAATGTAACCATTTAGAATTAGCAGGTTGGTAATATATGGTTGAAGTTGTAATTGTGGGATGTCGAGTATTAGCGATCCTGAGGGTGATTGATGGGAAACGTTTTGAATGCCTCCGAAAAAACTTCCTCACTTCACTTGAGAAAAGCTTTATCACCCCTTGATGAGCGGATGGCCTATGACATTATAACAATAAATCAAGTTATAAAGAATTTCACTCCAAAGCTGCGAAGAAACTTGATATCGGATCATGGATAGTACTGAGAAGACACCGGTATCGGAAGAAAAACTCACTGTGCTATCCATGGCTAGCTCAACTTGAAAAGATAGTCACGTTATTCCCACCACTGGATTCAGACTTTTGAAAATTTGCTGCACTACTAAAGATGATGCCATGCGCTGAAAGTGAAATCTAGTTGAAACATTTTATACTTAAAAAAATATCATATTTCAGCACATTTCAGAGGTCAAATACTCATTATGGGAATTACATACCTTGCCATTTCTTACAGTGGATGCATGTGGGCCCCAAATAGTACTTGTTTAGCATGTTCTTGTTTGGAGTTGATATGAGACACACCAAAGAATTATAAAACCAATGATTATGATGAATCTACCGAGTGATTATGATGAATCTATCTAAAAAGCGGGGAGCAGAAATGTATTTCCATATAAAACAAAGCCAAAAAAAAATGAGACAAGCCCCGGAGAGGAAAATTAAGGCTATGCAGAGATAAAATTTTCTTCTTGAAATCACACTAGGGACTCCGGTCAGAGAAATGGGGTTGCAAATTATCTTTCCTCCTACAATAACAAATCCACCATTGAAGATCAGACATCATATGAAAAATTCAAACACATGAATAGCTTCTATATATTTCCAAGAAATTGTTAGGCGATTGCCATATATATGGAGCGATCTGAGCATCTTGTGTAGAAATCTATAGAGGCCTTAAGATCATATTCACATTCCCTCCTTTTCGGGATATTGATGATCACATTTATTAGTAAAAACCCATCGGTGTTTTTCCCATTAATAGGCAAAGAAAAACATGCTAAACAAAAGCAGTGAGCCTCCCCTTTCATCTCACCTCATAGCCAATATTTCCTTCTCTGGTTCTCCTCTCACACAGTAGCTCTACCCCACTAAGAATATCAACCAAAAATCGGTGTCGGTCCATACAGGAAAAAAAACAATGGAGATGTAGAAAAATATGCTTCACAAGACAAATAAAAACCAATAGAGTTTTAAACGACCTTTACATGGATTGCTTATTGCAAAATATCTGGTATTTAGAGCAATGTATATATAGCTCAAAAATTATATGGGAATATAGACGGAAGATAAATGTAAGATAATAATATTCTCTACATTCTTACACAAATAGCTCCCTCTGCGCTTCCAATGTACATGTCTGAAAGTGGAGGCACGTGGAGTCCCACGGTGGTCGGTACAAAGTGCAAAAGGCACAAGGAGGAAGTCCTTTAAACAACCATTCCAGCGATAACACCATTTTTCAGTTTATTGAATGATGTGAATAACTCATCATTATGAAAGATTTAAACCTAAATTAAAAATTCTTTGGTAGCCTTTGATATATCCAACAAATTCTTCATCAACATCAACATCCACAAGCCTATACAACCCATTATGTTTAGCAACGATGCAATCACCTAACCATTGGTCGCATTACCTTTATCTTTCACAAAACAATTTTCAACACTAAATGAGGCCTCCAAATATGGACTCTATATTGTTATCTCACTAATTGAGAGAAGATTTTTTATCCATATACGATCAATGGTATATAATGCACAGTATCAAAAGTACACTTCTTAACATCTAACAATTTCATTTGAACATCCCCACAATATTCCACAAAATGCACCCAACCAAAACCAAAGACTATAGTTTCTATTTTGGATTTGGCTTCAACAAAGGTAATAAACCAATCCTTCTTGATGGTCATGTGCTTTAAAGCACCAAAATCAAGGAACCAATTATGTAAAGGCCTACCTCCCACCTAAGAAGAAATATATATATATATATATATATATATATATATATATATATATATATATATATATATATATATATATATATATATATATATATATATATATATATATATATATATATATATATGTTCTGGGGATCTTCGTTTGTCAAGTGTCATAGGTTTTCCCTAAGCTTTGTGCGGGTGTTTATCCCATCCCATTGTGGATTGTGTGTGGCATTGAGCTGGGATTGAGTTTAATACATGCAGTTCAATGATTATATTTTTTTATAATATAGAGCCAATTCGTCCCTTTGTCTTGTCCATTCTCTGTCGCATTTCATGATTGAAAGTATGATTAGGTCAAGAAAGTTCATCAAGGGTAGAAAAACTGTTTCGATCATAATTGACTTCATCACATCCACGGACAAGTTTCCCGATGTAGTGATATACGGCGATTTTTATCATGCCTATAGAACAATATGGTTCTTTGGGTTATATTTTATTTGGACTTATAAGTTATAACTACGAGTTTGAAAATATGCATATCTTGAAAACGTATCTCTCCTTGTACAAATTCAAAACAAGACAACATTTGTACAACAATACTAGGAGAGCATTGGCAAGTTCTAGAGTGGGCCTCCTCTCCAATCAATGGAGCTATCGGGTAAATACGGGGTGCCCACTTGCTACTACTTGTGGGATGCACTGCAAAAGATTCATGGCATGGCATGGGCATGAAGTGGGGAATGGAGTTTTTCTAATGGTTCTCTTCATGTTGATGGTTATAATTTTAACAAATTCGGTAGAGTGCATTTCTAAATGGCACATATTCCTTTCAATATCTGATTTTGAAGGCATGAGAAGGAATAATATTTTGAAGAAGTGAAAAAGCGAGTTCACCTTATTATAGTTACCATGCTAGGTCTTCCTTTAAGAGCTTCACAACATCAAATAATTTCCATAAATATGGTTGTAAGAGTCGTGATGGTGTTGTAATGTAAATTATGTTTCCATAGTTGAACATTTGAAATATTTTGCGATATTGTTATTGTACCATGGCACCTGGATCGAATCCGGAGTTTTATCAACACTTTTTTTTAATAGCATGTTTTCTTTTCTTCTGTTGCTACTCATTTCTCCTCAAACTCCTCTCCAACCTCAATATGCGAGTGCTAGTAGTAGCATGAGCAGCAACACTATGCTTAGCGAACTGAAGAACGCGTTTTCCAAAGCGCGAGAACTACTTCCCTCACGAGTCACCATGTACCATGCTTGAGTCTCGGTGGTTCTCTTCCTTCTCCTCTACAGTTCAACTACATATCTTCATTGGAACCAACACCCCAAAGTCCACTAGACAATGATTCACCATTTTAGTAGTAGTGATTCGCCATTTGTCTGCTGGTGATTCGCCATGATTTTACAAGATAATATAATCTCATGAGAGATTTGCCCAAAAAATTATATATACATATTATATTATTAATAAAATCACCTTCTATTTTTCCTATGTATCATGGGGATTCATCAATTTATTATATATATAAATTTAGAGTTTCTTAAAATTTTCACGATTACCTGATATGATGGACTCATTTCTTCTTCTTCTAGGGTTGGTTCATGGTGTATATCCTCTTCTTTTTAAGTTTCTTGTTCATTTTCTTCCTCCTCTTCACAATCTATGTAAAATAATTTCTTCTTAGCACACTTATGACCTTTAGTGTATTTGCTATCACAACTGTAGCAAAGCCCTTTTGCTCTTTTTCTTCCAATTGTTGTGGTGTCAACCTTGTAGGTTGTGGAAGTCTAGGAGTAGCAACACTTCCATCTTTATAGATGTGAGTGGTAGGCTTCCTTGTCGCCATAATTTTACATTCAATTTTTCTTGCCAACCTGAATGCCTTCTCCAATGAATCAGGTTCCCAAATGCGAACTTCATGTTGGATGTTATCCTTTAAAGTCCCTATGAAGACATCAATCATGTGTTCCTTTGGAATATCAGTTATGTTTATATTCAATTTTTGGAAGTCCTCAATGTGCTCCACCACTGAACCCTTTTATTTGAGATTTATTGTTAAGTCCCTATATTAATAGTGTAGTCCCTTATTATGTTAGTGTATCCCCCCTTATTGTTATTGTTATACCCCTATAACCCCCATATTGTTATTATTGTGCCCTTACATTATTATTTTTAGGTCGGCTAGGGTTACATTGTGGCCCCACTAGGATTACATTGTGGCCCCATGGACTCCTATATATAGAAAGGAGGTTTTTTCATTTGTATCATCCAAGAATTTTTCATTCATGTAATGAATTTGAGGTTGCTCCCTCGAAGTGGCTTATTTTGTTGATATCTCTTTTCTTCTATTTTTGGAGCTGGTTTCACGACATTTGGTATCAGAGCTTTGGATTCTAGGGTTTCACTGCTCCAAACAGGTCATCGTGGAATTTTCGATATACCATTTTTCTATGAAGGATCAGAAGCTAAAATTTGTAGAGTGCAAAGCCGAAATCCCGAGGAACATCGTCACAAAATTTCAGAGTTTGTTTCGCAATATTTTCGGAGATATGATCTGTGGAAGTTAGGGCTTTTTGTAGGCTCCTGAATTTAACCTAAACAGGTCATCGCGACATTCTCGCTATAACGTATTTTCTACGAAGATTCAAAAGTTGAAATGTTTAGAGAGCGAAGCCGAAATCCTGAGGACCATCATCCCAAAATGTTAGAGCTTGGTTCACAACATTTTCAGAGATATGATCTATGGAATTTAGGTCTTTTTCAAGCTCCTGAATTTCATCTCTAAGAGGTGATCATGGGAAAATATTCGTAACTCTCTCTCTGAGCATCAGATTGGAATTCTGTAAAAAGTGGTTTGAATTAAACAGACTGTAGTTTCCTTTACAGTGACACGTGGCAAGTTGTACTAGTTCGCTCTACTGAACTAGTCCATAATTAGGTCATTGTGGGAGATTAGACATAACTTTGTCTTGAAGAATCCAAATCAGGTCAGACTTATGGCATTCAAAAGAGGATTCAGAGGGATACCTTAGGGCCAAGTTTCAGATATTGAAGATCCGAAATCATAGAGATAATTTAGTTTCAATATTCAGCTCCTCAAAAGCAAGAAAAATATGCGTATTTGGTTTTTAAAATTGTATAACGTTTGTTTGAAAAAGAAGTTTGAAGTGATTCCAAGGGCATATTTTGGAATTTTTATTAGTATTTGGTTTTATAATGCCTCCAAAAAATAATTCCATACCCATTAAGCCCTCAAAAATCTATAATATGACGCATGAAGAGGAAGAATTGCAGTATGAGATATCAAAATTATGGTACCAAGTGCAACAAATTTCGATATTACGAAGAGCAACCAAAGATGACATAGATGGTCTAAAAGCAGAAAAGGAGGCTAATTTGGATGGTTTGAAGGATCAAATAATAACTAATATGGATGATAAATTAGTGGAAGATCACATTGAGCATCAACAACAAGTTCTCCAACTCTCAAAGGATAACCTAACTTTGGTGCATAATATAATGAAACAACAGGAGATCAACATCACAACGAAAAAAGTTCTGAAGCAGTCACAGAAACAAGAACTCGACAAGTACGATCAATTTCAGAGCATCTCAGCAAGTGGAAGAGCTTCTTGTGAAGGACATGAAGATTCTACAAGGAAGGTCAAAATTTTATACATAAGCATCAAGAAATAATCAAGCGTTGAGGACAACACTTGTTTGAAGGAGAGAGGCATGTTAGGTCCCTATATTACTAGTGTAGTCCCTTATTATGTTAGTGTAGACCCCCTTATTGTTATTATTGTACCCCTATAACCCCCATATTGTTATTATTGTGCCCTTAAATTATTATTGTTAGGTCGGCTAGGATTACATTGTGGCCCCACTAGGATTACATTGTGGCCCATGGACTCCTATATATAGAAAGGAGGTTTTGTAATTTGAATCATCCAAGAATTGTTCATTCATGTAATGTATTGGAGGTTTCCCCCTCGAAGTGGCTTATTTCTAAGGCGTTGATATCTCTTTTCTTCTATTTTTGGAGTTGGTTTCCTGGCTGTTTATCAATTGGCTAAAGAAGGTGTTGCTCTTTGTATCTTCATAATGTGCTATCATTTCCTCCGTAAAAATTGACCAAGTGAAAATATTTTTACGGGAGCAAAGCCATCGATAACATACAAATGTATTTTGTTCTAAATGTAAAGTTGCAAGGCGTACCTTTTGTGTTTTTACCACATTATTGAGATCAAAATATTGCTCCATCTATAGTATCTATGTTACGGGATCCTTGCCATCAAATTTCCTCATGTCCATCTTTGGAATATGGTGGTTCTTCAATCCAACATTAGAGTTTATGAAATCACGATTAGCAATTTGTTTCTCTCATCATGTGATTTCTCTACTATCTTTACTGTGCGGAATTTTCCCCTTATCAATTTTGTCCAAATATTCCATGTCTGCTTTGAGCATTCACTATGTTTTCCATGTTTTCTTTCATTTTTCTCTTCCATGTCATCATCACTTGAAATTCATACAAATATATTAACTTCCCTTTCTTCAAACCATCCATATTAGCTTCCATGCCATTCTTCAAAACTTCCATTTCATTTTTTGTTGCTCTTTGCGAGAGTGAAATTTGTTGCACTTGCTCTTGTAATTTTGATAGATCATGTTGCAATTCTTCATCTTCATGAATGCCAGTAGAGTAATATGTGAGGGCTTAATGAATTTAGTGCAGTCATCTTTAGAAGCATTTTTGAACCTAACTTACGATATCTATACCTCAATAGACCTTTAAATCACTTAATGATTTTTCAAACAGAACTTCATGCAATTTGAAAAAACATGCACCTTTGCAACCCAATTTTGATGTGCTGCGATATTAGGCTTGAGAATATCTATGTGATTTGGATCTTCAATATCTAAAATTTGGCCCTGTAGTAGCCCTTTGAATATTCTTTCAAATGCCATAGGTCTGACTTGATTTGGATTCTTCAAGACAAATTTATACCCAATCTCCCAGAATGACCTAATTATGGACTAGTTCAATAAAGCAAACTTGTACGACATGCCACGTGTCAAATTTTCCTCCTTCGGCTCTGAAATTGATATACAAGAAACTATAGTCTGTGTACTTGTGGCCACATTTTACAAAATTCAAATCCAATGCTCAGAGAGAGAGTTATGACGATTCTCCCATGGTCACCTCTTTGAGATGAAATTCAGGAGCCTGAAAAAACCCTAACTTCCATAGACCCTATCTCCAAAAATATTGTGAATCAAGATCTGAAATGTTTCCACGATGTTCCTCAGGATTTCTTCTTTTCTCTGTAAAAATTCCATCTTCTTCACCCTTAGAGAATTTTTTTTTATAGCGCCAATGCCACGATGTCCTGTTTAGGTTAAATTCAGGAGCCTGCAAAAATCCCTAACTTCCACAGATCATATCTCCGAAAATATTATGAAGCAAGATCTGAAATTTTTCCACGATGTTCTGTAGGATTTCAGCTTCACGTTGTAAAAATTTCAGCTTGTGAACCTTCATAGAAAAAACGTTATAGCGCAAATTCCACAATGACATGTTTGGAGCAGCGAAACCCTAGAATCCAAAGCGCCGATACCAAATGTTATGAAACCAACTCCAAAAATAGAAGAAAAGAGAGATCAACGCCTTAGAAGTCAACCACTTCAAGGGGGCAACCTCCAACACATTACATAAATGAAGAATTCTTGGATGATACAAATTAAAAAACTCCTTCTATATATAGGGCTCCATGGGGTCACAATATAATCCTAGCCGACCTAACAATAATAATGTAAGTAAACAATAATAACAATATGGGGGTTATAAACGGGAGATAGTGAGGGAAACCCTGAGTTTGCGAGGCCTCGGCCACGACCCCTCAAGCTCTACATCACCGAGGTCGATCGATGTGACAAGGGTCTTCCTCCATCTGCACTACGGTTTTACTCCTGATCTCCTTGGCACTTCTCTCGAAAGAATCGAGTCGTGCACCCCTATTAAAAAATGATGAAATTAATGAACCGAGGGTGACTAAAAAAAGTTAGTCACAGCTTATTATTTCAAAGTGAATTACTACTAAATTTGAGCAATTTTAAGTAATCGAACTAAAAATGACTAACTTAAATGACTAATTTAATTAGGAATAAAATATACGACTAGATAATAAGTGACTAAACTAAAAACGACTAACTTACAAATGAATAATTTAGTCTAAGGATAAAATATATGACTAGATAATAAGTGACTAAACTAAAAGCGACTAACTTAAATGACTAATTTAGCCTAGGATTAAAATATATGACTAAATTAATAATGATTAATGTAAATCACTAATATTATAGTCCAAGAATAAAAATATGACTAGTAAAACAAGTATATGAATTAGTCATTTATGTCAATAATTTTTAATTGTGTCATGCCATAAATGGAAAATTGCATTTTTGATATTGAAGTGTTACATTTCACTTATACAAGATTCTACGAATCCATCTGCAACGATCTTTATTAAAATTCTCTCGAGTTGTGTCCAATACTCTTTCCATTAGGTTTTTGATAAGTACTAGATGACGAGTTCTCCAAGAAACATTAATGCTGGATACCCTACCCCTCATTTACCTCAAAGCGATCAATATTATACCCATGATTCCCCTTGCCACCATGAGTTCTTGATCCGCCCTCAACATCTGTCGATTGGCCGCCCACACCCGTCCTGCCACACTCGCCCAATCACTACACAACGCTCTCGTAACACGGAACGCGCTCACCAACACGACTTTAATCAAGGAGTGTCACAACAAAAGTGGAATTAAGTCGAACTAATGCCTTTATTTCATTAAAAAAAATATTGACCATAATCGCTCCATCTTTTTAATCGATAAATACATATTAGTTATAAATACATATATATATATTTTTTCTTTTTAAGTCATTGAGATAACAAATTAAAATCTAAGAAAAATGTTATAAATCATTTTCACTATTTTCTCAACGAAAAAATAAACCTCTTTGACTTTCACACTTAATGATATGCAATGCAAACCTCTTTGCGATCATTGCAGAGGAATGTCCATAAAAGAATCATAGAATTATAATACTCTTCCCCAAATTATTGAAATTGATTTAGTGCTGTCTTTGCTCTAACAATAAAATACTTCACTATTTACATGAATATTGCAAGGGATATGGATATTAATACATATATTTTTTTATAGACAATTGAGAAAAGAGATTTTATAGGAAAGTTAAAAGAAGTTATAATTCACTATTATTATCTATGGTTTATTATTTTATTTATATAATTTTAATAATAATATTTATGAAAAAATATTATATTATCAATGCTTTATGATTATTGGTTTAATAAATATATTTAATTTTTATATTTAACAAAACAAATATTAATAATGGAAAGTAAAAAAAATAATTACTTTATAATAATAATAAAAAGTTTGGTGGTATGTTTGGCATATATCATCATTTTTATGAGAAAGAGTGTATTTTTTTTATTTGAGACAAGTCAAGACAAATAATAAAAAGAAAAAGAAAAATTTCTATTATGTAGAAGTTCGCTTTTGATTCGTGAAGGTAAAAAATTCTCAATATTATGAATTCATGTGTTGGAATTATTCTTTTTTTTACTAAAGATTGAATATTACACACACAAACAAATATATATATATATATATATATATATATATATATATATATATATATATATATATATATATATATATATGGTTATTAATCATATATTATATTATATTTATTACATATATTAATATTTATTATATTTTAATTCCAAACTTTATATTAATTAAATTCCACATATTAAATCATGTCAAATTCATATGTAATGTTATGGCATTTATTAAAAGCCCATATTACAAAGGATTTAATCAAAGTTTGGGTGATACGTATATCACATGATGGCATTATAACCTCGGTGGCAAATATATATTCGGTGGTGGCATATTCATATGGTTTTAAAAACTATAGTTCGCTTTTGATAATCGATTCTCCATGAGAACAAAGTGAAAGCAAGTCGAATGGTTTATTTCGGACTTGCTCTTCGTAGTTCAAGGAGACGGACAAGTGGTTTATTTCGGACTTGCAGATGTCGACCATTGGCATGCGCTCAGTTCGGGGAGATGGGCATCGAAACTAAGTCGAAGTCGAACATTTGCATGGGCATGCGTTGATTTTATCGAAAATGTTGGTATGAATCCCGACTTTGAAACTCACTGTTCAGGCGGGTTTAGTCGGATTTCGGGAAGACTAGGTTTTGAGGGCATCGTTTGAAGTTTGTCAAAGTCGAAGTCGGGGAAAGACAAGGTTTTGAGGGCATGCCACATTGGAAGTCCAGTCAAAAGTCAAAGTGCGGAGAGGTCATGGTTGATTTCACCGGTGTGACAGACCCAAAGAATAGAGGAAGCTGGTTGTTCTTAGCCGATGCCATGTAGTTAGTTCTCAAATTTAGAAAAAAAACTCGATGAAAAGCTGGCAGTCTTTGGTTATTTGGCGCCAAAGTTTTTCTCTTGGCGGGAGGACTTTCTTGTTGGCGAGGGTTATTTTGAGGGGCTGCGAATTTCTATATAATCGAAGGTTTTATCATGGATAAAGACACATTAGACGAGAACTTGGAGGCTTTTGAAGAGGCGAGGCCGCGACGAATAAAC
This sequence comes from Pinus albicaulis, assembly GCA_034641835.2. Lineage (NCBI taxonomy): Eukaryota > Viridiplantae > Streptophyta > Pinopsida > Pinales > Pinaceae > Pinus > Pinus albicaulis. The sequence continues at coordinate 284,194,537 of CM076584.1, read as the reverse complement.
AATTGAAGTTTGCATACCCGAGTCACGGAGTTAGTTGGATTTAATATTTTTCTATTTCCTGGCTTTGCATGCCTCTCTGTTTGTTTTAAGATATTGTCGATTCATACGACTTTTTTTTGGTAAGGATCATTGTTTTTAGAATTTCTGTTCCCACTGCAATTGAATTTGGCTAAGGGGTCAAAATGGTGCCTTGACCTTTCCTTCCTCCCTCGTGAATTCTCGAGCTACCGATTAGAAAACCCGGATATAAAGCTGTATGTGCCGTTAGGCCAGGCCAAGAGAAAGAAACTACAGGGGGGTGTGGAAAGGGCGAGACGGAGCAACTACTCAGGGGTAATGGAAGGGGATCAACGGTGGTCCACTTCGCCTTCAAGCGTATTTAAACCGATTTACGTTGCCCTTATTCGCTCCACTTTGTATATGTTGATTTCGATCTAATAAATGTACTTGTTTATGATCGCGGTGAAAAAGTTTAAATAAAAAGCATGTACAGTTCACGAGGCTCACTACTACTAGACCTATAGTTCGGTCCTAGTCGAGCCGGTGGTGCCATATCTAAGTGGTGCCGAGTTCAGGGATAGTTGAGGCAGTCAGTCGATCCGTGAAACCGAGACTGCATAAGATCTCGTCGTAGTGTGCATATGCGTTAATATATTATATAACCATATAGACGTGTTCATATAGTATATAGGTCTAGTATATAGCTCTAGTTGAACCTTATTTTCCTAGTTCCAAGAAGGCTCGATTCCCTGCTATCACTTGCACTGGAGTCTACCATATTACGGGAGGGGATACGTAGTTATGTAAGTGAAATCAATGGTAATAGATCGGCTTCAACCCTATTAATAGGAGATCACTACATGTTAGTATATTAAGTAAATAAGGTAAGATGTACTCACCGCTTATGTTTCCATGATTACACTATCAATATAAGATACAAGAACAAGTAGCATGGACATGCTTAATGATTACACAAGGACAAGCTTAGTTAGTTATACACATATCCTAGCTTCTACACGGATACTACTACTAATAGCATGCAAGTAATACTAGCTCTATTATGGTATAAAAGATTAGGGATATCACGCTATTACACGTACTTTATACTAATAAAGAGTGTGTAATTCCTTAACAAAGGGTAAACATGGTCTCATAGTAATACTGACTTGATCATCTTATCAATAGAGTGACTTAGAACCCTATCGTGATTAAGGTAAATAAGAACCATAAAGCCCATTCCAAAGATCGGTATTCAATTGAGATCGGTAGGGAGTACTTACAACATATGTATCACCCTTGAATCACTCATAGTGGCTAGTATCATCACCATTGCTTATATGCACATATCATAAGCTAAGACAATATTCAATCTAACCTAATATGGAAAGAGCTAGTAAGGTAATATGAGTATTGTTACCATATGAAGTATTGACACATCCTAGTAAGGGTTATGATTGGGATAGAGTGTAATCCTGCATAATATGGATCACATTCAACATGATAGTAATACGAGTAAGTTAAGCTATATGAGTACTAAGAGCTTATCATGATATATGAGTACGGTGATTCCCCTTAGTTTCGAGCATTCAATGACCTTGCCGATGCGGACAAGCGACTACGTTCCTTATCTTAACACTCTCTGTATAAACAAGCATATCTATCAACCTTAAGTGTCTATGATCTTACTTATGGATATATTGATCATCCTAATCAAATCAATGGGAATCTAACCTATATGATGTAATATAATGTAAATACTGTAATCAATTAATGAACACAACCAATATGAACCATTACATATGTGAATTAAAAAGGCACGATCCATTACATATGAACCATTACATACTTTAGTCAAGTTTCCTATGTTTTCGATCCTAATCTTAGAACCCTGATCTCGGATCTCCTTTAAAAAAGCTTCAACCCACGCATTAAGGAAGGTTGTACATAAACTCTTTAGAGGCTGCTTCTTCTCAATTCTGGATTTTCAAAACAAATTCAATATTGTGCTTTCAACCTTTAATATAGTGCTTCCATTTTACCAACCAAACCTACACAAGGGGATTCACTGTAATACAATTCAACAAGCTTCAACGGTGTTCTTGGTCTTCTATCCCATATAGAATAAGTGACAAAGATGCCCTTTATTCTGCCTCAGAATGTCCACTTTCACATGAACTTACAGGAGTATGACATAGATTCGAGATGAATAGATGATCACAATTTAGATTTTTGGAGTCTTCACACAGGTCTGAAAATACAGAGGCATTTTAGAAGGCCAAATTGTGACTGTTCACTGAAAATACAGAGGCATTTTTAGAAGGCATTTTTGTGACTGTTCATTGGCATTTAGAAGGCCAAATCTGATTCGTTCTGAGGCAGACTTTTTGCTTTTCTTAATGCTATGTCTGACTTGTCTGAGGCACTTCTCGTTGGTCTTTTCTGAGGCTCGGATCTGGTTTCCTGATGCCCATTTTGGCCTGCCTGAGGGCACCATCTGAGGCACAGTTCTATGATTATTTTTAGCCTCCCTTGACAAGGATCTCTGAGGCTACCTGTAGCATCTATTCGGCCTGCTCAACAGATTTTTATATGAGGCTATTTTGCTCTGTCAATGAGGTAAGTTTGGCCCTCTTCCTGAGGTAGCTCTAAGATCAAATTTCGACCACTGAAGCAAAAATATATCCACGCAGACAAGGTAACACTTATGTGAACTTGAAGTTAATTTTCACGTTGTCTTGGGGAGGGTTCTTCACAGGTTTGTCAGAAGTTTTCAAGCAATTTTTCTGAGGAAATTTTTACTACAATTTTGAACCCTAATCCAAGGGCGTTTGAGGCTTTTTCATTGTTTTCCTAATGCTTATTTTGTTGGCATCTAAAAAATTTTGTTGAAGGGCAAGAAGCACCCTGGTCAAGGCTTGTCTAAGGGTTTTTTTAGTCAGTTTTCAAAAGATATTTGCTGAACCACTTCAGTCATTGAATAACAGTGTGTTAACTTAAGAAGCTTGTTTGAATCATCTTAAGGGGAGTACAATCTGAGCCTTGTGCTATATAAAAAATTTCAAACACTGAAGACATCAGTGACATTATCAAAGATTGCAATCAAAGATATATCAGTGACAGAAGGAAAGGGCAGAAAGGAGACATCTCCAAATCAGTGACAAAAAGATCCATGAAGAAGGAAATATGAAGTATATCTAAACCTTTCTGAGGTCTGATCAAGGGTCTATTCAAAGGGCTGACAGAAGTCTATAAAGAAGCAAACTTGAGTGGACTAAAGATCTATGCAAGTAACTGAAAGGGAATTGATTGTGAGTCAAGGTTTCTTCATTTCCTATGGTATGATCTTTTCAGACAAAGGAAAGGGAAGACTTGAGATCTCTCAAAGGCATCTTCAGGCACAACACTTGGCAGTAAGTGGCACTCTTCATATCAAGAATCTTGAGGTATAAGACATGTTATGTTCAAATTGTTGAGGCAAGAATTTGTTAGGAGAAGTATACAAGGAACAGACTGTATATATAAGATTACATGTCCAACATTATTGGATGGATTTCCTTTTAGAATTAAAGCACATAGTGAAGATGTTGTTAAGTAGAAACTACATCTATTTCATGAAGCATGTTACTGTTTTTTTATAAGATTTCCACCTCTTGTACACCCTAATATATATATTTTCATCTTTTATTAGTGTTAATATTTCCCTCTATACGCTCAGTTCTGGTGTGTTGCCAACAATTTACTGAATTGTAGATTCGTAGCTACATTTAAGTTTGCTTCGTTTACTCCCTAGAAGTGGTTTACAGTTAATGTTTTTATTTATTTATTTTTTAGATCATTTACATAGTCGATGAATTGACATAAATTTTATCTTTGGACTTGGATAGTTTGATGGTTTCAATGTCTGGATAAATTATGGGTTTTGCTTTCAGAACTTCAGCACATTGTGAAGATTCCATATTTGAACCTTATTTCATTTATTTCATTAAGCATGTTATTATTTCCTTCATCATACGGTGAGTGTAAAGGTGAATCTAAACACGGTCAAAGACAGATCGTTGAGTCATATTGTAAGGCCTATCCTTGTTCTAGCATGTCTTTAACATCGTGAAACGGTTGCAGCGGATACTAAGTTTTTCTTTTGACAGTGTTTATCCATTTGTACGCTTTGAAATGCTTCCTGAGTAGAAATTTACCAAGATCTGCTGTGGTTAGGTATTGAAAACAAGCTTCAATCCAAATAAGGAAATGACCTGGAAATGTGCAAATTTCTGATGATGTGGGATATAGATCACCTGGAAAATTTTATTTAGTTCATGTTCTTACAAAGTTACATGTTTTGGACTGCTTGTAGCAATCTACTTGTTAAACAGGGACAGAACCAAAGTTCTTTTGACCATTCTATAGCAGAGCTAATGACCACTTGTTGCTAAAGCATTCCAGATGGTTTACCTCATAAAAATGTCTTGCTAATTATGTAGACGGTCTAGCTAATTATGCAAGTTGGATACTGTTATAATTTACTCATCTGCAATTAGTGAAATATTCTTTATTGTTTTGCTTCAGCACTGAAGGCAGAAAACTTCCATAAATTCGAAATCTGGAAAATTTTGTAGAGAAATTGCAAGTCCATTAATATTTTGTTCATTTCATCACCCCACACTATTTTTTGTTGTTTCTTTGGGCTTTTCCTAAATGTGTGTTTTAGTGTGGAAGTGCCACATTGTTTTCATACAACAAGATTCTAAAGACCTATCCTTTTAGGACTTGTTGCTTTGTTTGGTCATTTTATCCATTTCAAACCATTGATTTGGGTTGTTAATGAATCCATATAAATTACCAAGGTAGGACATTTAACAATGTTTGTAGAGTGTTGTGGATTGCTTGAAGGGTTGATTTTTAATGGTATACTCTTGTTTGGTCATGCATATCACTTTTCATAATCTTGTGGGACTCTTATTCCATGTTCATGTCATTTGGGAGATAATTGATGTAGAGTGCAGCAAGGCTTGCCTAGAAATTGCATAGGAATCTGAGCACGTGCTTTAAAGATGTTAATTTCCTTTGTCATCCATATTACTTCAGGCCTATCCCTTTCACCAGATTATGTTTCTGCCCGATTTTATACGTTAAAACTACCTGTTATGGTACATGGCTGTCATTTGTTGTCTATTGTTTCTCAATGTGTATCAAGTCCTAAGGAAGGACATTCAGTGATTTTTGTAGAATGTTGTGTAACACCTTCCAAAGGTTTGCTATTTTAGGGTTATGGCCTTTTTGTTTTAGTTATGCATATTACTTTTCATTTCTTTTGGACTCTTATTCAATGTTCTATTTATCTAGTAGATATTTACTGTAGACAACAACAATGCTTGCTTAGATGTTGTGAAGGACTCTTAGCATGTGCTTAAAGTATATTAATTAATGCCTTATTTGTATGGTCCATGGATATCATTTTATTGCTCTATATATGTGCTCTCCAATGACATTTCAATGGTATTGATTGCAGGGCAATTACCTGGAACACTGTGTAACCTGGTTTGGTCAAAATTCCCTTCTCTCAGGCTGTCAATAACGACATATTCATGTGAAAAGAGTTTAGTTGAGGGTGGAAAAGGAGATTTTAGAGCTGAAATGCCTCGTTATAAACACCAATGCTGTAATCAAGGGTTGTATGCATCATTCTTGTGTATTTTGTCTACCATATTCTAGATAAGGTATGTTGTAGAATTTGTTGTAATAATATTGTGTATTACTAGTAAATGAATTGAAGGTTCAACTAGGATCAGATTTCCCTTACACATAAGAAGGCCATCAAGTATATTGAGATGATTAGCTTCGATACAATTCATCTGTATATTAATTGTGAGAAATATTACATAAAACAGGGAATTATCCTGTCTTGAGGAGGACCGAGCTTCCTATATCCCAATGTTGATATATGCAACACCATAGGGATATGCTATCTTCCCTCTTAGACTAATGAGAACCCCATTGACTCCTGCCAGTTCAGGGTTTCGTTTCAAGGCACCATCAAAACAAAAAATGAAGGCCTTTTGAGTCTGACTCCACTCATGAAATAATTGTGGAGTTATATGACGCTGCCAACATGATTGTGGAAATAGTTACCTGGGTCCCCGGGTCGGGAAGAAGAACAAGAATATTTAAAATTAAATTGATCTAGCAATTGAAGTTCTTACTTGTCTAGATCTTAATCTGGAATGAATTTAATCCCTTTTGAATTAAGATGTTTATATAGCAGTGCTTTAGCTTTAATTGCCACCATCTCCATTTCACTCATCATCTATTTGGAAAATGGCACGATTTTTTGCCAGCCAGATTTCCAACATACTAATTAGACAATGCAAACTAGACCCTTTCAAAAGAGCCTTGCAATGAAAGGACCTTATGTAATGACTATGACATGTCCAAATTAGTTGCTTCAGTGAATTTGACTACTTGAACCGACTCTCAAGGCCATTTACCACCACTAACCAAGCCGCCATAGTGAAATGGAAATCTAAAAACAGGAAATGAGAAGATTCCAAACTAAAGGCAAAGAGCACACTAGGAGGGACCCTGGATCCCTCTCCTTCTCATATTTTCTGAGGTTAATATGTTGTCATAAGATAGGGTCCAATAGAAAATATTAATCTTTGGCAAGGCATCTGAATGCCATGTTTTGCTCCAGATTTAGGCTTTGTGGGGAAGTGAACAGCAAGAAAGTTGTTGGGCATAGCTCTTCTTAACTGGATACTGAGCTAAACCCCACCCGCTACAGTCTGATTCCTATAGGTTCTTAAGGGCACAACCATGCAATTTTTGTTCCATTGAGGCCACCAAATGGAACAAGTCTGAAGGTGGAGCCCCAAAATCCGACCCTCTCAATAATCCTAAAGCTCTGTCCCATGAAGAAATGGAGGGAATTTTCTCCTTGTTGTCCAATCATATCTTTAAAGGAGTGAGATCCTTGAGAGTTAAGCAGCTGGTGACCCATGATGTTATACTTCCAAATATTAATATTTTACCATTTCCTAAAATCCAGGTAAACTGATCCATTATTATTGGAATGTCAGATTTCATAAGTCAAACATTTCTTGATCATTCAATAAATTTAGCATATGCTAGGAAAGATGGAATTGCCTTGTATCTTTATAAGAAGAATTAGGTGATTACAAGAACCGAGTAATGGTGTGGTTGGTCTTCAAAAGTAAAGATCATTTTCTTTCAAGAGTCTGTTAGGTTCTTCAATTGACCAAGCAAGACATGGCCTCCAAAGATCCACTCCTCGATAATATAGTCCTAAAGTTCCAAGTGAGGAATATCCAAGGTCTGTTGAAACTTGAAGAAATGCACTTCTTTCATTGCTCTGTTTCTTACAATATTTTTGTGTAGATAGAATCCGAGTCACTTGGTTCATGTTTGTCTTTGAATTTAACTGTAATGTTAGACTTATATAATCATTCATTTGCTTGCATTAAGTAGCGACCATTGTTGATCCCTTTAAGACATGATGAGTTTGTATAAACGGTTGACAAATTTTGCTTGCAGCTTTAAGGTATGTCTAAATTCAAGTTTTAAATTTCAAATTTAGTGAACACAATGACATAGGATGCATTTTCCTCTTCAAGAATTATAGGCCTAAATTTTTGTCTTCTTAAATACCTTGATCAAAGGTTCTTGTCTTTGCTCATCAGGGCGGTGGTTACCTTCATACGCCATAAGCTCTAGTATCTTGCTAAGATAGTCACATCGATTACCTCTTTCTTCTAGGTTGTGATTATGAATAGGCTTAATTGCTCAACATTCTCCACCCAAACTGAAGTCAGGGTGTGGTTGGGTTCACCAGGGGAGTATAGTTTCTATGACAACAATGTCAATGTTTCTTCAATTGATGGTTAGATCACCATCTTTGCTACTATTATGAATTCATTGTACTTGGATGCTAAAAGAGTTTTGACACAATCCTTTCCCTTATCTTTAGTTTCTACAACCCCTAAAGAGACTTTTTGGAGGTGACAGTGGTCTAGCCATTCAAAACCTAGAAATTTGAAGAATAAAAAATCTAAATCAACAAGCGATAATGTTAATTCTGTAATTGGAGAGAAGCAAGATCTTGGAAATGTTCTCCATCCTGAGCATGGGACTGTTACTCCATGAGGGCTTTAGCAATACATCTGGTCTCCAAGAATGCCTCCAAAATTTGCTTCTTCCAGTCTTTAATAGATCTTCAACAATACCACAAGGATGTTTGCCTTAGTAAGCAACCTATATAAACTTGGAAAATCTTCAATAAGCCTCCTTCAATAAGGGTCAATGATTATTCTCCAATCTCAAAGACTGCTTCACAAAGGCTCCCAAAAATATGTAATTGTGTGTGCTTAAGGACTGCTCCCAAAAATGTTGCAACCTGCTCCAAAAAACTTAGACCTGAAATGTGCTCAAATATGCCATAACAAGGTTGTCATAACAGATTAGATTATTTTCCACAGCACTCAGTTCTGAAGCTCTCCTACAGATCTGAATTTTTTTGTTCGTAAATAAGGCTCAAAATAGTCCTTTAAACATTGTCTCAAACATGCATGAACATGCCTTTAACTGCAGCCTAACACAAGCTTATACTGCATCCCTTCCTGTAGCCTACACAGGCCTAGTGTGGCTCTTCTTGTGGCTTACACAGATCTGAAAATCACAATTTTGTAGGCATTTCAAAGATATGCCCAAAACCAGCGATCTGAAGTGTGTCTTTTTTTTCTCAACAGTTTGTTGTAGCATAGATAATCAAATCATCCATAAATTTGTTGCAGGTCTTTCTCTTAGTAATTTTGCTGTGACCCCATCTTCATGAATGAAACATTTAGATAAATTAGGCTTAGATCAGGGCATTTTGCTGGGATCTTTTTAGCAAGCTTTAGGATCCCATATTCAAGATGGGAATACTCTTGGACATGTAGGGTATTGATAAATATAGCATCATGTTGTGGCAGACATTATTCAAGGAAATCCGAGGGGAGCTAATACTTGACTTCTTCAAGCCACATATCCATTGTTATCCTCAAGTTTGTAAGTTCCAACGTTTATGGATCAAACATAGGAACAATTGTATGCTGGCCATGAACACCATTGTTGCAGACAGGGAGCTGTTTTATATGAGAAATTAAAGTTACCCGAATATAATTTATAGTTAGGAGAAGAAACTCCTTTGAAGATAATTTATCATACCCATGAACAATAAAAGGCAAACCTGGAAATGATTTTTTTCACTGTGTAGTTAATCAATTATGGGTTTGCATAAGTCCTCTTGTTTTCCTAGATATTGGTTTGTTCTTTCAATATGACAAGACTATTCATCTTCAATAAGGATTCCTTCAACAAATGGAATGGACCTTTCTACCTTTCTCTCATATGGTTCACAAAACGGCTTGATGATATGATAAGACTTCTTTTATTCCTCATCGGAGTCCATGTCATATGTAGGATGACTGTCAAAGGAAAAAATATCAGACCTTCCACTCTTCTGTTTAATAGGCAATGCTGATTGGAGATGCACATAATTATGGGTGCCAAAGTTTCTACCATAGTCAAAATCACAGATAGGAGTGTTGGTCTCTTGAATCTTAAGGGATCTTCGGGATTTCCCTTCATTAATCACAGATAGGAGTGTTGGTCTCTTGAATATTAAGGGATCTTCAGGATTTCCCTTTTGCACTTAATCTATATTTCTGTTCAATTTATGGAATTTCAATCCTAACAAATTTATTTTTATGTATGGCAGGTGTTTTTCAAAACAATGTGATTTTCATTACGGTTTCTCAATCCCCAAACCTGAGGGAAATTTTAGAGACCATGTGGGAGAAGATTGTTCGGAGGAAGAAACCTGATTTTCAGAATATCGAAGATGCACATAGACAGATGCAGCAGCAGCTGCTCACGCGAGCCAAGCGAACTCTTGTGGTGTTGGATGATGTCTGGTCTATGGCAATTTTGGAAAAATTGTCATTTACAGGTGAAGGTTATAAGACCCTTGTGACAACCCGAGATCGTTCTATCATCTGCACAACAACCTCTACCAGGCTTTATGAATTGCCATTGCTAGATGATGCCGATGCTCTGCCCCTTTTCTGCTTTTGGGCTTTTGGACATAAATCTATTCCAAGTAATGCGGACAACCAGCTAGTCAAGCAGGTAATGCAATTTATATGCAATATATTATTTTACCAAGTACTAAGTTTGGTTCAATTTAATGATTGTGACACAGTGTTCTCCTAAATGTCCCTAATTACAAGCAATTACTACAGTGGCATATCAGATCAGGATATCATTATAGTTTTACATAATTCCATATTAGTACTTACTATGCTCTTAACAATGGTATCGGTAATCCATTAAAATAGATTCTAGCCATATGTATATTCATCTTCATAAACAATCAAACAAAAACCTGTGAGTGAACTTTATACTTATCAAGCAACTATTAATGCTTTCAACAACTTTTTGTTTTTGGTATTTGATTGGTTTCCACCTACAGAATTTTCACTAGTGTTGCTAATGTATGAATCACAGGTGCAAGCGGAATGTAAAGGTCTGCCACTTGCTCTGAAGGTGATCGGAAGCTCTTTGTATGGTCAGCCTCATCCGGCCTGGGAGGGTGCCAAGAACAAACTCTTAAAAGGGGAATCAATATCATATTATCACAAAGAAGGGCTTAGATGCTTGGAGACCAGTATTGATGCCCTGGATGAGGAAGCACGGGAGTGCTTCTTAGACTTGGGGTCATTTCCAGAGGATAGAAAGATATCGGTGGATGCATTATTGGATATTTGGATTTATGTGCGAAAGATGGAGTGGCACGATGCTTTTGTCATCTTGTTAGAGCTTGCAAGAAGAAATCTGTTGAATTTAAGAAGCAATCTCAGGTAAGCGCCTTCATTTCTAACTGTTGTGTGCTCAATATCATTTGATCATAGCTTCCTATGTCTTATACATTGTGTTGTCTTGGTAATTGGATGTAGTAGGAGCCAAGCAATCAATTATGGCAGTGCCTCTGAGCTGTACTTTTCTCAACATGATGTAATGCGAGACTTGGCCCTATATTTGGCATCCCGAGGTAGCATAGTTGGTAGGAAGAGTTTGCTTATGCCTAAATAGGAGGACAGTAAGAACTTTAATAAATTTTCCTATTTTGATAGACCATAGACCTTTAATGATATCTAGGTGTTGATCATTGATTCAAAAGTTCTTAGAAAATATATGCAATAACCTATAATGTTCTAATCTAGCTTTGCTTCTATGGTTCACCTATGTAGGTGAAATGGAAGACGATCAGTGGTGTGAGATGAATTTTGGTGAAGCAGAGGCTTTGGTATTACTCTTTTCTGCAACCAAATACTTTCTTCCATCATTTTTGAGTTACATGAAGACACTGAAAGTCCTCATAGTGTTTAATTATGGGTACAAGAAAGCCACAGTGAACGGTCTACAACCCTATATTCACTTACTCAGCTTAAGACTATTCACTTGGAGAAGTTGGATGTGCCTCCACTTGAAGAGCACAGTAAATTATTGCAAAACTTGGAGAAGATATCTCTGACATTATGTGAAGGGCTTGGAAATATGTCCAGGTTCAACAGCTCCCAGTCAAGCCTAAAGCTTCCCATAATGCGAGATTTTATCTTGGACCACTGCTGTGATTTAGAGGAGTTACCCCCTGGTATCTGTGACATGTCTTCTGTTGAGAAGTGGTCTATCACTAGCTGCCACCTTCTTAGTGGTCTATCACTTAGCATAGTTCTTACTGAAAATTTTCCTTTGGATTCAGTAAGAACTTCAGTGACTGAACACTCACCTGATCCTAGGTGTACGGATCCCAAGTCCTGACAACTGTCTCTAGGCTCATATTTAAACTCAAGGGCATTGAGATGGGTATTTAGAGATTGATTCTGCACAGCTTCATGCTCCCTAGGCTCTTGAGGGACTTTGGTTACGTCACAGTTTGTCCCTGCAACCTCACATTCGATAAACTCTTCAGGAACTCTGATTACTTTACAGTTTATCTGCACAGCTTCATGTTCCATAGGCTCTTCAGGAACTGTGGTTACTTTACAGCTTGTCTCCTCAGCAGAAGCTGGACCAATCTTGGTCAGTTTAAAGATATTATCTCTCTGGGCTATCAAACAATTTCCTTTGTCTTCCTGTTCCTCAGATTTCTGTTCCGCCATTCTCTGTGGATAACTGTGATCTCTGTTATCCTCTGTAATTTGCACCATTGGTTGTTTCTTCAGGTAAGAGAGCTGGTATTATCTGGAAATCTTACACTCATTGTTGAGCCTGGGAGATCTCTTGTTGCAAACTCTCGTGTTCTTGTGAGTCGAGTTGTTGGAGTCAAGACAAATGGTAACAAGAATTTCATTGTAATTGATGGCAGCATGGCAGAGCTTATTAGGCCTAGCCTTTATGGAGCTTACCAAGTTAGTACATAAATTTGACTTGGGGCAAACCCAACTTTCTTTGATGATGCATGATTGAAGGGATGATCATTTCCAAATGAATATAGAAGGGATAATTTGTCCTACTTTGTAGTCTCCTTGTTGACAGGAAATATTACTGGTATTGAGATTCCCAGATACTAAATAGACCATTTTTTCTCATGACAGGCACATAGTCTGAAAGTTGTGATATGAATCATAAAATGATTTTGAGATTTTGAGATGTTTCTAACTGATATTCTTCTTGATACACAGCACATTGAGCTAATTTCTCCACCTGCCCCAAAGGAAAAAATTCAAAATTTTGATGTTGTTGGGTCTGTCTGTGAGTCTGCAGACTTTTTAGGAAAGGATAGGGAACTTCCAACTCCAGAAATGGTGGTTAGTTACAAGACAATAATTATCACACCTAATATACTTGCATGATGAGAAGGAATTGATTTTCCAATATGATATTTAATTGTTTCTAGAATTATTTTGTGATGCTTCTTTGAAGGCATACACTTGTGGCTTAACTTTGAGTGGCCATCCTCTTTCAGTGGGAAGGAATGGTGGTCCATGACGCGGGAGCTTACTGCATGAGTATGGCATCAACTTACAACTTAAGAATGAGGCCAGCAGAATAATGGGTAAGTTGAGTTGTGAATGCATATTTTTGTTTCTAGATTGGAGTGAATGCTATATTTTTGAAGCTTGACAATGCTGATTTTGATGATTGAGAGAATGCTAGACAAATTCAAGATGATGGATCAGTTAAAAAGATAAGACATGTTGAAACAATTGTAGGTGCTTGCTATAACTCATGACATTGTTGACCATCTTGTCTTATAGCGTACAAGAATAGTCAGGGTCTTCTTGTCAAGTTTGCTAGGCTGTTGGGTAGTTGGTGTTGAACTTAGGATCTTGAAAATTACAAAATTTTGGTTTGACGTTAACAGATTTTGATATGAATATTTTTAGAGTAAAATGTAACTGCAGATAAACTTTTCATTTCCCTCTTCTGGGCTATTGGTGTGTTCTCTGTATGGATTGCTTCATAGAGTGTTTTTGTATAGCATTTTATTGAAGGTGTTTGTATGACATCTTTTAAAGTTGTTAGAAGGCAGTTTTGGACCAGCTTTACTGTGCTGGCCTTGTTACAGCTATTTTGAGAATATATATAGACACTTTAAAGATGTATATTTGCACCATTGGCTATTTCTTCAGGTAAGAGAGCTGGTATTATCTGGAAATCTTACACTCATTGTTGAGCCTAGGAGATCTCTTGTTGCAAACTCTGGTGTTCTTGTGAGTCGAGTTGTTGGAGTCAAGACAAATGGTAACAAGAACTTCATTGTAATTGATGGCAGCATGGCAGAGCGATGATCATTTCCAAATGAATATAGAAGGGATAATTTGTCCTACTTTTGTAGTCTCCTTGTTGATAGGAAATATTACTGGTATTGAGATTCCCAGATACTAAATAGACCATTCTTTCTCATGACAGGCACACAATCTGAAAGTTGTGATATGAATCATAAAATGATTTTGAGATTTTGAGATGTTTCTAACTGATATTCTTCTTGATACACAACACATTGAGGAAAGGACAGGGAACTTCCAACTCCAGAAATGGTGGTTAGTTACAGGACAATAATTATCACACCTAATATACTTGCATGATGAGAAGGAATTGATTTTCCAATATGATATTGAATTGTTTCTAGAATTATTTTGTGATGCTTCTTTGAAGGCATACACTAGTGGCTTAACTTTAAGTGGCCATCCTCTTTCAGTGGGCAGGAATGGTGGTCCATGACGCGGGAGCTTACTGCATGAGTATGGCATCAACTTAATTACAACTTAAGAATGAGGCCAGCAGAATACTGGGTAAGTTGAGTTGTGAATGCATATTTTTGTCTCTAGATTGGAGTGAATGCTATATTTTTAAAGCTTGACAATGCTAATTTTGATGATTGAGAGAATGCTAGACAAATTCAAGATGATGGATCAGTTAAAAAGATAAGACATGCTGAAACAATTGTAGGTGCTTGCTATAACTCATGACATTGTTGACCATCTTGTCTTATAGTGTACAAGAACAGTCAGGGTCTTCTTGTCAAGTTTGCTAGGCTGTTGGGTAGTTGGTGCTAAACTTAGGATCTTGAAAATTACAAAATTTTGGTTTGACGTTAACAGATTTTGATATGAATATTTTTTAGAGTAAAATGTAACTGCAGATAAACTTTTCATTTCCCTCTTCTGGGCTATTGGTGTGTTCTCTATATGGATTACTTCATAGAGTGTTTTTGTATAGAAGTTTATTGAAGGTGTTTGTATGACATCTTTTAAAGTTGTTAGAAGGCAGTTTTGGACCAGCTTTAAAACAGTCTTGTAGCAGCAATTTAAAGTTTTTTTAAAAAAACCTTTAAATACCCCTTTCTAGCACATTGAAAACCTTTTGATGATGGATTTAGAGCAGGTTTGAATATTTAGTTTTGACAGTTATTTGAATCATTTGAAGAGCTAGAGCAATCTCCTTGGAGCGACTATTGAAGGATCTTTGATACCATCATTACTATGCCATTATTCTGGGACAATATATTAGTGTTCCTTTATGTTAGTGTAACTTTCTTTTAAATTTTAACTTCCTATTACATTCTTTGAAAGATATATATGAACTAAAATTTTCATATATTTCACTTAATTATTGTTTTCCCCACTCCCCGGCGTTACTTTGCACCTCTCGGTGCAAATGCTAGTTACATAGTCATTACAAGGAAGACCTACCTAGTTACACTCTTCAACATTATAACTATATATAATTTTGATGTTTCTAGGTTGGAGATTGTACTATTTTCATTGGAGGATGCTACTATTGATGCGCACAAGGCTTTTGAGTTACTTGGTAGGATTCTCGCAAAATTGGTTGTTGAAGGGATATTCTTTATTCAAGATATAACAAGGGAAATCAAGGATGGAGGTACATGGCCAAGAAGCTTATTAGAAACGAGGGGATTTTGAGGTATTTCTCAAGAAGAAAATTTCAAGGTAGTCTGCTCACAATTTTAATGCCTGATCAATTTTGTGGTTTATTTGGATCTCTCATGTTGACTAGTGAACGGTTGGTTAGTTTTTAGCTCGTGCTCACATTTGTTGGTTCCTGAGCACTTTATAACAAAAATAGGCAAAGTCAAACAACACAAATGGTCCACTAGCTCTTTTTTCATTTGCTAATATTATAACGAAGTTTTATTAGAGGCATTGTTTGTTTGTTTATTTTGATTAGAAAAGGGTTTGCTCTTGGTTTTATGTGATTTTCAATTTATCGTATGTAGCATGTTGAGAAATGGGAAATAATAACGTGACATTTATTTTGCAGAAATTGATGTTAAAGGAAAATTTCTTTGACATTGTTGATGTTAAGGTATATGTTGTATAAACTATTTATAGTCTAATTTATATTATATTCTAGTGTTCATTGTTTTTCATTTCTTACAGTGCATTGTATTTTCTTTTGTTTTAAGAAAATGAAATCGGTATTGATGGTAAGAAGCATGAATTGAAAAAAGAGAAGAGCAATAACATTGGAGCGACAAATGCAAAAAGAGAGAGGAGAACTGGTTTGGTGATACCCTTAGAACCAATATCTTGCATAAGACACACATATAAAGACTGATGATCAAGTCTTCAGAGTTGGTGAATTCACCTGTAATGCCTTGACAACACAACGATAATGTTTTGAAGTGATGAGACATCATTTCATGTGTAAATTGTAGTCCAACTAATATAAAGTTGGAAACTCATATTGTAATATTTTAACATTTCATATAATATAATTTGTGTGGTTGAAATTATCTATAGTTGCACTTGATGTTGTTTAGTATTGTAATTAAAATATGCGACTTTGTGTTTTTAGAATGATTATTAATGAAATGCATATAAACTACTAAATTAGTCATTTATATAATGAATAAATGGCTATTGCAAATGATAAATTTGTGACTACAAATGATGACTAAATTTTGCATATATACGACTATTAGTAGCTAATTTATAGTATCTTATAACATGACTAAAATTTAGTCACATTTCTTCGGTCATTAATTGGTTTCAAACAATGACTAAAATTCGCATCTGTATGACTATTAGTAGCTAATTTACAGTATCTTATAACACGACCAACATGTTGGTCATAGTTCTTTGGTCATTAATTGGATTTCTTGGGTGATCATATAGTAATATATTTTGTTGTGTATTTGGTCATTAATTGTGACATTTAATGACCAAATCAAAGATCAAATCAATGACTAAATCAGTGACCAAATAAATGACTAAATGAATGACTAAATCAATGACAAAATGAAAGACCAAATGAATGACTAAATGAATGACTAAATCAGTGACGAAATGAAAGACCAAATGAATGACTAAATTAGTGACAAAATCAATGACTAAATCAATGACCAAATCAATGACCAAATATACAACTAGATGACAAAATTGAGATAACCAATTAATGACTAAGCTAAAAACGACCAAAAGTTGGTCGCGTTATAAGATACTGTAAATTAGCTACTATTGGTCACCGATCGAAAAATAGTCGTTTATATGCGAATTTTAGTCGTTTTTTTAGTAACAAATTAGCCATTTTGTACTAGTGGTGGCAAAGCGTATGGGTTTTAGTGTTTAAGTAATGAAGAAAAGAATGGAGTCATTTTTTCTTAATCATTTTTGGTATCCTCGGCAGTGTTTAGCGAAGCTAGGGTTTCCGTTTGGAAACGGTTTTCGGAGCTTTACAAATTGTCGGTTTTAGATTTGATGTCGGTGCAAACGATGGGGTTTGACAACGAATCTGTGGATTTAGAGCCCGCTCCGGAAGACCTCCTTACTTGCTGGGGGCATGAGATCTCTGAGAAGAACCTCGATCTGTATTTTCCAAGTAACAATGATCTGCAAGTACTCAGCAATGAAGTGGGTTTGCGAGGTCTCTCGAGTGGGGGGGACCTGCTAGAAGAAACCCTGCAAAGCATTCGCAACGGCGGTTGGAAGGCAGGGGTCCCGTCTGAACTGGTCCGAGAGCTCCCTTCCGTGGCTGGAGTCAACAAAGGAGCGGCGGCGTTTTCTCCCTATCCTCCTACTCCGGCTGGTCTTCAAGGTAATTTGTTTCACCATGCTTTTACTGGAGGTCTTACAGATTTAATTGGCAGTGCTGGTTTTCAAGGTGTTGAAAGCTATAGATCACAGGGAGAAGGCCCGTCTTTTGCTTGTAACCCTCATGAGGAGATTTTAAAGGATTTTGTGGTGGGGTTGTGCGATCCTGTGTTGGGTCAAGGTCTTCCACCCGCAGGAGTCTGTGTGCCTGGTGTGGCTCGTGGCTTGGTCTCTCAAGGTGGGGGAGGGTTGGCCGAGGCCGTGCCCCTTGGGGGTTACCTATGTCCCAACCAGTCTAGAGTTTCTTCGAACGAGGCCGTAGGCAAACCTTCGAGGTCAGGGGCTTCTGATATTCAAGGTTTCCTCCCGAGCAAAGGGGTTGTTAAAGGGTCTAGCGTTTCTCAGGAAGAAAGGGAGACTGCCAACCTTCCAAAGGCATCTGAAGGAGGACGGCCAGGGTCGTCTGTGCCTGCCGGGACGGATGCGCCCACAATCAAAGATTCTGGTGAGAGGGAAGGGCTTAAGGAAGAAGTGGTCGGAAAACGAAAAAAATCGAAAGCTATCAAGAAGAGAGAGGTCAGACCTAACTGTCTTCTGGGAGTTGACATAAGTATTGAACAAGCCATGGAGGCGTCTGAAACCATCCTGGTGGGAAGAGTTCGAGGTCGGAAGTACTCGGCAGACTATATTGCCGATTGGGTCCTTCAGGAATGGAAGGAAGCCCCAGGTCAGCCCTAGGAGATCAAAATCTTGGCAAGGGGCTGGTTCAGTATTAAGTTCGTCAGCAAGGAACATGTGGACTGGGTGCTTGGCAAAAATTGGTTTTTTGGTAAGAGACCAATCCTTTTTCGTTGATGGACTCCTCTTTTCGATGCTCAGAAGGAAAAAATGGCGGAGTCCCCAGTGTGGGTTAAACTTCCTGGCCTTCCCATGCAGTTCTGGACAGATTCAATGTTTATTTCCATTGGTAACACGCTGGGCACTTTTTTGGAAGCAGATAAATCATATATACAATCCAGAGATTGGAGTGTGGCTCGTATCCTTGTCAGCTTAAATCCAAGGGAGGGTCTGGCAGATGCAATGACTCTGCAATATAGAGATATGGTCTTCCTGCAGACCCTCGATTACGAGAATCTCCCTTTTCGATGCAACCGATGCCATAAATATGGGCATTTGGCGAAGGAATGCCCCTTGGGTCATAGGCGTAGGCGGAGACAGAAGAATTTTGATAAGAAAGGGGGGTTTCCTGCTCAGGGTGTGGATGGTGACATTCCGGCAGAGGTTCCTTTCTCCGCTGAGCCAAAGATGACTTCCGTCTTAGAGGAAGTTCAGCCGCAGATTCCTGTCGAGGAAGTCGTCCCTCTCCTGCCTCCTCCAGCTGATCTGACGACGCCCAAGGCCTCCACCCCAGTCTCGGATCATGTTGCGGCGTCTCATGCGGGTATGTGCTCTTCTCCTGCTTTGCGCCCCTCTTTCTGCTTTTCGTTGTCTGAATTTGATGAGCCTGGTCCCTCCAGGCAAATCCTTAATGATTTATCTACTTTAAACATTGCAAACTCCTCGCTTGACAGTGTGATCCTTTCTATCCCGGATCCCCCTGCTTCTGACCCACCCCCTGTTGTCAGTAGCCCTGTCTCCCTAATGCCTCAGGCCTCCGCCCCTGATCTTCCGCCTTATAACCTCAGACCTTTGGCAATCCGTAAAGGTAAAGGGGTGGCTGTTGGAGGGCTTGATTCGGACCCTGTGGCCTTTGGTCCTAGAAATTTGAGAGGAAGAAAGTCAAATCTCTCCAAAGCCCAACTGAAAGCAGTAGTTGATATAGCTGAAGGAAAGCAACTGTCTATTCCCGGGGTGCTTAGAGCAGAGCGGCCACCCCCTGAAGGTATCCAATGATCCTCCTCTCCTTCAACTGTAGAGGCTTAGCTAGCCAGCCGAAAAAGCTAGCCTTTAGAGAACTTGTGCAGTCACAAAACCCGGATGTTATCTTGCTGCAGGAAACTCTGGGTAAAGGGGACGAGGTGATCAATTTTCTCTTAAAAATGTTGCCAGGGTGGCACTTTCACGCTCTTGATGCGGTGGGTAGATCTGGTGGAGTGGTTTCTGGTTATAATCCTAAAAAGCTGAGAGAACTCTCTTCTTGGGGTTCGGAGAACTGCCTGGCCTTGGAACTCTACTCGTCTGATCTGAACCTCACCTTTCTCTCTTTAAATATCTATGGCCCCTGTGCGGAAAGAGAATGCTTCTGGACTTCCTTCTTCAGGTCTTCCTGGTTTTCCTACCCCAACTTACTCATCGGAGGAGATCTTAATTTCTCATTGGGGGAACCTGAATCATGGGGAGACTCTGCCAGGCCGGACCCCCTCACTGATTTTTTTCGAAACAGCTTGGCTATTGCCCACCTTGCGGATGTTCCCCTTCTTAAAATGCGCCCTACTTGGAGAAATCGAAGAGTTGGGCCGGATTGGGTGGGAAAAAAGTTGGATCGATTCCTGCTGGGGGAAGACTTCGCGGAAAAGCTTCAGGCCTACAGACACTGGGTTGGGGAGGGGGGCATCTCAGATCACTTCCCAATTCTTTTGGACTTGAAAGGTGATGGCAACAAACCAGGCATCCCTTTTAAATTTAACTCTACATGGTTGAAGGATGAATCTTACAATACGTTGTTCCATTCTACTTGGGTAAAAGACACATTTTGCTCTGAAGCCTCCAGAAGCTCTTTATTCATGAATAACCTTAAGACTTTGAAAGCTGCTTCCAAGCATTGGGCCCTCCAGAAGAAACTTCAGGAGGAGGAGGAACTCAAATTGATCAATAGGGAGCTGGAAAGGTTGGAAGCCCCTGACGGAGGAGGCTATACCTCTGATGAGTCCAAAGCCATTATCAAGGAGCTGGAGGCATCTCGGAGGAAAATCCTCCAAATCAGGGAAGAAAGCTGGTGGTTGAAAAGTTGAGCAATATGGTTGCTAGCAGGTGATGAAAATACTAAATTCTTCCAGAACTTTGCAAAAGGTCGGAAAAATACTAATACCATTTGGGAACTTCCAAAAGAAAATGGAGAGACGGCTAAATCCTTTGAAGATTTGGCATCCCTGGGCATAAAACACTTTAAATCTCTATTCAAAGCTCCGACTGAGGTCTCAATTGCTGAGGTAATCAGAGTTGCGCAATATTTCCCCAGTTATATAGATGATGAAGGTAATGAGGCAATCATGGAGCCTGTATCCAAGCAGGAAGTGGAAGATATTCTCAAGGCTATGCAGAAAGACAAGAGTCCTGGCCCCGATGGTTGGACTGTGGAATTTTTCCAGCACTTTTTTGAATTTTTGGGGGATGAGCTCGTTGCAGTGGTGGAAGAGTCTAGGAACTCCGGCTCCATTTTTCAGCCTTTTAATGCCACCTTTCTAACCCTGATTCCTAAATCTGATCATCCTGATTCCTTTGCAGCCTTTTGACCCATTTCACTCTGCACCTATGTCTACAAAATCATAGCTAAAGTCATCGCCTCAAGAATTAAGCCTTTTTTATCCCACCACATCTCCCCTGAACAATTTGGCTTTCTGGATGGAAGACAGATTCATGAAGCCGTGGGAGTAGCACAAGAAACTCTTCATAGTCTTAAGAGAAGTGGTAAGAAAGGGGCAATTATCAAATTAGACCTATCTAAAGCCTATGACAGAATTAGTTGGATGTACTTGCGCCTCCTGCTAACTCACCTCGGGTTTAGATTTGATTTTGTCAGATGGGTTATGAGTTGTGTCACCACGTCATCTATTGCTATTTTGATCAATGGAGCTGCTACCTCGTTCTTCAATCCAGAAAGAGGCCTTAGACAAGGGTGCCCTCTTTCGCCTCTTCTTTTCCTCCTGGCTGCGGAAGGAATTAGCTTAATGATACACAAAGCCAAGAGGCTTAGTCAACTTAAAGGTATTGAAGTTGCTTTAAATCTCTGGATCACTCACTTGCTCTTTGTGGATGACATCCTTTTGTTTAGTAATGGGAGCCTGGAGGACTGTCGTTCCCTTAAATGTATTTTGGACCTTTTCTAAAGGCCACCGACCTCCAAATCAATGAGCAGAAGTCGACTCTCTCTACATCAGGACTGTCCATTGGAGAAGTGGGTGGAGTTGCATCTATGCTGCCTTTTGAAGTCAAATCCCTCCAGGATGATTTTAAATATTTGGGCTTCCACCTTAAGCCTGATACTTATCGAATTCAGGACTAGAAATGGCTCCTAGTTAAAATTGAAAAACATCTTAATCATTGGAGTCATAAATGGCTCTCAAGGGCTGGAAGGCTGGTGCTTATCAAGTCAGTCTTAATGGCTATTCCGATGTATTGGGCTAGCCTCTCTTGGGTACCCAAAAGTATCCTTGTTTCGATTGACAAGCTGTGCAGCAGGTTTTTATGGGCTGGTTCCAAAGTGGATCATGTTACCCCGTGGGTAGCATGGGACAAAATCAGAAGACCAAAGGAATGGGGCGGATGGGGTATTAAGAATTTGGTATCCTTTTCAAAATCTCTTGCAGCAAAACTAGCTTGCAGGCTTCTGACGATAGAATCGCTATGGTCCTCTGTCATCAAAAGGAAATATCTCATGCAGGGATCAGTTCTTGAATGGATTCGCTCTCCCATCAAATCCTCAAAAAATGCATCAGTTGTCTGGAAAGCGGTGGTTGCTTCTGTACAAATCATCGAACAAGGTTTAGCATGGAATGTGGGAGATGGGGCTCAAGTACGTCTGGGTCGTGACCCCTGGGTAGGATGCTCAGCAGGTTTTACTCTCCCTCAGGACCTGGTTTCCTTCCTAAGCGACAGAGGTTTTCTCCATCTAAGCCAGGTTGCTGCTTGGCAGTCTTCCTCCCTCCTTAGACAGGGATGGCTCTCTGGAACCGATCTTCATCTTGAAGAACGATGGATGGAAGATTGGAGACTTTATGCTGCAGAGTTGCAAAATTCCTCAGTGAGAATCTCGGACTCCAAGGATGAACTTCGGCGGGTCCACGCACAGACAGGGACTTACTCTCCAAAGATGGGCTATAAATGGATGATGTCTCAGCAGGGGTGGGAGGCTCCGGCCTGGTGGTGCAAACTGATTTGGAAGCTGAAAAGCCCGGCTAAGACCAGACTCTTTTTCTAGTGCCTCCTGCAGAATAAAGTGCCAACCTAGGACTTTCTTCAAAGAAGAGGAAAAATCGAACCTGGCTGGTGTTCCCTATGCAAGTCAGGGGAGGAAACTTCTCCTCACATCTTTCTGCAATGCCCTTTTAGTGCCAGCCTTTGGGCTGAATCCCTTAGGCTGCTTAAAATTCCTCTTAGATGGGACGGAGATGATTTACAACAGGCTTGGTCTCGTTGGTTGCAGGAGGCTCCTGATGATAAAGTTAGAACAGTTCCCCTTTTGATTGCTTGGGGCATTTGGATCGCTAGGAACCGAGCAATCTTTCAAGATCAGTGCTTTCCAATAGGCAGACTGGCTGCGGAAGGTGCAGCCATCTTTGACAGTATTCCCCCTCCTTCTAGTCCGGGCCCTCCTCGCAACATCCAACCTGAAGTCATCAGGGATTCTGTTCCGTGGGCCTTCTTTGATAGTGCTTCGGATATCAATGGGCGGTGTGGAGCGGGCCTGGTCATTCATTTATCCACAAGTAAATCTCTTCGGGCTTCAGTGGGACTGGGGCAAGGGACCAACAACTTTGCTGAACTCAAAGCTTTACACTCTCTACTTTGCTGGCTGATCTCAAGGCAAATGAGGATGATTCAGATTTTTGGTCAGTCAAAAAATATCGTGAACTAGTTCAATAGGACTCAACAGTGCAGGAACTACATTTTGCTACCTTTGCTTAAAGAGATTTATCGGATAAAATGTTTTTTCACTGAGATCACTGTTTGCCACATTTACAGGGAAAGGAACCAGGATGCAGACAGATTATCTAAAGAAGGTTCTCAACAGATTCTGGGGACTTGGTCAGTAACAGAGCTGGACAGTGGGGTTGTTCGCGCTATGGAACAACCGGTTTTTGGTTGAATGCCTTAAAAACTGTTTATTTTCCATGTTTATATTTAGTATGCTATGGTTCTTCTTTTTGTACTGTTAAAAACTCTTACTATTACTCCTAAACTTTTGGTCTCCCAGAACTGTTTTCCTTATGTAAGGAGGTTCTGGGACCCATGTTAATTGTCTTAAAAACTTTGACAAGAGGCCGGGATAGTCTTTACTGCCGGCCTTTCTTTGTTTGAGCTCGGAAGCTTTTGCTTTTGTATGGCACTTATTCCCTCTCTTGCCTATCTCTGTTTCGGTTATTATCCGGGAAATGTTGGCCGAGAGAAAGTGCTGTCTTTTCTGGTTTTTTTTTCTTGAGCACAGTCTGCTTATGGTTTATCAGCAGGTAAACAAAGGCAGTTGAGTCCACTTTTTCTCTTTTTGGAAAAAAAGGAGAAACAGAGCTGACCTGAAATGCTATGCATATGCTTTGTGACTATCTATTATTAATAGAAAGTTCGATTTTTTTCTAAAAAACAATATGGGGGTTACAGGGGTACAACAATAAAAATAAGGGGGCTACACTAATAAAAATAAGGGACTACACTAGTAATATGGGGACCTAACAATGAATGTGGAGATTATTTGTAAAACTTGGTGAATTTGTTGCTCTAAATCTTGCTATCTATTAGATATAATCGTAGGATAGTGAAAAAAGGGTTTCAAGCTATTTTTAAAAGTATCAACTCTAAGAAACAAAATATATGAGCGAAATGTTAGTGCCCAAGAAAGTAATACATGATAATTAAGAAAAACATAAAGAAAACTAATTTAAAATTAATCATACATGTCAAGTAGACTATTACATGATTTATCATTCACATATTTTTCCTTCCACGATGTTGTATACCCAAAATGACGAAAATAAATTTAGATGTGAGAACAAAATGGTTTTTTATTTCTTTGTTAAGGAAAAACGAACAACCACCAAAGATGTTGTAGAGGAAAAATGCATAACACAATAACCTTTTATTATCCTTAGAAAAATATATTTAAAATGTGTGCATGTGGTGAGCTAAGGAGGCCATAGTTCTCCACACATTGTACAAAATTACGATTTATAAAACTGTTCTACAATCGACACAGTTTGAATAGAAAACCTTAAAAAAACTATATTACAAAGTTAAATCTTCACACACTACCTTAAAAGGGAACGATTGAGTAATGTAAGGCCAAAGACGTGAGCATCCGTAGACTCCTTAAGAGGAAAAAAACATTTCTAAGTAGTTTGGTGAGGGTTATAAAGTCCAGGCCGTAAGGTCCTCACGCCCAAAAGGGTTCTTGGTCGGGACCTGAAGTTATAAAAATTGAGAAAAATAAGTGGTAATCGACCGCTTAACAACATTTCAAAACTCTTAGCCTTGTTTTTGCTAGGGGTCAGAGCTCGTACTTGCAAAGGAACAACCACACCCAAACAAATTTAATAGTACAAACTAATTAAAGAAAAATATAATAATTAAAATAAATGTCTAGGGTATTACTTGATGAGGAGGATTTGAAATTTTCCCATGAATACAGTTCCCTGTATATAGTAATGAGTTCAGTTATGAAAAGACCTCAAAAAAAGAAACAAGTCACCTATAACATCTATCTAGAGTTTCACAAAGATATGGAAAATTGAGTACTCATGGGGAAACCACGATGTTTTGAGAACTTCAACACCATGAAACTTAGTTCCAATTGAATAATATTTAACAATCCAAAATTCCCTCAGTCGCAGACGCCTATGAATTCAATCAAGACATAAAGCCAATGAGAAAAACCATGGAAACTATAACACGAAAAATAGAAGGAACTGGCGGATAATAAAAAACTACGGTGATATAAGAACCTTTAAAAAACACGCCTTTTGGAAAAAAAAAGGGCTTTATTGAAGAAATTATAATAGTCAAGAATATAAATATTAAAGTTCAATAAGTGTTTGGATATATTTTAGTAAGGTAATGTTTTAACTTTGGCATGTAGAATTTCTAGGATGGTAAATTTTTTTATTTTATGTGTATTTATGGAGGCCTATTACACATACTTATTGTCAAACTATTTATAAAAACATATTTTGAACTTTATTACAATAATAACTAAAAAATATTATAATATTGAACATTCATACTAGTATAGATCCATCTTAACTTTGGATCTACCTAGCACTAAGAGGGATCAAATTTCTCAATATGTAAACCTATTTTGAGCGAAAAACTTTCGGAAAGGTTGGTTTGAACCTCGTGAGAGTTGGTTCCTCTCCGCTCTTGGTAGATATTGAGTTGAGATGGGTCTAAGTTGGTTTTTAGCAACACACTAATAAAATATTTTAACTATAAGAAATTTTTTATTTTCATTTTTTTAAATATAATATTTACATATTTGACATTGAAATATTTTATTTATGTTTCGTGGAGAGTCAAAGTACCATTATTAGTTGTTAGCTTATCTTTGCTACATAGGTAAGTATTTATTGATATTTTTGTATATGTTTAATGTACTCATTAATCGCTTATATTGTTAATGAGGAATGTGAATTTTGGTGTGAAAGAGGGATATTGATTCACTACATAAATTTATGAGACATGATTGAATTATTGTATATGTTTGTGAGTTGAATCCTAGTGAATTTCAGTCCTAAGGAGATGGAAAATCTCTGAGTTTATTTCATTAAATACGATAAATATGGTTTTCTATCATGTATTACTGTGACTTTCATTATTTGTGTTATGTATGTGAGATGCGTTGAATGGGAGGAATTGATTAATTATGTTCTGGTTAGGAAATTGGAATAGAATTTTTTTTGATTCAGAGACGTGCAATTGAATGCGCGTTCTCTGTATATTTTACTGGGAAAGTTAATGGCCTTTGTATTTCAACGAAGTTCAAATGATGTTTTGAATGCATTGTTTCATAGCCTCCATGATCCAGGTGGATATGGGTGGCCACCCGCCTATTCCACTTGGGGCCCCACCATTGTCTCTTTCATTTTTTCAGTTTCGGCACAATTTACTATTTTTAGCAGTTTTTCGGGTCCTGAACTTTCGGAGCCATTTTGAGGCCCTAAACGACGTTTTTTGGGCATCGTTTGTTTGAAAAATATGAGTCCATTCCAAAATTAATATTTGCGGCAACAGTTTTATTCCTCGGATAGATCTTTCTAACGATGTATCATGTGCGTCAAACAGAGATAGTATGCCAAAGTTACGTCCGCGGGAAGTTGAAACACCAATTTATCCAAATGGGGCCCATAGTTTTGGCGCTTCATCTCTTAGGGTTAGGTTTTTGGACGCTAGGGTTTTCCATTGTTTATAAATAATAAATAGGCCCTCGAGCCTCATTGTAACTTAGTTCAGAGGCTTGTAGCCACCACATATCTTCTCAGAGATAAGCTACCAGCGCCCTAGCTAGTTTATTTCCATTCTGTCTGTAAGCAAATCTCAGTTCCTTGATATTAATGAAATGAAGTGTTATTTCTGCTGCATCTTTGTATTTATGGTTATATGTGTATTCTGTTGCGTTCCTGCATAAATCCGGATCAGTGGTATCAGAGCAGTATGCTTTTTCTCGATCCTTCTTTGCATGTCCCCAACGAGGTTAGGGTATAAGGAGTTAGGGCTCGATCTGGTGGAACCTTTGCAAGATCAGCCTCCCAAACCCCGACGGACGCCCATTGAGGATGAAAAGAAAGATGAGGGAGCAGGAGATCCTATCAAAATATTGCTCGAGGAGGCCCTCGAAAAACAAAGGAACGCGATGATGGATAACTTTACCCAGATCCTTCAATGACTACTCACCAGCGGCGCATCTGCATCTAGCAGCCACTCTGGAGGCACGAATCCCTTTAAGGTACAAGTAAACTTTGAAATTCCCATATTTGAGGGTCAAATAGATGCAGATGCCGTAGATAGATGGTTGAATCTATTAGAAGGATATTTATCGGTTCATGACTTTTTCGACCAAGAGAAGATTATTTTTGCACTCCGCAAAGCTACCCCCCATGCCATGGACTGGTGGGAAACCTACTGTGAGAAATAGGATGAAACAAAACCCTCTTTGTTCTCAGTCGTACCCACTTGGAATTATTTCTGAGATGCCATCAAGGAATAATACTATCCCATGGGGAGCTATGAGGACAAGTAAATACAATGGACTACGTTGCGACGACAAAGGGATCAAGATGTGCATGAGGCGATGAATATATTCCATACCCTGCGCACAAAGTTGGGTATCAAAGATTCAGAGAAACATTTGGTGCTAAAGTATCGCATTTGTCCGCACAGATACATCTAGGAGGGAATGGAGTTCCTCGACATCTCCTCGCTTGGTACGACATACCGGTATGCTGCCAATATTGAGTAGAAATTCAAATAGAAGAAGCGATACTTTGGATCTGCGAATCAAAAGCAAGGGAAAGGTGCCCCCAAAACGCCAAAAAAACGAAAAAACCAAGGCATGGCGGCCCAAGACAACCTGCCAAAACCATAAGCAAAGAACAACACCATGAAGCCAAATAAGGACACGAGAAAGTGGTGTGAGTTCCATAAGAGCTTCACTCAAAACACAAGTGAGTGTTGGGCCAAGCAGTCGCTGGTGGCCGAGATGAGGGCTTCTAAATGAAATGCATGCTCCGACTCTGAATCAGAACCTGACAAGGGGAATGACAAAGGGAAGCAGATTATTGATGTGGAGCCCAACGCCACTGTTTCCACTGTGAAGATCCAGAAGGAGGAACCAGAAGATCCAGAGGAGGCAGAGTGTCTCTTCCACTCCCAGATGTGGGTGAAGGGTTCCCCGCTACAGTTCATTGTCGATAATGGGAGCCAAAAGAACCTCATTTCAATAGATGTCATGAAGCGGCTGGGCTTGCCAACCATAGCACAACCACAACCATACACCATCGGGTGGCTTCACCAAGGACTGGATCTTCGTGTCAGCCAGCAGTGCCGCCTTCCCTATAGCATCAAGCCCTTCACGGATGAGGTATTGTGTGACATTGCTCCTGTTGATGTTTCTGATGTATTATTAGGCCAACCATACTTGTGGAATCGACATACTGTGTATGAGTCCCGGCCTCACGTTGTTATTTTTACTTTGGGTAATAAGTTTTACAAGATACCATAGATACCATCACCTCCCACTATCTCTTTGGTTACTGCAAAACAATGCAGTAAGCTCATTTCCCAAACCAAGAAATTTATTTTCCTGATGATCTGCCCCTAGGGAAAGAAGAAGACAATGGCCAAGACCTCCAGACATGGCTCCTCTGCATGACAAAAACAAATGGACAAGGTTGTGGAGGAGTACGGGGACATCTTCACCTCCCCCACAGGGGTGCCTCTGCACTGTCAGGTCAAGCACCCCATTGACCTGACCCCAGGTGCACCGCTACCCAATGGACCGATCTATAGGCGCTCTATTATGGAGAATGATGAAATCAAGGGGCAGATTCAGTAGCTATTGCAAAAAGGTCACATCTGGCCAAGTTCATCGCCCTGTGGGAGCCCGATCGTGTTGGTACAAAAGAAGGATGGGACTTGGAGACTCTGTATTGACTATCAGGTGCTGAACAAGATCACTGTCCGGAATAGGTACCCGATCCCACAGATCGATGACCTTCTGGACCAACTCAAAGGGGAAAAATATTTCAGCAAGATCGACTTGAAGTCTGGGTATCACCAGGTACCAATCGAACCCTCTATTGTGTGGAAGACTGCCTTCAAGGCCAAGGAGGGCCTTTTCGAATGGCTCGTCATGCCTTTCGGGTTGACGAATTCTCCCGCAACCTTCATGAGGTTGATGGATGACATCTTGTGTCCATTCACCAACTCATTTGTAGTGGTGTACTTGGATGACCTTCTGATCTTTAGCCAGACTTTGGAAAAACACCTCCACCGCATCCGAGGAGTCCTCCAAACACTACGGCAACATAAGTTGTGTGCCAATTTGGAGAAGTGCACTTTTGGCATGACCCAAGTTCAATATCTGGGATACATAATTGATGAAAGGGGGGTGCATGTGGATCCAACCAAGATCCAAGTCATTCGGGATTGGCCAGCCCCAACCACTCTAATAGAGCTTCGCAGCTTTCTAGGTCTTGCTAATTTCTACTACAGGTTCATGTTGGGATTCTCTCATATCACTTGGCCCTTGAGTCAAGTCACCAAGGGAGGAGCGAAAGAAAAATTATTTTGGTCGGAATCTCAACAGAAGGCATTCGTAGAATTGAAACATCGCCTTTGTTCTGCCCTAGTGCTCACATTACCAGACTTGCAACAACCATTTAAGATCGAGGAAAATGCCTCTGACTATGCTATTGGGGCAGTTCTTACTCAACATGGGCATCTAGTGGCATATCACAGTGAGGCATTGTCTGACACAGTACGAAAGTATCCCACTTATGAAAAAGAAATGTATTCCATTGTGCAAGCTTGTTGACAATGGAAGCATTACATTCTAGGGAAGGAAAAAATCATCCACACAGACCACCGACCCTTGCAGTTCATACAGACACAAGGGAAGTTGCAAAACGATCACCATCAGAAGTGGTCCACATATCTGCAACAATTTCATTTGAACATCAAGTAAAAGAAGGGTAGCACCAATTATGTTGCAGACTGCCTCAGCCGACCACAGATCGTGGCCATAACCACCGTTCTCAACTCCTGTGGGCACTAGAATTCCGATTGACTGCTTCTCTACAAGAGCGATCCAGAATTCAGCCACACATACAAGGCACTCTTGGGGGGTACACAAGTTCCAAATTTTCACCTCCAAGATGCATTGTTATGTCACCAGGGACAACTTTGTGTTCCTTCAAGCAAGCGTGCCAAGATGATATGGGAATCACACTACAGTCGAGTCGCTGGGCATTTTGGGGTCGAGAAAATAGTGGCAGTACTGCAGAAGTATTTCTATTGGCCAAACCTTCGACATGATGTCATGAAGTACATCATATACTGCACTGCTTGCACCATTGCCAAACCGACCATCAAGAAGAAAAGGCTCTATACTCTGCTACCTACCCCTAGTCGACCTTGGGAATCCATATCCATGGATTACATGTCAGGCCTTCCTTCTACTAAGCATGGAAATGACTGTGTTTTCATGGTTGTCGATAGATTCTCGAAGATGGCCATTATGGCGGCCTGCAAGAATAATATCATAGTAGAAGCCACTGCTAAACTCTTCTTTGAACAAGTGTGGGTGCACTTTGGGATCCCATAGTCTATCATATCAGATCGCGACTGCAGGTTCCTCAACACATTTTAGTCCAGTCTCTAGTCAATGTTGGACACCAAGCTCACTAAGTCCATAGCTTTCCATCCCCAAACTGATGGCCAGACAGAGCTTGTCAATAGGAGGATTGTACACATTATACGCATGTACAATTCAAAGTATCCACACACATGGGATGAGAGCCTCCCCTATGTACAAAACAATTATAACCGGGCTCTCCACAGCTCAACCAGCCATAGCCCCTTTCAGGTGGGCTTGGGATTCCAGCCACTATGTCCCATTGACGTAGCCATGCCATTTGCGGCTACTCAGGCCAATTCGGCTCATGTCCAGTCTGAAGCTGACAAAGCGAACAACTTCATCGAGTGCATTCAGCACATCCGCCAACAAGTTCATGACATATTGGACAGAGCCAATGCTAAGTACAAGCAACGACATGATCAACATCGAATGCCACACAACTTCTAGGTGGGAGAAAAAGTGTGGCTACATTTGCAGAAGGAGCGCCTCACTGGACCCCACCGCAAGCTTCGCCCACTCCGAAATGGGTCGTACACCATCACCAAGGCTGTAGGGAACAATGCCTTCGAGCTCAGTATTCCACCATTCCTTGGTCTGCACCCAGTATTCAATGTAAACCGCCTTTGTCCCTACTTTCCACCTCTATTGGAAACCTCTGACATTGCAGAAGAACTCACACCAAAAGAGTTCAACCTAGACTGGATGGAACGGGCCACCACAGATTGTATCATGGACATGCAAATCAAGAACACTCGCCAAAAAAAGATCCAATTGTATCGGGTTGTCAAAGCTGGCCAACTCCTGCACCAAGGCAAGTGGTTCACCAGGGACCAAGTTCAACAGAAGTTTCCTCATCTCATGGAGGAACTCAACGCAATGGGGACCATTTCTTCCTAAGGGTGGAGGAACGATCCAGGTGGATATGGGTGGCCACCCGCATATTCCACTTGGGGCCCCACCATTGTCTCTTTCAGTTTTTCAGTTTCGGTACAACTTACTATTTTTAGCATTTTTTCAGGTCCTGAACTTCCGGAGCCATTTTGAGACCCTAAACTACGTTTTTTGGGCATCGTTTGTTCGAAAAATATGATTTCATTCCAGAATTGATATTTGTGGCAACAGTTGTAGTCCTCAGATAGATATTTCTAACGATGTATCATGTGTGTCAAACAGAGATAGTATGCCAAAATTACGTCCCCGGGAAGTTGAAACACCAATTTACCCAAACGGGGCCCATAGTTTTGGCGCTTCATCTCCTAGGGTTAAGTTTTTGGATGTTTAGGGTTTTCCATTGTTTCTAAATAATAAATAGGCCCTCAAGCCTCATTGTAACTCAGTTCAGAGGCCTGTAGCTTCCACATATCTTCTCAGAGATAAGCTACCAGCGCCCTAGCTAGTTTATTTCTATTCTGTCTGTAAGCAAATTTCAGTTCTTTGATATTAATGAAATGAAGTGTTATTTCTGCTGAATCTTTGTATTTATGGTTATATGTGTATTCTGTTGCATTCCTGCATAAAATTGGATCACTCCATGGCCATGGTGTGTTGGAAGAGAAGCGAATGATCTTATATCTTCATCCTCGATCTCATGAAGTTTAATTTTAACCAAGTATTCGAGTCCTGAAGGCTTTGAACTTAGGTTATTTCAAAAGAAAATAAAAATAAAAAAATCTAAGTATAAAAGGCTTTCAATGATAGGTTGAAAAAGAATATGGGACTCACTAGGTTGGGGGTCAGATTAGTTTACTAGGTCGGGAAGTTCAAGGGATTGGAAGCAAGTTGAAATTGTCGTATATTCGAGATTGACCTGGTGATTTAGTTGGTCCATTATCGTGATCTAGATGGGCTACTGGTTGGTGAGTTGACAAGGTTTTGTAGTCGGGACAATCTAGAAAGTATGATCAGACGAGGCCTTCAATTCAGGAGGTAGAGCCATTCTTCCAAGTTAGGGTCACATGGATTACTCACATATAATCGTCGAATGTTAAGAGGGTTGGAACTACCAGGACTTGGGGTAATATCCTTGAGTCGAAAGCTATATGGCTAGCTACTAGGACTAAGTGTTGGAACCTTGGGAATTGGCGATGATCAATGGTGATGAAGGGGTGGTAATTTGACAGTCAAGGTTCTAACGTGGACCCCTCCCGATGTCAGCGATGAGTAGGGAGGGGGATCTACACTAAACCTCCACCATCATATTTGTGTGGGTAACGTCACAAAATGGAGGTTCGCCAAATTGAGAGATTTGAACCACGCCATAGAACCATGAATGTGCCCCCCTTCCTGCCCTGGCCCCCTCGTTGTGACATGGTGGGGGGGGGGGGTGGGGGTGGTCTGCATTTGATATCATCCATTGATTTGTGATGTCTATTACCACCATTACATTAATTAGAGTAGGCCATCGTTTAATTAATATTAGGAATAAATATCGTCCATTAGATTGATATATGGGGTGGGGGGGTCCGCATTGGATCTCTGTCATTGGTTGACAAGGTGGTCATCATTGTTATGATTAGTTACATGACATGCAATGAGGGTCCCCCGGACTTCATATATATATATATACACACACGCACACACACACACACACACACACTTGTCAACTTGTGGATCTACCAACATAGGATTCCAGTCCATGGTGGCACATCTCGTGTGCATGACTTATAGGTTGAGTGTGAGGTGACACGACACTTGGGCATGCCACAAGGTTCTAATTTAATGCTACTACAATGATGTGGAAGTAGGGCATAATGTGTTAGGTCCATATAATACTAGTGTATCCCCTTATTTTTATTATTTGTATAACCCCCTTATTGTTATTGGTGTGCCCATATAGTCCCAATATTGTTATTATTGTTCCCCATAGAAGCCCACTATTGTTATTGTTGTGCTCTTATATTGTTATTAATATGTCGGCTAGGATTATATTGTGACCCATTGGACTCCCATATATAGAAAGAAGGTTTTTTCATTTGTATCATCCAAGAATTGTCAATTTATGTAATGTAAAGGAGGTTTCTCCCTCAAAGAGGTTGATTTATAAGTCGTTAATATCTCTTTTCATCTATTCTATGAGCTGGGTTCATAACGTTTGGTATGAGAGCTTTGGATTCTAGGGTTTTGCAGCTGCAAACAAGTAATATTGGATTTTCACTATAAATTTTTTTCTACGGAGTTTTAGAAGCTAGAAAAAAATCCATTTGATCTAAATCCTGTGGAACTTCTTTTAAAAATTTTAGATCTTCGTTCACTATATTTTCGGAGATATACTCTACGGAAGTTAGGGTTTTTACATGCTCCATAATTTCATCTCACAAAAGTGGTTGAGGGAAAATCATCATAACTTTCATTTCATAAATCAGATTGGAATTCTGTAAAAATGACCGAAATTACATGGACTGTAATTTATTTTATTTCAATTTTAGAGACAAATTTCAAAACAGTTACACGTGGCACACTGTACAAGTTCGTCTGCTGAACCAACCCATAATTAGGTTATTTTGGGAGATTGGGAATAACTTTTCCTTGAAGAATAAAGATTAGGTCTTACCTATGGCATTGGAAAGAAGACTTAGAGGGTTACGACAGGTGTTGGGTATCGGATTTGTATACTTTCCTCTCCCATTTTACCATGTTTATCTATCTCTTTCTACCATTATTATTCTTAGAACGCATGAGGTAAAACCCTTCTTCCTATCTTTCTTGGGATATTTGATTAATGAAGTATTTGTCATGGAGGTTTTACCTTTCTACATATTAACTTCGATATTTCTTCATATCTGGCTAAAACAGGAGTGTTGCGGCCGCGAGTCAAGGCACATCCCAACATATCCAGTGTCTTCCTTATTTGTTGTTAAAATGTGACAGAATTGGATGTACCAGTGCTATCTTAGGCCTTTTCACGGTTTCTTACTGGGCAATCTGGTTGTCGTTGTAAAAAGATGTATTTTTGTAACAATGAAGTTGTTGAGAGGGATTGGGGGTTTCAGGATAATTGTATAAAGAAGCCCGCGGGCTGTGAATCGGGGTTAAGCCCTTGGACATACAAACTTTGTAATGAATTTCTTTTATCATTAATTGAATGCACAACACCCTGTTGTTTCTCCTGTAATTTGTGATTTCACTGCATCCATGATCAGAGAGTTGGGCCCACTCTTTTGATCAGGTGCTACGTTCTCTTTTCTTTTCCTTGCAGTGTTGTGTTTTAGTGTGATTTCTTCGTTGTTGTTACAGTCACGTTTAAATTGTTGTGGATGCCTTTTATCTCTATAGTTCATTTCATTGATGTTACAATGACTTGTGTGTTATAGATTAAACCTGTGATTTACATTGGACCATGTGCTTGTATCTGCATATACCTTGCCGTTAGTCTTGAAATAACTAACGTTCCGGGTTGATAATTTATGTGGAGGAAAGGGTTGAATTCTGTTCATATCTGGACACCAACATTTTGGCGCCGTTGCCAGGGAAGGCTAACAGGTGCAAGAACAGGATCTGCAACAGATCTCAGGGTCAATCTCTCGTCTTGAGGAGGGAATTTATTCCCTAGCTTCAAGTCCCGAGCATAAGTACTTTGTGTTTTCTTTTTCTTTCTTTCTTTCCTGTTTCTTTTTATTTTTTTTGTTTTCTATAGAATTGATCTCTCGTCTTGGGGAAGGTGTTTTGTAAACCTTGCCCTAAGTCCTGGGCGTTGTCCAGTCTTTATGATTTTATTTCCTGTTGTTTTCTTCTAGGGGC
Organism: Pinus albicaulis; assembly: GCA_034641835.2. Taxonomy (NCBI): domain Eukaryota; kingdom Viridiplantae; phylum Streptophyta; class Pinopsida; order Pinales; family Pinaceae; genus Pinus; species Pinus albicaulis. The sequence goes on along the minus strand of CM076584.1, from coordinate 284,158,906 downwards.
CAATTTCTCATCCTGGGGAGGGTATGTTATTACTCTGCTTCAGGTCCTGAACTTCGATTTTTATTTTTCTTTTTTTTGTTTTGTTTCTTTCGAATCTTTTCTCTCATCCTGGGGAGGAAGTTATCTGTCCTACTTCGGTTCCTCAGCGATTGAATGATTTTCTTTGATGAACCCCCTTCACAATTTGTATGATCAAAGATCTGAATAAGAGGGGCAAAGGAAGAATCCCAAAGAAAGGGAAGGATCCGGGAAGGAAGACATACATTCAGGAAATTATTGAAAAATCTAGATCTGAGGCATCGTCCTGTGCTGCTGTTAGGGTTAGGGCTCAAACGAAGTCTAAAGGGCAGTATGTGGAGCAACTAGTGCCATCCACAGTACCAGAAGGTGTTCTTTCTACAATAGAAGATTTAATAAACATGGTATCAGTGGAGGAGATATCCTTATCAGCAGTAGAAGTGGAAGAAGTGGCAAGTAAGGGATCAGAAGAATTGAGCAACTCTAACTAGGAAGAAGAACCTCAAAAAGGGTTTTCGTCCCCAAGAGACCAAGGCAGCACTGTAAAAATTCTTGTTGCTGAATTAAGTAATTCTGATCCGGTAAAGGAATTTTTGAAGGACTTTGAGTCACCAAGGGACCAGGGGAGTGCATTGCAACCTTCTTCAGTTGAATCACTCTAGATACCGTCTGCGAAACCAATCGAATTTCCAAGTGAGTATTGGAAAGTATTTATGGCACCTGTAAGTTCCTCCATTTATTTTCCCATAAGAAACGTTACAGGTGATGCACCAATGAGGCCCATACCTTTGACAGCCTTGCCTAGTTTTCATGGGCTCTCTTCTGAAGACCTTGATACATTCCTCTTTGAGTTTGATATTGTTTTCCACGGATATGACTATATCGTCGACACCCAGAAATTGAAGATATTTCCTGCTACCTTAAAGGGAACAACCTTGAGGTGGTTTATGGGTCTAGGAGGGAATACGATTACCTCATGGGAAGGAATGAAAGAAGATTTCTTTGAGAAATACCAAGATTATTGTAAGTCTCGTGACATTAAGGAATAAATTTTTAAATTTTCACAGAAAGAGGTTGAAAATATAGAGGACTGTGTAGAGAGATTTAAATACATATTGTAGAGGTCTCGACATAGTGACCTGGATAAAGACATTTTAAAGATCATTATTCTCAGAGCACTCAGGGAAGACTCTTTGCAACTCCTGAATATAGTGGGAAAAGTGGATATTTTGAAAGAAAACTTCGAAACTATCTATGATTACTGTATCAAGTGTTCATGGGGGGCTACAAGAAGTGGACAGGGGATTCGGTCATCGAAGAATTTCGATGGAGGGGTCACAAAAGCAGAGATTGGAAATCTACTGGACAATATAAGGACCAATATTCTGAGCACGCTATCAGCCCAAATGGACAATTTGCAGGAAAAACAGAAGCAGATGGAGTTGGAAAAAACCATGGCCATATTCTGCCCTTAGTGCAAAAAGAAACATCCTTTGAAGGAATGCCCGTTGAATACGGTGGAAGCCTGCGCAATCTGCGAACAGACTCACACGATTAATGCATGTCCTTCCTTGCCCAGGCTGAAAGAAGTTTTCCAAGGAGCAAGTGAAGAAAACACAGTGGAACAGCTGTACTTTATGGGGTAGAGAAAGCCATGGCAACCTTGTCCACCAGTAGTGAATCCAGGTATGTTTCAAGACCCATCCCAGTACTTTAACAATTTTAGTATGTGCCCCTAATCTGCACCATTTTCAGCCATATGGCCTCAATATTAGTAACCCCCTTAGCAACAATGGGTTCCTCAAGCCAGTCTGAATCCTTCATGGAATCAGACTTGGCGTGGAACCCCTCCCACTGGGCAATTTCCTCAACCTATTCCTCAACAAAAAATTTAGTTGCCTTCGAATGTACCCCCAGGAAATCTAGCCATTAAACCTCAGCTTCCTATCCAGCCTAACCCAAACCTGAATAACAAAGGGGTCCAGCAAACAGACACCCTGAACCTACCATTTTATAGCATTTCTACCGCGGGGCTCAATGAGATAAATTTACGGTCTGGCCGGATATTAAATGCACCTACTTCACCCATTATCACAGAACAATTTGATCATGGAGATACATAACCAGAAAAAGAAACAGTTAGGGAAAATTCAGAACAAAACATAATCAATTGGACACCTTCCCAAGCTATCCCTAATCAAGGTCATTTAACTTCCCCTCCATATCCTGAAAGATTGGCCTTGAGCAACCCAAACCCTCAAGCAAAATTTGACTTCCTAGGAGAATTGCAGAATCTCTTTATTAAAATACCACTGTTACAGGCTATGAGGGATGTACCTATATACGCAAAAAATCTGAAATAATACTGCTCAAAGAAACTGGGGAGGAAACCTAAGGATACATTGACCATTCATGTAGTGGGCAGACTATTTGATATCATGTTAGGAAAAATCAAGCCTATAAAATACGAAGACCTGGGGAACTCGATTCTAACAGTACAGATTAATGGGGTGGAAATCCCAAACGTGCTGGTGGATTTGGGAGTGGCCATTAACATTATTACTATTGAAATAATGAACACATTAGGACTTGCAAACATTAAACCAACCCCTACTATACTGGAACTTGTAGATAGATCCACAATTAAACCAATAGGGAAATTAGAAGACGTGATCATTTCAGTAGACTCATGGCACTGCCCTGTGGACCTCCTTATATTGCAGACTCGATCTTTAGTAGGTGGTCACCCATTGATCCTAGGAAGACCCTGGCTGGAAACTGCAGATGCCTACTCAGGATGCTGATCTGGGCATATGATCATATCAAATGGGACAATTACGAAGAATCTCAAGCTTAATCCTCCTGCATAACCTAGCCCATATGAAAAATAATTACCCTATCAGAAACCTCTACCTGTAGAAGAGCCCAAACCTAAAAACGAAGATGTTAGACCAGTTCTCACTATTGGACAGGCCCTTCAACTTAAAATAGAAACTGAATATGACTCCATTAATGCTTTCATCAATTATTCCAGTTCTGTTTCCGATTCAACTCGACATATTCTAGAATCTGCCATGAGCTGTGAGACACAGAAGAACATCGAACTGGAATATGACATTGAAGACATTCTTGTAACCTCATCTCATGATCGTACTCCAATAGATATTGAACCAGGGAAAACACTTAATGTCAACCTGAACCTGTTTGAATCTCATACCAAACAGCTTTTGAAAGTCCTTCAAGATCATTAGGAAGCTTTTTCTAGGGATTATACCGACATGAAGGGTATCCATGCTAGCCTATGCACTCATCATATTTATATTAAGGAGGATTTCCGCCCTGTAAGATAGCCTCAACGGAGAATGAATCTCGCTCTCAAAAACATTGTTAAAGAAGAATTACAAAAATTGTTGGACATAGGGTTCATTTATCCCATCTCAGACAGCCAATGGGTATCCCTGCTAATTATCGTTCCTAAAAAGAATGGTAAATGGTAGATCTGCATAGATTACAGGGAACTAAATAAGGCAACTCAAAAAGACCATTTTCCTTTTCCATTCATTGACCAAGTCCTGGACACCTTGGCTAGGAAGAAGTTCTTTTCCTTCCTAGATGGACTCAATGGATATAACCAGATTCAGATAGCCCTAGAAGACCAAGATAAAACAACTTTCACGTGTCCTTGGGGAACCTTTGCATACAGGGTCCTCCCATTTGGCCTGTGTAACGCTCCTGCTACCTTCCAGAGGGCAATCTTGGGAATTTTTTCTGATTTGGTCGATGATAGCGTCAAAATCTATATGGATGATTTTACTCCATATGGAAACTCATTTGAGGAAGGATTGGAAAATTTAGAGAAAGTACTCAAAATATGTAAACAAACCCATGTATCTTTTAGTACAGTCAAATGCCATATGATGAGGGAAGAAGGGGTAGTATTGGGACATTTGCTCTCAGCTGCTAGAATTCAAGTTGATCCGGATAAAGTAGAGGTAATATTACATTTCCCAGTACCCAAAACACCCACACAGGTACGTAGTTTTATTGGTTGTGCTGGTTATTACAGGCGCTTTATAGAAAAGTTTGCTAAAATAGCACACCCACTATTTCAATTGCTGACAAAAGATGCATAATTCTTGTGGACTGAAGACTGTGAGACAACTTTCACGAAAATTAAGGGGCTGGTGTGCACGACCCCAATCCTCCGAGGACCTGATTGGGCATTACCATTTCACATACATACGGATGCTTCTTAGATAGCAGTAAGGGTTGTTCTAGGACAACAGGTAGACAAAACACCGTATGCAATCTATTATGTCAGCAAGAATTTAATACCTGTTGAATTAAACTATACGGTGACAGAAAAATAATTCTTAGCTGTCAATAAGTTCCAACACTACATCATTAGGTATTCTACTGCTATCCATACTGATCACGAAGCAATCAGGTATTTAATGAATAAACCTATTACTCCTGGACGTATTATGAGATGGCTACTTTTGCTTCAAGAATTTGATATTACAATAGTAGATAAGCTGGGAAAAGATAATGTAGTAGCTGATTTCCTATCTAGAATGAATAACAATGATGAATGCACACCTATAGAAGAAAGTTTTCCCGATGAACATATTTTTGCAGTATCTACTAAACCTCCATGGAATGTAGATATTGCTAACTATCTTGCTACAGGGAAAGTGCCTCCTCATTTTTCATACAGGGAACAATGGAAGATTATTCATCATAATGCCCAATATTCTTGGATGGCAGGGTACCTTTTTCATACAGGAGAAGATAAGAAAATCTGGCACTGTGTGTCTAAAGAGGATATTTATGAGGTATTGAAAGTTTCCCATGATGGCCCTTGTGGAGGGCATTTTGCAGACAAAAGAATAGGCCATAAGGTGCCACAAATGGGATATTACTGGCCTTCCATTTTTCATGATGCTCAGAATTATGTTAGGAGGTGTGATAGTTGACAACGTATGGGGCAGCCCGGTAAAGCTGATGAAATGCCTTTGCAGGCACAAGTAGTCCTCAAGCCTTTTGAGAAATGGGCTATTGACTTCGTTGGACCCTTTAACCCACCCTCCTCGAAGAAAGTCCACATCTTGGCCTGTACTGATTACGTGACTAAGTGGTTGGAAGCCAAAGCTGTCATGAAAGCAAAAGATAAGGTAGTCTCAGACTTTCTATCTGAAGAATTTTTTTCTCGTTACGGTACTCCAAGAGACATTGTTTCAGATGGAGGAGCACAATTCACATCACACAAGATAGAAAATATCATGCAAAAATATGGGGTCAAGCACAGAGTGACATCCCCATACCATTCCCAAGAGAATGGACAAGTGGAAAGCACAAACAAGACATTGGAAAACATTTTGACAAAAATTGTGGCATACCATCGTCGGAATTGGGCTCAGAAACTCCCAGAAGCTCTTTGGGCGTATAGAACAACATGGCAGAATACAACCGGGTTTTCAGCATTTGAGTTGGTTTATGGAAAATCCCCATTGTTTCCAATAGAATTTGAAATAAGTACACTTAGAACAGCACTGGAAGTTGGGTTAGATCTATCAGATGCTCAGAAATACCGACTGGCTCAACTTAATGAACTGATGAAATTCGTTCAATGGCTGTCCAACGAATTATTGCTATCCAGCAGCAGAGAATGAAATGGCACGATAAGTTTATTAAAAATAAGGTGTTTCAAAGTGGAGATTGGGCACTGCTTTATGACTCCCATTTTAAGGATTTTAAGGGGAAGCTTTGCACTCGTTGGATGGGACCTTATGAGGTGGACGCTGTATTTGATAATGGAACAATCAAGATAGTAACAATTGATGAATTATGTGCTTCATTTATAGTCAATGGGCATCGCCTAAGACTATACCATCGACCGACCTCTAAGGATGCTTTTATTAAACAATTCTCTGAGAAATCTGGTTTGAAGGTCATCAGCGCAGAGAATCCTTCCTCTGCACCCTTGATGTAAAAATAAAATAAAAAATAAAATTATGTTTTATTTTCTTGTCTTTTTGTAGGAGTTACTACTAAGGAGTTAAAATCATAGAAAGAATTTTGAAAGCACCGATTGCTACTACTCATGGTGTTGTTACTCATTTTCTGCTACTCATGGTGCTATTACTCAGTTGCTACTACTCATGGTGTTGTTACTCGGTTGTTGCTACTCATGGTGTTGTTACTCGCATTGTTGTTACTCCGGATGCTACTACTCGTGTTGTTGTTACAGTGATGCTATTACACCAATGCTGTTACTCCGATGCTGTTACACAGATGATGTTACACCGATGCTGTTACACCGATATTGTTACTCCGATGCTGTTACACCAATGATGTTACACCGCTGCTGTTACACCATCCACATCATTACTACACTGTCATCCCACCAACCGTCACATCGTCCAGGTAGGCCGTTAGGTTATTCTCCACGTGACTTCTACTGATTTAATTAAATATCCCATGTGGAGATTTTAATGCCGCAGACAACAAAAATTTAAGTTGGGGGGGGTGGGTGTCGTCATGACAAGGACAACATAATAATTACCTCATAAATTATGTACGACAACCTGATCATGGTACACCTTACGATTCCAATCAATATGTGGTATCACCATTTAGATCGTATTTGGATCCATAAAATGTCTTGTCCACCCTATACGAACAATTATTATTTCTATTTTACCACACTTACCATATTTCTTCATGATCTTTCTTGGCTTTTGAGAGTTACCGGCCATATTTACCATTACCACCTTTCCATTTTCACTATGTTGTTCCTCCGAATTCGGTACCCACCACCTTTCTCAACGATTTGCTGTTACAAGAAGTGCTGCTACAAGTCTCCACAGTATGGGTGAGTTGGTTGTGTGGCATGAGCCTCAAAACACAGTTTCAGTTTGCAACAATCCAGAGGTTTGGCAAGTCTTTGTCGACGCAGGGTGGGATACCTACTTTGACAGATTGCAGGGGTTTGATGGAGGTATTGCAATGGAATTTGCACTTAATTTAGAGGAAAATTATTCGCGGATTAAGGGTGTGGAAGTTCCTATTACATAAGAGGCAATCACAGAGGTTAGTGGATTGAGGCAGCAGGGGCAGCAATGGTTTGCTCGAAAATTTTCTCTTCCAGAATTCCCCGAATTGTTCTTACAAGCAGGAGAAAGTGTCGTTCAAATGGGTAGAGGATACGAGTGCCGAACAATACCGTATCCTTGGAATGAAGTTTCAGGTTTCATAATAAAATACATTACCTGCGAGGGTCAGGCCTCAACTCTGTTCAAATATCACTTTAAAATTCTAACGCACCTCTGATTTCCGCAGGATTAGGAGCATGCCCTGAACATGCCCTTCTAGCTCTTGAAACAAATACAGCATATGGCATAGGCTACTTGGCATTCGCGCCGAATGCCGACAGTATTTTCCAATCACGGTTTGGTGTGATTATTGGTCATGCACGCAATAAGCAGGCTTCGAGTCTCCTGGACAGAATTCTGTGGGTCCTCGGAAGAAGAAATAGCAGCCATGATTGCTGCCAGAGAAGAAGAACCAGCGTCTATGGCTAGTCAGGCCGAAGAATAACATTTAGAAGAAATTGATCAAGAGGAACCCGAGGAAATGGAAATGGAAATTGATCAAGAGGAACCTGAGGAAAAAGAGATGATGGTTGATCAGGAGGGACCTGAGGAAACGATAATGGAAGAGGTAAGAGATGACATGGCCTAGGCTATCACACAAGAACCAACCTCACTTGAAAAACCCGCAGAAGAAGAAATAAGAATGGAGGAGGTAAGGGGTGACATGGCCAAGGCTGCCACACAAGAACCAGCTTCGCTTGAAAAACCTGCAGAAGAAGAAATAAGAATGGAAGAGGTAAGGGGTGACATATCCAAGGCTGCTAAACAAGAACCAACCTCGCTTGAAGAACCGACAGAGAAGGAAATGATGGACATTGTGCAGGAAGTCGATACTATTATACAATTTTCGACTTTTGTTAATAAAGAGAAAAGGAGTGAAATTTTGGATAAAGAAATGGAAAGTGATTCTGTTTTGAAAAAAAAAACATCACCTGCCCATATATGAATATTGATATAGGTGGGGGTGTTACACAAGAACCACCCCCAATTCGGCTAGAACAGGAAAAGTTAGCTAGTGGAATCAACATTGTATCTCAAGAACCAGTACCAATTGTGAAAACAAAGGTGATTCATGAGGAAAAGAGAGGTAAAGAAGGAATGAACTAGGAAGTCGATATTGTTCCACAAGAACCAGTATTGACCCCGGTTGAAGTAGCCGTGCACGAAGTGCCGGTCCAAACTGGAAATGAAGGTGATGAGTCTATTCCCCATTCTCTGTTCCAGTCCCTGATGCCTAGGGGGCGAGGTGATTTTTCTCGCCCAAACGGTTAATGGAAGAAGTAGTTGTTCCCCCAATACTAAAATTTGTTGACATGGTTAAGTTTGGCCCAGTCACCACCGAACTAAAACACTTAGAGGTTCGCAAGGAAGACAACGTTCCTGTGGAAACCTAAGAACACAGGAGGATCAATGAAGTTACCGATCAGACATCGGAAGTTCCCGGGGGAAACATAGAAGAAGAAGCCCCTGGAGATGGGGAGCCCAGCTAGAAGGGCTTGACAAGAGAATCTGCAGAAGATGTCGGCAACATCCCACTACCTTCTGAGCCTGTCATAGGCCTAGAAACCGAATTCATTGTTAAATAGGAGTGGATTGAACAGTGCGAGAAAAGAAGGATACCTCTCAAGCAGAAGTATCAGCTGCAGTTCAGTGAAAACATGAGACTAAAAAGGGAGGTTCGGGATTTGAATAATCAAGTTTCACATTTGAAAAGGAAGGTAAAAATCTATAAATGGAGAGCAATAAAGCCGAAGATTGAAGTCTCCACGGCAGCTACCCAGACTGGCTCGATCGAAGAGTTGTTTGAAGGTAGAGAATTTGTATTGGCCGCTAAAATTCAGAAATGGCAGTCTGCAGCGAGTGACCATAAGAAGGAAACAACTAGGGTTCTAGAACAAGCCACCGGAGTCGTCACAGGGTACATGGATCAGTTATATAAGGCGTGACTGAAGCAGGCTAAACAGAAGGCCATAATAGAGGAATTGGAAGAACAAGTTCAGCTGCTGAAGACAGATAAGGAGAAAATGTTCTCCTTGGCACAATAGGTAATGGCCTATAGACCTCCTGCACATATCTATGCCTTATTCCTTCATGAGAAATTTCTTTTCTTTTGTCTCGAAAGCATATATAGGGAGATTTGCTACGAAATTGAGGACCCCATTCAATTTCTCCGTATTTTAAAAATTCATGACATTATCGGACAACACTTAATGTGAGAGCTCTATATGAATTGGTATTACTTAAAGCATGATCAGTCATTTAACACCGTTCCATTCATGGGGGACATCAAATTAAGGGCTTTCACCTCCTATACCATCAATCACATTAAATGGAGAAAGGCCTGGGATACATTTGAAGAAAATCACGCCAGAAAGCCGTTAATGATGAGAAGAGAGCATAGTTAGTCCTCAAACATTTATAACAAGCATTATACGTTTTTACAGATTAAGTTCCATAAGGAACACATGATGGCAACCCAGAAATGGTGCGCTGACCTATGTGTCGGCCAGATTACGATGTTTCGCAAGGAAGCACTAGACATTTGTCAGAAGAGATGGATGTTGTCCTCCTCAGCTTTCAGGGAAAGAGAACCATTTGGAGCACCTAAATTTTCATGTGCTTTAGAGAGAATGCCACATTACATGGCATGCATTCATACCTGTGGGGTCAGATGGATGGGATTAAGGTTTCAATTTCCCCTAAAATGGTTGCTAGCTGGGCAGTATACTCCTACATATAATGTTGACACAGACCGGTGGAAGGATGTTGTTTTGACAGAAGGATATAAGCCACGAGGAACATAAATGGCTGCAGAATATGACCTCACACAGCATCATGTCGATCACAGTCCGTCCAACCCGGACCTGAGGAGACGACGAGCTGCCTGAGGACACGTAGATAGATCAGTTGGGGGGAGATGTTGGGTACCAGATTTGTATACTTTCCTCTCCCATTTTACCCTGTTTATATATCTTTTTCTACCATTATTATTCTTAGAACGCATGAGGTAAAAAAATTCTTCCTATCTTTCACGGGATATTTGATTAATGAAGTATTTGTCATGGAGGTTTTACCTTTCTACATATTAACTTTGATATTTCTTTAGATCTGGCTAAAACAAGAGCGTTGCGGCAGCGAGTCAAGGCACAACCCACCATCTCTACCGTCTTCCTTATTTGTTGTTACAGCGTGACAGACTTGGATGTATCAGTGCTATCTTAGGCCTTTTCACGGTTTCTTACTGGGCAACCTGGTTGCCATTGTAACAAGATGTATTTTTGTAACAATGAAGTTGTTGAGAGGGATTGGGGGTTTTAGGATAATTGTATAAAGAAGTCAGTGGGTTGTGAATCAGGGTTAAGCCCTTAGACATACATACTTTGTAATGAATTTCTTTTATCATTAATTGTATGCACAACATCTTGTTTTTTCTCCTGTAATTTGTGATTTCACTGCAGCCCTGATCAGAGAGTTGGGCCCACTCTTCTGATCAGGTTTCGCGTTCTCTTTTCTTTTCCTTGCAGTGTTGTGTTTTAGTGTGATTTATTTGTTATTGTTACAGTCACGTTTAAATTGTTGTGGATGCCTTTTATCTCTGCAGTTCATTGCATTTATGTTACAATGAATTGTGTGTTATAGATTAAACTTGTGATTTACAGTGGACCATGTGCTTGTATCTACATATACCTTGTCGTTAGTCTTGAAATAACTAACGTCCCAGGTTGATAATTTATGTGGAGGAAAGGGTTGAATTCTCTTCATATCTGGACACCAACAATAGGACTAAATTTCAGATATTACAGATCTAAAATTACAGAGTTACAACCATTTCAAGATTGAGCTCCTAAAAGAAAGAAAAGTGTGTGTATTTAAAAAAAAACAAATTGCATAAATTTTGTTTGAAAAATTAGTATATATAGCTTAAGTGATTCCAAGGGAATATTGAAGCACATATATCAATATTTATTTCTATAATGCCTCCTAAAATTAATTCCATAGCCATTAAGCCCTTGGAAATCTCTACTATGATGCATGAAAATGAAGCAATGCATCATGATATATCAAAATTAGGAGACTAGGTGCAACAAATTTTGCTCTCGTAAAAAGTAACCAAAAATGAAATGGAAGCGAAGATGGATGGTTTGAAGAAAGATGTGTAAGCTAAGATGGATGGTTTGAAGAATGGAATGGAAGCTAAGATAGATGGTATAGAAGAAAAATTGAAAGGAAACATGGAAGACATGAAGAATGATTTAAAAGCAGACATGGAAGGTTTGAAGGAAGGTTTGAAAAAGTTGCTAGAAGAAATGATTCCTAATGGCGAAAAGGTAGTTGAGGAAACTCATGATGAGAACAAAATAAATGTTAATCATGATTTCATAGATGCTAATGTTGGATTGAAGACCAACCGTATTTCAAATATCGTTATGAGGAAGTTTGATGGCAAGGATCCTGTAACATGGATACTACAGATGGAGAAATACTTTGATCTTCAGAATGTGAAAAATACGAAAAAGGTATGCATTGCAACTTTATATTTAGAAGCCTATACATTTTTTGGTATCGATGGATTTTCTCTCGTAAACAAATTTTCACTTGGTCAATTTTTATGGAGGAAATGATAACACATTATGAGGATACAAAGAGCATCACCTTCTTTAGCCAATTGAAAAATCTCAAAGAAAAGGGTTCAATGGTGGAACACATTAAGGACTTCCAAAAATTGAATATAAGGTTAAAGGATATTCCAGAGGAGCACATGATTGGTGTCTTCATAGGGAATTTAAAGGATAACATCCAACATGAGGTTCGCCTTTGGGAACCTGATTCATTGGAGAAGGCATTCAGGTTGGCAAGAAAAAATGAAATAAAAATTATGGGGACAAGGAAGCCTACCACTCACAACTATAAATATGGAAGTGTTGCTACTCCTAGACTTCCAAAACCTACAAGGTTGACACCATAACAATTGGAAGAAAAAATAGCAAAAGGGCTTTGTTATAGTTGTGATACCAAATACATTAAATATCGTAAGTGTGTTGAGAAGAAATTATTTTATATAGATTGTGAAGAAGAGGAATAAAAGGAGAAAGAAACTTCAAAAGAAGAGGATATACACCAGGAACCAACCCTAAAGGAAGAAGAAATGAATCTGACCATATCCTGTAATGCATTGGCAGAATTACCACTCAAACTCTCAAGATAGAAGGACATATCAAGAAGAAAAATGTAATAGTTTTGATTGATTCAGGTAGTACCCATAATTTTATTCATTGTAAGGCAACCAAGGAATTGAATTACTTCCTATACCCAACATCAGAATGTCAAGTGATGGCTGCAAATGGAGGAACTATAAATTTCTCTGGAAAGTGCCATAATATCATGCTAACCATGGGTGAATATGTATTGAATAGTCCAATGCACTCCACTCCAATGGGTGGTGCTGATGTTGTACTAAGAGTATAATGGTTACAATCTTTGGGAATGGTAGCTTTTAATTTTCAAGAAGGAAAGAAAGTTGGATTACAGTGTATCATAGGGAAGCCAAGAAAGATAATAAACTCTAAAAAATTTCCTGAAGAAATAAGAATGAGGCGTAATTGCACAATTATGCTCACTAGAGGTTCAAACATCAAATTCATCTATTTCTCCAGAGCCCCAAAAAGTTTTGGAAAAACATTCCAAGGTGTTTGAGTCTCCCAAAGGACTCCCACCTTTTCGTGATCATGATCATGTTATTCATTTGATTCCAGGAAGTGCTCCTCCAAACATAAAGCCTTACAGATATCCTTATGCTCAAAAGAGTGATATTGAACGTATGGTTGCACAAATGCTAGAGGCTGATATAATTCAACCTAGTCAAAGTTCTTTCTCTGCTCTAGTAGTATTGGTGCACAAAAAGGATGGATCATGACGTATGTGTCTAGATTATAGGGAGCTCAACAAGCTCACTATTATATATAAATTTCCCATCCCCGTCATTGATGAATTATTGGATGAATTACATGGAGAAATTCATGTCACCAAGCTAGATCTCCTTTCAGGATAACATCAAATTAGAATGAATATTGAAGACATTTCAAAAACAACATTAAGAACTCATGAGAGTCATTATGAATTTTTGGTCATGCCTCTTGGCCTTACGAATTCACCCTCCACATTTCAAGGTTTGATGATTTTTATTTTCAAACCCTTCCTTAGAAAATTTGTGTTAGTATTTTTCGATGATATACTAATCTATACCAAGTCTTGGAAGGATCATGTTCAACATGTTGACAGGGTGCTCAAACTATTGGAGGAGAAAAAATTATATGCAAAAACCTCCAAATGTTTCTTTGGAGTACAGAAGGTGGAATATTTGGGTCATATTGTATCTCATGAGGGTGTTAAGGTAGACCCTAACAAAATTAAATCCATTAAGGAATGGAAAATCCCCACAACCATAAAGCATCTTCAAGTATTTCTTGGGTCAACAGGGTATTATCACAAATTTGTTAAGAATTATGGGAGAATATCTGCACCTCTAACATAATTACTGAAGAAATATGCATTTTCTTTGACTCTAGAAGAAACTAAGGCCTTTGAACATCTTAAATAGGCAATGTGGAAAGCACCAGTCTTAGCTATGCCAGACTTCACAAAAAATTGTATTGTGGAATGTGATGCCTTAGGAAATGGAATTGGTGTGGTTTTAATGCAAGAAGGAATACCCATTGATTTTGAAAGTTTTCCAATCAAAGGAAAGTATTTACATAAACCTATTTATGAGAAGGAAATGTTGGCAATACTACATGCACTAAAACAATGGTGACCTTACCTAATGGGAAGACACTTAAAGGTAAAAAAATATCATGATAGTCTTAAATACTTTCTGGAACAAAGATTATCTTCAGAATAGCAGAAAAATGGGTCACACAGATGTTGGGTTATGACTTTGAAATCATCTACATAAAAGAGAAGAAAATTTTTATTGCAAATGCACCCTCAAGAAAGGATGAGGATGTAGAAGCATTTCCTTGTGCCATTTCTATTATCCAACTTGAGTGGATAACCGAAGAAAGGGATGAATGGAAGAATGATGAAGTGGTGTGGACACTCATTCAAGATTCGCAGCAATATCCTAGTACATCTTAAACATTTAGCTGGAAAAAGGATTCATTATGGTACAAATATCGCTTATATATTTGTAAGAATTCCCAACTCAAACAAAATATTCTTTTAAAATTGCACACCTCTCCCTTAGGAGGGCACTCAGGATTTTTAAAAACTTACCACGGGGTCAAGAAGGAATTTTTTTGGGATGACCTTAAATTTGATATTCAAAATTTTGTGGCAAAATGTTTGGTTTGGCAACATAATAAAGTTGAGACAATTAAGACCCGAATTTTTTTACAACCTTTATCAATTCCAAGTCAACGTTGGGAGGAGGTTTCAATGAATTTTATCACAGGTTTACCCAAGTCTAGAGGAATGACTATCATCATGGTGGTAGTTGACAGACTTACCAAGTATGCACACTTTTGTGCATTATCTCATCCATTTAAAGCCAATACAATTGCTAATGCATTTATGGAAACAATTCAAAAGCTACATGGAAGCTCAAATATCATTGTAAGCAACAAAGATCCCATTTTACAAGAAATTTTTGGACAAATTTATTTTCTTGTTTGGGTACTCAATTAGCTCATAGCTCATCATATCATTATCAATCTGATGGGAAAACAAAGATAGTGAAGAAATGTTTGGAAGGATATCTTTGTTGCTTTGTATATGATAAATAGACACAATGGGTCAAGTGGCTATCTCTGACTGAATGGTGGTATAACACTTCCTTCCATACTGCAGCAAAAATGACCCCATTTATTGCACTTTATGGATATCATCCACTGTTCATCACATCATGTTTAAGAGAAAATTCTAAGGTTCAAGCAGTGGAAGATCACATCGAGCATCAACAAAAAGTTCTTCATATCTTAAAGGATAACCTCACTTTGGCACATAATCGAATGAAACAATAGGTAGATCAACATCGCAGCGAAATAAGTTTTGATGTAGGCGACTCAATATTTTTACGGCTACAACCATACAAAAAAATTTCATTCAAACAAGCTAAGAAGGATAATAAATTATCACCAAATTATTATGGTCCTTACAAGGTGTTGCAAAAGATTGGTACTATGGCATACAAATTGGACCTTCCTGCAACTTCTCGAGTGCACGCAGTTTTCCTTGTTTCATGCTTAAAGAAGGTTATAGGTGACAAGCTCTCAGTTCAAACAATATTTCCAGAACTTGATGAAGAAGGAAAAATCATATTGGAACCTGAAGTAGTCACCAAAAAAAGAACTCGACAGCTATGAAATTGATCAATTTCAGAGTATCTCTTCAAGTGGAAGAACTTACTCATTGAAGATTCGACATAGGAGGATGAGAATTTTATATTGAACCATCTAGAAATACTTAAGCGTTGAGGACAAAATTTTTTTTGAAGGAGAGAGGCATGCTAGGTCCCTATAATACTAGTGTATCCCCTTATTGATATTGTTAGTATAGCCCCCTTATTGTTATTGTTGTGTCCATGTAGTCTGCATATTGTTATTATTGTGCCCCATAGAAGCCCACTATTGTTACTGTTGTGCCCCTATATTGTTATTTTTATGTCGGCTAGGATTATATTGTGACCCATTGGACTTCTATATATATAAAGGATTTTTTTGCAGTTGTATCATCCAAGAATTGTTCAATTATGTAATGTAAAGGAGGTTTCCCCCTCAAAGAGGCTGATTTCTAAGTTTTTGATCTCTCTTTTCTTCTATTTTGTGAGCTGGTTTCATAACATAATGCCATGTATGCACCATGTAGGGTCACGTGAGTGCCATGTGGTAGGTGAAGGCTTCAAGGTTTATTAATTAAATCTTTGGGAAGTCATAATTTTTTTATTTTGGAACCCGATTGGGGTAAAATTTTATATTGTTGGAATCATCTTAACTAGATGAACGTGATGATGTCATCTATTTAAAAAGTTTTAAAAATGTCAAAAAAATTTAGACCCCATTTCGATAACAGAGCATTGGGAGTCGAGTCAGTGCAATAACCACCTCCTTTGAGAGTCGCATCAACACAATAACCACCTCCTTTGAGAGTCGAGTCAACAAAATAACCACCTATTTCAGTTAGAATAATAAGGGGATGTGTTATATTTATCTCATATATATGATATTTAAAAATAAAATTGAAATATGTAAAATTAGTTTTTTCATATACACAAAATTATATATTAAAACATTACATTATACACATAATTATATATTAGAAAATGGAGTTGTCTACTGATGCAATAGAATATCTCGGACAACAGTTTCTTGCCAGAATCTGGTAAAAAAAAATTCGAAAAATCAGGTAGTTGGAGTGTTTGAATTGCAATTTTGATACTATAAATGGATTTAGCACTATCAAAAACCCTTAGGGCACCCAAAATACTGAAGTTTAACAACTATAAACAAGATTCTGATAAGTCTATGCCAAAAATTTTCAGAATCTTACCAGAATTTCTGGATTATTCTATGGGTTTTTTAGACTACGAATTAGAGAATTATATTTAAAAATTTGAAAATAAAACTAAAATTATTTATTAAAATATAATCCATAAAGTATTTTTTTTTATATTTAAAAAAATGCAAACACTATAAACCTAAAAACTCTCTCATAACTCCAATTTAAAGAATTCTTAAAACCTGCTTTGCAAATTTTTAAAAGTTAATTTCATATATAAAGATGAGCACTACCATTACATATCTTCAATCCATCACATTTAAATACTCATAAGAAAATGTATTTTTCAATTTCTTATTTAATTTTAATAAACATAATAAATATTATCACTTAATTATAAATTAAAAAAAATGTATATATCTTATTTGGAAAACTTCAATATACTATAAACTGAAAACATTAATATCCTTCCTAGTTGTTTAACCCTCTCGAGAGGAGAGACATCTTATCAATTTTCATGATAAATCTCAAAATCCAGATGAACTAAAATTTCGAACTGAGCACTCTCCAACTTTTTTCTTGGAGAAAGCACTCTATGTTTCAATCGAGATAGACCACTGACCATATTTTAAAGCACTTTAAAGAAAGTGCACAGACCATATGTCTCCAATATTTTTCAGTTATCGCTGATGCTTGTGTTGTCTTTGTCTCCCAGGAGGGTGCGCAAAGATATAAGAAAGGCATAACATCGCCAGCCCCAATGGGCGGCTAATAATCGGAAACCTCATGGACATAGTCTTGCTCATCACAACCCGTATCGAATAAATGGTGCGAAGGAGTTAGGTAAATTTTCTAAACGGGAAAATATGGATTCCATATAGTTGTGGTGATTTATCTAGCACCCCCTTTAGATGTAGATCAGGTGATTCATCCAACACTCTTTTCAGATGTAGTTTTGGTGAATAGAACCTGGGTCCAAGAGAATCTGCTATTACACCAAAAGCTAGCACCAAAAATACTAGTAAACTTTCCAAACCAATAACTAAAATCCCAAATAAAAATTATACATTCATAAAAGTACGGTACTAAAACCCAAAAATAAAAATTATGGATTCGCAGAGATACTGTGATTCCTCCAACCTCGGATCAAGATAGTTGTTAAAGTACGCCCACTTTGCAGGTCGACCCTCAAACAAACAAGTGGACCAATAGTTGATGTTGCGAAGGGCAGATGAGATTTACGCCCAATGGCTATCATTGGTGACTCATGTGGAGGATATCTACTGCATGTGTCTTCCCTCGACAGTGATTTGCAGCACATGAAACTGGCCGTCAGGCGGACTACCCGACAATGAATTCTGGCATGCAAAAAGAATTTTCTGTGTGTATAATAAACTTGATACGATTCTCTTGATATATGACATTTACAATTAAAAATTAGATAATTAATAATTTATTTATTTACATTCCTTCTCGTAGATATAACTTCTCTACTTGAAAAATGGGCAATGATGGAGAAAAGTGCATGCAGAGCTGGGCGCAACAGAAGCCTAATTGAGCACCACATTGAAAATCTTTCTTATCTGCAAGCGGTAGTTAGAGAGTATCTATCGGGATGTGGGCTCCAACAAGCATGACGGCCATGGTGAACATGTGGTCCATCACTCATGGCCCAGATAGATTAACAGTTTGGAGGCCCACAGCCTTCCCTGGCACGAAATGGATGCAGGTGCAAGTCGTTCCTCCAACTTGCACATTTTGGTTAAAGATGGCTAAGCTGAAACCTCTCGTGTTGAAATTCATGATGCAGTCGTTCCTAGATTTACGGGTCGTCGGTGATGGACCACTTGTTCACCAAGGCCTTAATGCCATGCATTCTCACACACTTTTTCACCACCGCATGTACATACGGGAGCTTCTTGTTGTCGTTTCCGGGTGGATGCTACTGTTGTGACCGACATCCGCGCCAAAATCTGCATGAACTTTTCCGTTGTCCATTCTGTCCACTAGTGAACAACAAAACATCTGCCGTTGTATATTCTATAAGCAAGTGTTTGTGTCTGTGCTACAGAACATCATTTCCTGCATCCATATCCAATATAATGTTTAAAAAAATTGATGAAATCTTATAGTTCTAATAAAAACTATAATTTTAAGAGATGAAATACTGCAGATATAACATGATACTCCCTTGCACATAAAATATAGAAAATGAGGAATGGAATAAATGCGAGGAAGGCGAGAGGAAGGCGAGATTATATGGAACGGGTGTTGGAAATTAATTCAAACTGCGGCAGAAGCAGAAGTAGGATGACGAGTTTAATGTTGATGGGAGCTCTTGAAGGACAATGACAACAATTACCTATTCCAACTTGCACTCCATGCAATGATGGTCTTATATGCATTCAAACCATTCATCTACTGCATTTAATCCTCCACCAACCACACTTAATGCACAATCAACCTCATTCTGACGACATCCAATATGGGCAGCGAAGGTTGAAGTTGACCCACCGGAGAAGGTGATGTCACCTTCCTCCGAACCAATAAAAGGAGCTCTGTGGGGTAAAGAAACAGGCTCTTGCATAGCATATGACTCCACAGAATGTACAATGTACAATGTTTTTATTTATTTCTTTAGTTTTTTATTTTCCGCGACATATGTTTTATTTCATATGATTAAAACTTAGGTTATGAATATATATATATATAAGCTTTGTAATAGACACAATATAGTGAGTGCATTGACTGTGTGAAAAATCTCAAAGGAAGAAAATAAGACAGAGAGCACTATGTGCGTAGCAGTGAAAGCAAGACATAGAGGGAGCATAAAACAAGTTTTTTTGTTGAAGCATTGTGTGTTGTAGCCGCTGAAAGAAGTCTTTCATTTTGTAAATCCAGAACACAGTAGTTCTGAAGAAAGTTTTAATTTTGCAATAGTCGGTTTTATTTTAATGAAATATAGTTGCTTTACTCCATCTTTGTCCACATTTTTTTTAATTTCTAAATCTATGTGTTAGCAGAGGAATTTTTATTTCCTCTCTATTGTTTCGGAATAACCAGAAATTCCAACATGGTATCAGAGCTAGTCCAAGTTGTTTTCATTTTCCAAAGAAGATGAAGAAGAAGAAGTTTGTTGAAGTTTTCTCCTGCAGTGTGTAGGCTCAGCAAAACAAGGTATTTACCAAAACAGAGTTTTGTGTTTGTTTTTAAAGAGTGCAGTCCAGATAAGTATTTTAGAGACAGAGTTTATCTCTCAACAGTGAGAAGGTTTATTTAAAAGAAACACAGTCAAGTTTTTAAGCATAGTTTAGTAAGGCTAGCAATGGTAGGAGCCATCACAAGCATGAGTATGCGAAATACTCAACTCCCACAGTTCAATGGGAAGAACTATGACTATTGGGCAATCACAATGAGAGTCTTGTTTGCCTCTCAAGATTTAAGGGAGCTAGTTGAATATAGTTTAAAAGAACCAACAGATGAACAAGCATATAATGCTTTAACACAGGCAGAGAAGGATTTCCTGAAGAGTAATAGGAAGAAGGAATCAAAAGCCATCTTCTATCTCTATCAGGCAGTGCATGAAAGCATATTTCCAAGAATTGCAGTAGCAAAGAGGTCCAAGGATACATGGGATACCCTCCAGAGAACTATCAAGGTATGGAGAAGGTAAAGACAACAAAGCTTCAATTAATGAGATGAGATTTTGAAGTCATTTGCATGAAAGAGTCTGATACAATAAACTCATTCTTCACATTGTTGATTGGGTTGGTCACCCAAATGAGATCTCATGGAGAGACCATAGAAGAAATAATAATAGTGGAGAAAGTATCGAGGAGCTTACCCTCAAGGTTTGATGTGATAGTAACAACCATGTAAGAGACAAAAGGATCTCTCGTTGTTTACTGTTAATGAGCTTCATGCATCATTGATGACACATGAACAAAGATTGAGCAGAACAACAGACTCATCTTTGGAGCATGCCCTCAACACCCAAATGTCCTTTCGAAGAGGAAGAGGTCAGGACAGAGGAAACTACAGAGGAAAAGGAAGAGGCAGAAGCCAAAACAGAGGAAGAAACAATCCTGCAAATACAAGTGGAAGGGGCAGCAACCAAATTCAGAATCAAAGCCAAGGCAGCAACCAACAAGGGGGACAAAATCAAGCACATGGAAAAAGGTATGATAAATCCCAAGTCCAATGTCATTACTGTAAGAAGTATGGCCATTATTCCAATGAATGTAGAAAGAAACATAGTGACATGGGTAGTAGACCTAGTGCTAATTTTACTAAGGAAAATATCAGTCAAGAGAATTTGTTTTTAGCATGTAATTTGGCTGAAGAGAAAAGGGAAGATATATGGTTTCTAGATTCAAGATGTAGCAACCATATGACTGGAAACATTGCTATGTTTTCCATCATTGATGAAATTTGAAGTCTCAAGTAAAATTGGGGACAAACAGTAAAGTCTCTGTCATGGGAAAAGGTAGAGTGAGTGTTTTAACAAAGAAAGGAGAAAGGAGATCCATATCAGATGTATACTATGTGCCTGGTATGAAGTGTAATCTTTGAGCATTGGACAACTCATTCAGAAAGGTTACAATGTATTCTTTGAGGATGATGTATGTACCATCATGGACATACCACCAAGTAAGAATAGGATTGCACAAGTGAAGATGACAATAAACATAATGTTTCCTCTCAAGATGAGAGCAGATTTGAAGAAAGGAGCTGCAATGGTAGCAGTGACACAAGAGACATTCCAAAGAGAAGCAAAGGATGAAAACTGGTTATGGCATTTGAGATTTGGACATATCAATTTTGGAGGTCTGAATTTGTTGCATAAGAAAGGAATGGTAAAGGGATTACCATTGATTGAAAATCTAGACAACCTATGTGAAGGCTGCATCTTGGGAAAACAACACAGAGAAAGCTTTCCATCATGAAAGAGCATAAGGGCAAAGGCACCCTTAGAAATAGTCCATTATGATTTTTGTGGACCAATGCAAACACCATCATTAGCAAGAAGCCACTATATGCTGACCTTTATTGATGATTACACAAGAAAAACATAGGTTTATTTCTTGAAGTTGAACAATGAAGTGTTTGAGAAATTATGCCACTTTAAAGCTCTTGTAGAGAATCAAAGTGGGCAGCATATTAAAGTCTTAAGAATAGACAGAGGAGGAGAATATATCTCCAAATAATTTCTACATTTTTCCAAAGAAAATGGGATACACAAACAATTTACAGCAAGGTATACACCACAACAAAATGGAGTCGCTGAAAGAAAAAATAGAACTATCATGGACATGGTAAGAAGTATGCTGAAGGAAAAACATCTTCCAAATGAATATTGGGCTGAATTTGTACATTGTGCAACATATGTCTTGAATAGATGCCCAACAAAGAGTGTAATTAACAGAGTTCTGGAAGAAGCATGGAGTGGCATAAAACATTTTGTCACCCACATGAGAGTTTTTGGTTGTGTGGCTTATGCACACATTCTGGATCAGCTAAAGAAGAAGTTGGATGGTAAGGGGGAGAAGTGCATATTTGTTGGATTCAGTGAAGAATCCAAGGCATATAGATTGTATAACCCATCTACCAATAAGTTTATGATAATAAGAGATGCACAATTTATTGAAGAAGCTTGGGATGGAAAAATAGAGAAAACAGTGAATGTGAAAAGCTATTTGTCTCATGATGATGATGAGGAATAAATTCTTGAAAGAAACACCTCATTAGCAGCACCACCTCCATCAACACAAGGACAATAAGGGACACTTCAAGAAGGTATGAGAACACCCTTGAGAAGTGATGACAGTGCTTCTCCAAGCACATCACAAGGAGAAAATTTGAGTACTTCTACAAGCACAATTTCGGCAAGTGAAAGAGGAACCAGATTCAGAAGTCTGAATGAGATTTATGAGAAACAGGAAAAAAATAAAGGTATGAACTATTTATTTGCATTGTATTGTCATGTAGAAGATCCTATTCATTTTTAAGAATCTGTAAAAGATAAGAAATAGATATATGCTATGGATGAAGAAATAAATGCCATAGAGAAAGATAAGACATGGGAACTAGTTGATCTCCCAAAAGGAAAAGAAGTAATTGGAGTGAAATGGGTTTATAAAACCAAGAGCGATGATGAAGGTAATATTGAAAGGCACAAGGCCAGACTTGTTGTTAAAGGCTAGAAGCAACAACAAGAAAGAGACTATGAAAAAAATTTTGCACCGTTTGCAAGAATGGAAGCAGTAAGAGCAGTGTTGTCCATAGCAGCACAACACAAGTGGAAAGTTTACCAAATGGATGTGAAATAAGCATTCCTAAGTGGAGTATTGATGGAAGAGGCTTATGTTGAACAAAATTTGGGATATGAGAAATAAGGCCAAGAGCACAAGGTATGTAGATTGAAGAAATCTCTGTATGGGTTGAAACAAGCACCAAGAGCATGGTACAGTATGATAGATGCCTATCTACTAGAAAATGGGTTTGAGAAATGTGAAGGAGAAGCCACATTATACATCAAAGAAAAATATGGTAAAATGTTGATTGTTGTTTTATATGTTGATGATGTGATATTCACAGGCAATGATGCTTAACTCATTGAAAATTTTAAAACAGTCGTGAAGGATGAATTTGAGATGACTGATATGGGATTGCTGAGATACTTCTTAGGAGTAGAAGTAGAGAAAAATGAAAATAAAATTTTTGTTTCTCAAGAAAAGTATGTTAAAGAAGTTTTGGAAATATTTAACATGCAGGATTTCAAGGCAACAATTACTCCTATAGTGATGGGATTGAAACTAAGCAAGGAAGACATCAACAAGGATTTTGATCCAAGTTTGTACAAGAGCATAGTTGGCAGCCTTATGTGTTTGACTGCAACTAGGCTAGATATTATGCATGTTGTAAGTTTAATTTCTAAATTTATGGAAAGGCCAAAGGAGGCACATTGGCAAGCAACAAAAATAATTTTGAGGTATGTGAAAGGAACAAAGATGTATGGAATTTTACACACCACTTTAGAAAATTTTGAATTAATTGGGTATACTGACAATGGTTGGGATGGAAGTATAGATGACAGGAAAAGCACCTCTGTATATGGTTTTCATATGGGATCAGGAGCCATTTCATGGGCTTCTAAGAAACAACCAATTGTGGCTTTATCAACAACAGAGGCATAGTATGTGGCAGCTACAGCAGCAACATGTCAAGAAGTATGGATGAGGAGAATGTTAAGAAGTTTGTGTCATGAACAGGTAAAAGGCACAATATTTTACTGTGATAATAGCTCAGCAATAGCATTTTCAAAGAATTCAGTGTTTCATAAGAGAACGAAACACATTGATGCCAAGTATCACTACATCAGAGAGTTAGTGAGAAATGGAGAAATGATTTTGCAACATTGCAGAACTGAAGAATAGTTTGTTGATATATTGACAAAAACATTGGGGCAGAAGAATTTTAATTATTTAAGAAAATGTCTAGGCATGGAAAATAACAACAATTTAATTAAGAGGGAGTGTTGGAAATTAATTCCAACCGCGGTAGAAGCAGAAGCAGGATGACGAGTTTAATGTTGATGGGAGCTCTTGAAGGACGGAGACAGCAATTACCTGTTCCGACTTGCACTCCATGCAACAATAGTCTTATCCGCATTCAAACCATTCATCTACCACATTGAATCCTCCACCAACCACAATTAACGCGTAACCAGCCTCATTCTAATAGCATCTATGGGCAACGAAGGTTGAAGTTGATCCAATAGAGAAGGTGATGTAACCTTCCTCCGAACCAATCAAAGGAGCTCCGTGGGGTAAAGAAATAGTCCCTTACATAGTATTTTGACTCCACGGAATGTACAATGTTAAATGTTTTTTTATTTTCCGCGACATATGTTTTATTTCATATGATTAATATATATATATAAGCTTTGTAATTTTCACAATATAGTGAGTGCATTGACTGTGTGAAAAAGCCTGAAGGCAGAAAAGAAGACAGAGAGCACTATGTGTGTAGCAGTGAAAGCAAGACAGAGAGGGAGAAGAAAACAAGTTTTTTTTGTTGAAGCACTGCGTGTTGTAGCAGTTGAAAGAAGTCTTTCATTTTGTAAATCCAAAACACAGTAGTTCTGAAGAAAGTTTTAATTTTGTAATATTCGGTTTTATTTTAATGAAATAGAGTTTCTTTACTCCATCTCTATCCACGTTTTTTTTTAATTTCTAAATCTCTGTGTTAGCAGAGGAATTTTTGTTTCCTCTCTGTTGTTTTGGAATAACCAGAAATTTCAACAAGGGGAATGAAAATCCTTGTATTGTCGGAGGACTGATGGAGGGGAAATGAGGGGAAAATTAGAGGAATATTAAAGGTAGTGCTCGGGTCTTGGCGTCACGGGAAATCGACGAAAAAACAACGCAATCTGATGGAGATGGTACGATGGTAGATATGGTGGTGGTAACTTGTATACAGTGGCGGGTATTATCCGGCTCGATTTGTCTTTTGGCATGAAAATCGACATTAAATGTCACCACCCTTGAATGCGCTGACAGTTGCTATAATCCACGTCATCTAAGGTTAGATACCAAGTTCAACACATAGTTCCATTCTTTCTTAGGTTGTTGGCCACTCATTCCTTGACGGCTCCAATCAATCGATGTTTATCATCAATATTGTTGGTACCAAAATAAATATTTTTTCAATTGATTTCTAATATTTCTTTCATCAAATTAGACATTCAAAGAAACATACAGAAAATAATAAATATTTCTCGTGATATCTCCAACTCAGTCTTCACAGACAATAACAATAATGAAAATAATGATATGTAGTGTTTACCCACTAGTAATTATCTCGTAATTATCTCTAAAGTAATTAGTTTTAAAAGTGTAAATAGAGGATTTGGGAAGATAATTTAAAAAAATTAAATCACTAAATATAATTTTTTATATTTTTAATAGAATACATATTATAAATTTTTATATTTTTAATAGAATGCATATTATATAAAGATGGAGATCCTATTTAGTGTATTTAAAAATAAGATGATTTTGTATATTTTAATGGTTGTCACTGATTTGCTCTATTATTTAGTTTTGTTTACATAGCTCCACAGCATGTTAGTTTGATTGTAAAAATGATTTTCAAGCAAAATTTTGTTTCAATATAAATAAAATTTTTGATTTTTTTTAGTCGTAATCTTTCATTAATGATAAGAAAAACTACATGTTGCATCTAGCAGCATATCAAATATGCAGGTTCAACATAAATAGACCATACTCCGAAGAGTCAAATATATGTCAGATAAACAGAAACAGTTTTGCATCTAATCTACTAGTATGTAATGTACAAAATATATAGATAATAGTTGCTGATAATATAAAGATAGAACAAGAAAATAAATAAACAGTCACTGAATGACTGTTAAAGTAATGAAACAAAAAAATGCCAAAAAACCAAAGTTGTAGTCAATGGATGACTGTGTCCTATGCCTGTAGATCATCTATGAAGGGGCGATGATAGTATTGGTACTCCTATGTATCATCATGCCTTGATATGTGCCACCGACCCCATTCTAACTGCGATGCTTCCTTGGATAGTTGGTCGGCCACCTGATTCTTCTGCCTATAAATGTGAGTGACAAAGATAGTGTCAAAAAGAGATTTTAACATAAGAACCTCATCCAATAATGCAGATAGAGTGTGAGTGTGAGCATGGGCCTGTAAATTGAACCATTTTATGATAATTTGTGAATCCCAAAAAATCTAAATCATGTTGCATTCTTGTTCATGGGAAAAGAGTAATATGAGCCGAAGGCTATTGAGTTCTGCATAGTTATTAGTACCCGGGCCTAGTCCCATCTTAAGGTGGAAAAAATGTGTGTAAAAAATGTGAAAAATAGCACCCCTCCTCCACATCCAAAATTATTGGATGCCCCGTCGAAATATGCCCATGGATAGGAGTGGTCGATTTTTTCGTGTATGATAGTCCTGTTATGTGCAGGTTGATCATCATTCTGGGATGAGTTGGTAAATCGATATGACACTTCTACAGGAGCTATCCCAATCGACCGATATTTCCAAAAATATGAACCAATTCCTATTGATTCAGATCCCCCAGGCAATGAGGAGAGGGGTGTTTCATTCCTTGGAGTGTGTTACAACCCGTCGCTAATAGGTCCATGCCGAACATACCATGGGACCTTGCCAAGTAAGTGAACATCCCAAAGAAGAAGTAGTTGTGAGCCAAAGTTGTTTGATAACTAGAAAGTCAAGGAAGAGATGTATTATGTCCTCACCCTATGTGAGAAAAAAACAACATCTAGTGGAGCCATGGAAAGCACGTATGAAGAGGTTTTCCGTAGTAGGAATGCAATTTGAAAGAATACACCACATAAGTAATCTTGCTCTAAGGGGAGCCTGCAATTTCCAAATAATTTTCCACCACCATTGCTTAGTTTGAGGCTCCTGTGCTATGTAGAGTGTGATGTAGCCAGTTTTTGGAATGTATATTCCACTGGGTGAGAGGGCCCATATAAGAGCATCATCATGTTCTTTGAGTCGAGTGCTAGTGCCCTGAAGTGCCCGTATGAACCTGTTCCAGATTGGCTGCCTGGCGACAGGTATATTAAGCTCATGTGTAGATAGCCATGCTTGAGAGGCCCAGGTGGTGCGAATGGGGTCCGCAATATGTGATAAATATAATATGCCAGTTTGGGACAAATGCAGTTTGATATCCAAGGGCAGTTTGAATTCTTGTCCACAACCCGATCAAGCGTCCCCACCAATCTTGACCCTGGTACCAGATCCATTTTTCCATGCTAATACATTCTTGATCAGGTGTATGGATCTAGTAATGGCTTTCCAGATGATTGAAGACCCCGTAGATGGTAGGATGTTGCCCCTAATCCAATCCAATGCAGTGTGAGGTGCAATGTATTTCGAACAGGTGAATTCTTGCCACAATCTGTGGCCATCAATAAGATGCCATCTCATCTTTGTAGCCAAAGCAGTCAAAAATTTTGATAGATCCTTAAGTCCTTAGACACCCCACCCCTTGGGCTTAGTGATATGATCCCATGCAATCCAAGCAAGGCACCGTCTTGTTCCTTGCCCCTCCAAAGAGAATGCTTACAAATATGTTGTATTCTGGTGGTCACACCTTTTGGTAGTGAGGCAAGAGACATCCAGTAAACCAGAATGGCTTAAAGAACATATTTTATTAACACCTACCTGCCCCCTAGATAGCCATCGATGTTTTCAAATATTGATCCTGTGATCAACCTTTGCAATCATCCAATTATAGTCATTTATAGATAGTCGTTTCGCTTAAGGTGGAGCCCAAGGTATTTAAGCCCGTCTTCTATATTATTGCGTTCAAATTGAAAGAGCCACATGGTTTGCCTGATTTCGTTAACATAACAATGAGTCATCATAATGGAAGAATTGTTGTTGTTTAGTGCCATCCCAGTGGCTTTGTAAAAAAAATTAAGTAGTTTGACAAAATTTGAGTTGTCCTGGAAAGAACCATCAAGAAATATAATAACATCATCAACAAATAACAAATGTGCCAGTTGAATAAAATCATTTAGTTTAATGCCATGAATGGATCCTTCAGATTTGGCACGAGTCATGAGGGAAAATAGTCCCTTCATAATTACCAGGAAGAGTGTGGTGAGAGGGGACAGCCTTGCCTTAGTCCCCTCCCAGCATGAAAAAAAATCAGATGCAACACCATTAATAAGTATGCTGAAAGTGGCATTTGTAATGCATCCCATGATCCAATTTTTAAAAGCATGTGGGAAGAAAATATGAATAAGAATGAGGTGCATGATTCCAATTTGCACAATAAAAGGCTTTTTCAAGGTCTATTTGGAGTATGGTTACCTTGAGACCGTTAGCCTTGATGGAATGTAATGCCTCCTATGCAGTGCCAATAGCTTCGTGGATCTGTCTCTAATTGAGAAAAGAAAATTGCTCCTTGGCTATGTGCAAAGAGAGAATGGGTTTGATGCAGTTGGAAATAATCTTGGAGATGATCTTGTAGATGCAGTTGTAGAGGGATATCGATCTATAGTCGTTGTAAGTGGTGGGGTTGTCCACTTTGGGAATCAGGGCAATGAAGGTAGTGTTGAAACCATCATATATCCTTCCAGTAGTTCTGCTGTCTTCAATGACTTATAGAAGGTATTTGTTAGTGAGCTCCAAGAACACAAGATGAAATTCAATGGTCCATCCATCAAGACCTGGGATTTTTTCCTTCTTGAACCATTTTAAAACTCCTTCAATCTCACCCATCGTGACTGGAGCATTTAAATCCTCTAGATGCTCCTCCTCCACAAATCTATGAAGTGTGAAAGTAACATGCATGGTATCCAACAAGTTAGCATTGATCGGTGCTCTGTATTGTTTGGAGAAATGTTGAATTCCCATGTCTGCAAGTTGTTCATGAGTAGCAGACACTCTACCATTATGATCAGTAAGTTCCCAGATAGTGTTTATAATCCTTCTGCCTTTTTCACATTGTTGAAAAAACTTGGTGTTCTCATCCCCAGCTTTTAACCAGATGGTTCTGCTCTTGAGTCGCCACTCCTCTTCCCTCTTCCTTAGAATATTGGACCTAGAGGATTCTAATTCAATAAGGCGATCTTTTATTTCCACAGATCGGAAACCCAAGTAATCCGATCCAGTTAGGTGTGAAATCTCCTGCTCAGTGATGTTAAGTTTCTCGTCCTCTAGCTTCATGTTCCTTTTGAGCTAGCTAATGGTGAGGGAATTTATATGGTTGAGGTTTTCATATAGCATCCTAGCCAATTCCTGCTTCGGATAATGCACACAGTGCTTCAATTATTTAATGCCCAAGGAGTGGAAATCACACTCTTCCAACTAGCTAGTATTGAATTTAAAAGGGGCCTGGGATTTCTGCACTCCAGAGTGGATCTCAAGATATATTGGAGAGTGATCCAAGTGCCCACCAGATCCCACTCATTGTCTGGCTTTGCTAATGTGATCTAACAGAGGAAGTTTGATTAAAAAGCGATCCAGTATCCTTGCTAGAGCCACATCCCCAATGCGTCTATTCCTCCAGGTAGGCATCTTCTTAGGCATGGAAAAGTCCAATATTTTTGCCTCCTCCAAATGGTTGGCGAAATAGTCTGATAAGGAGTCAGGTGAGGTCCTCAGACCCCAATATTTAGAGATACCAATTGAGAAGTTCAGGTCTCCCCCCATAATAATATTGTCCCACTGTATGATATAGATGTTCATCAAATTATCCCAAAAAACCTCGCGGTGTTGGCAGGGGCCATACACATTGATTAGGGTGATCGTGAGTTTTGTATCATGGGAAATAATACCAACACCAAGTATACCCTCCCTACCCCACCAACTACGAGAAAGGATAGATTTGTTATTGATGCCCATAACATGACCCCCAGATCACCCGCAAGCATCAATGGTCTCAAAGGACCAGTCCAGGAGTAGTGCAGATAAGACCTTGTTGACCGATAAATCATCACCCAGTGTTTATTGTAAGAAAATTACATCGAACCAAATAACTTGTAGCAATCGTTTGAGAGCCAATTTTTTATCAGGGCTGGCTAAACCCCTACAATTATATGAAAGACATATCATGGTAGAACCATATCCCAGGTGTTCTTTGCTCTAAGAACCCGATCTATGGAATATTGAGTGCTAGCAACCACTCCAAGATTGGCCTTCCTAATGGATTTAGTAATAGAGGATGGACAACATCTAGAAGATGTGGTAGATGGACCCCCAGAATCCACGCCGAGGCCGAAAATGGGAGGATCAGCAAAGGGTAATAACGATCGGAGGAAATATCAGCAACAAGTGGATAGGCCATCAAATTCAATGGACAATAGAGAGAAGGTGGTCTCATCCGAGGTCAGAGGTATGGAAGGAGAGATCGTCGGGGGGGGGGGGGAAGAAATAGGACAACATAGCGGATTCAACTTACAATTATCGAAATGAATAATAGTACCATAAGTTATACTGGGGGGATAAGAAATAATAACAGAAATACTAGAAGTGGGAGGAGCAAGAGGTATACCCGGAATAGGCATCGAATCCTCCAGGGTAGAGTGTGCCGCACAACTTTGAGACTGTGATCGAGTGATCGGGCAGGTCTGTTGCACCTCCGTGGGCTTAGGTCGCTAATGATTCTGCCTAACATCTGATGCAGGGGTCACACTCACAGGATCCGTCTGTGTAGCCATATGAACCAATGTTTTGGTTTGCGGTGCAACCACGATGATAAGTGGACATTCTTTGTACAGATGTTTGACCTCATGGCATCGAAAAAATCTGAAGGGGACCGCTTCGTAATAGAGCATCTGATACCTGACCATGTCTTTGAAATAAAGGTTGTATCCATCATAAATCCCCTCACGCATATCCAAGTGTAATAGTACCCGGGCCACTGATATATTACCCGTCTCCATGTAGGAAAGATCATGGTCCACGTTTATCCCAATATCCTCCCCAATGATACGAAGTGAGGCTTCATTCCAAAAACTTCAAAGGGAGACCAAGGAGTTGAACCCAAATCGGTATAGCACCAGATTTCTCCTTATCCAGGTCAAATAAAGGAGTCCAACGCTTTAGCAGAACAAAATTCATCTCCAGGTGCCAATACTTAGTGAGGACCCAATCCACCATAGCAGGTTGTGATAATATGAGGGCAAACCAACCTCGGTTCATAGTCAAAACTCCAGGTAACTGCTCCAATGTGCTGCCCCAAATCTCCTCTATCCATAATTTGAGCCTGGAAAATGTATAGATCCTGCCCCTGACCCTGCCCACCAGATCCGTCTGTGTAGTGTGCTCAATTTCTTCCATACCAACACCTTGACCAAATCTGAGATCATGTCTGTTCCTATTCTTGGCACACCTTAGCTTTTTCTTGCTTCGCCCTGAGCTCTTGTAGTGAGCAACTCCAATTTGTTCAACAGGTTCATTAGAGTTAGATGATTTGGGGTTGCTGGAATTTGGTGTTGCAAGGGGAATGCCCTCAAAAAATCCTGATGCCACCGTAGGAAAAATACCTGATGGTTCGATATGTTGTTGATAAATGCTGTCCTCCCTATAAATATTGAGGTGTTCAAAGGCCATATCCTCAGCCCTCGTGATACCAAGTCCCGGAGCAACACCAGAGGTTTGAGGGATGTTTGGAAATTCTTGAGCTTATCGTTCCCATTGCCGCAAGACAGATGGCGAGGGAATAGAGAAGTCCAACGAGTCCACCCATTGAAGTAACGGCTCCACGTAGGGAACCGAAGAAACCGGGAGTGGTTCAACCAGCATGGACGGTGGAATCGTTAACTCAACCAAGTCCATGCCCTCCACATCAGTAACTGGACCCTTACCCCATCCCACGTTCCTATGGGAAGCTAGACAATTGAAAATATGTACTCCTTCCAACGTGTCAAAGGAATATTCCACCTCCTCCTCATACACGATCAAGGACGCAACCAAGCTCAGACCACTGCTAGTTTACGCAGGTAGACAGGTGGATAAGCCCTTCCAAGAAACAAGGGTAAAACCAGGCTCCGGGAGGGGATGCGATGATAAGATTGGGGAGAAAGTTTAAAAGAGGGGCGGTATCTGTAGGTTAGATATTGAGATAGTCAGTGATTTCTCTGTTAAAACATAATAAAAAACATGGACCCCCAGCTGCACACAGAGAGATATTTCAGCGATAGAGATGGAGGCTATCAGCAGGGTGTTACAGGCCCATGGGTCACAGGGAACAGTGGGAAAAAAATAAAAAAGTGTCGCCTCCATGGTAAAGCCCCACAAAAACTTGTAGTTAATCCATAGGGACCCGAAATAGGGGCATATAACAAAACTTAAACATCAGTGTTACCTTGATGGCATGGAGGAAGTCCATCTTCTGATGCCAAAGCCACCTATTGCATTATGAAGAAACCATGTCAACGCCATGGCTAGGGTTCGAGCACAGACGCGATGAAATAAAATTTTTGATAAAACAACAATAACAAAAATTAGTGAATTAGTGAATATTAATTAAAATAAATAAATATTTGGTGGTCTTTCACAACCTAGAGTGAAATATTAATTAAATAAAAAAAATATTTCACGAACTACAATAAATTAGTGAATATTAATTACATAAAATATTTTTTTCACCACCTACAATAAATGAGTGAATATTAATTAAAATAAAATAAATATTTCACCAACTTCAATGCAACACTGAATTGAAAAACCCTAGAATGAATAGTGGTCATGAATTGCCATTTCATATGTTTTGGTAGGTGTCTCTTATAACCACATCTACATTTTCCACTTTTTGTAGCCTTTCTAATCCTTACATATTCTTTTGCAAAGGACATAATTTCATATCAAAGGACTTGGCATTGCTTTATCTTGGAACATGGGGAAATTTTCTAAAGAGAGAACAAATATATGCTGAAATTTTTTTATTCCAAAAATGTTAGATCTTTTTCAAACTCCTTTGAGAATTCAATGAACTTATTATTTTAACAATTTTTTATCATTCTCAAATCAGAAATATCTTATAAGCCTTTATACTTTGAACCAATGTTATAATAGCTAGTTTAATCAAACATCTTGAAGTTATGAGCACAAATAACAAAATTTTATCATTCTCAAATCAGGAATATCTTATAAGCCTTTATACTCTAAAACAATGTTATAATAGCTAGTTTAGTCAAACATCATGAAGTTCTGAGCACAAAGATCCATTAGGAAATTTGCAGCCATCAAATTTCAAGGTTTTTTTTTTTGGCACAATGATTAATGCCACCACACATAAGCATAACACTATACATGGAAATCATGTATTTCAAGCCAAAGGAACAAAGTCAAACAAATATGCCTATGTGTTGAAAATACCACGAGACACAACATGTGTGGGAAAGTCACATCATGAAAAATTATGTTCATATTAGGGTAACCATATTTTAATGCATATCTATCACAATGCATTAGTTTTCATATTGGAAAATGACCATCTTCCTTGACATGTATCCACTTGATAAATGGAGACATAAATTATAAGGCAAATGTAAGTTTCAAAATATATCACTTTCATGCATTGATCATTTCTCAACTTCATTAGCTCTGACCAACCTAAACCTCCTTTTCTATATTTACTTCTTGCTAACTACAATAAAACCATCATCAATCTTGATGGTCTATATTAAATCAAAGATAAAAAAGTTTTTATTATTTTTAACACCTCTCTAGGTTCAATTACATAAATTGCAACTCAATCATTTTAATGATTATTACAATTCACATTTCACATTTTCATCCCAAAGAGTAATGCCCAAACACTAATGTGAATATGCAAAATATCTCTGTGTTTATGATTTTATATGTTTGTTAGTTTAATCACATATTAATTTTTATTTTTAATGTTGAAAAAACCATCACAATCATGGTCATATGGCAAGATGTTTCCTATGACGTTTATAAAGAAGTGGAAAGAGGATATTTATCTTAATTTCGCTTTAAGAAGTTAAGATCCAAGAGTAAACATATTTATTAATTCTAGAATGTGATAATCAATTAAAAAAATAAATTGTAAAAAAATCTAGAAAAGTAGGATAAAAAAGCAATAATAATATTATATATATGAAATTTATATTTATATTATTTATTTTTTTATAAATATTTGTAAAGTTTAAATTATTACATTACAAAATTAATTAATTAACATAGTTTATAACCATATTCTAAGATGAAACAAAATTATATATTTAGTAAACATCTAACATTTAGTATTATCATCATTAAAATTATAAAAAAATACTTGATATTATTAAACACTAACTTGTATTTTCATGCATTAAACTTCAAACAATTAAATGTGAAATAATGTGATAATAACGCTCTATTTAAATCAATATAATAAAACTCACATTAAAGTTTCTTAGATATTATATTCTAAACGCGTTAAAAACTATTCCTTTACATTTACAAAAAATATAAATAAAAAACCTCTATATTTTAAATTTCTAATTTAATACAAGTCTTTTTTAATTTGATAAAATTATAAAATATCAGTGCCACCACCCAAAAAAATAACTCCAAATTTTTTTTTAGCCATCTCATTCATGCCTTATGATGAGCACATTAGTTTTAGTTGATAAACTATACTCTGTAGCACAACATATAACAACTATTCACGGTCTAGGTTTTGGTTGTCTAATTATCTGTATGCTTGAATACCTTGAGCAAATTCTAAACAATAATACAGTTAAAGAGTCAATAGCTAAAATGATAATGGCATATAATATGTACCTTAGATGAGCAAAGGTAGCCATCTAATATGTACCTTAGGATGAGCAAAGTTAGCCATCTAATATGTACTTTAGGATGAGCAAAGTTAATTCATGGCATGTGAAGTCATGCCAAGAAAAACTATGCATAAAAGAAACATTAATTTTTGACTTGTAATAGAATATAACAACAACTTTGTATATATTATATATTTCTACTTTGTATATATTTTATATTTCAATTTCCAACTTCAACTACCTCATTTCGTTTCCACGTCGTAACAGGATGACTCTAAAAAAATTACTGCTCCTTATAAAAAAACTGCATTTGTTCTATATTTCTAATGAAAACATAAGAATTCAAATTTTATGGAGAACCCAAAAATATTAAGCCACAAATGTCAAATTATACAAGTATTACTTGATCAATGTAGATTAATTCCACTTAAATATAAAACAGAGGCTCAATCCTTTAATGGGTTTAGAATGAGAAAGAAAATTTGAGAAAAATATTTTAGAAAAACAAAAACTATATATGAGCTCAACTATACCACCAAAAGCTTGGATACAAGCCGTAAATATCCATTGCCCATATCATGGATACCAATGCCCATATCATGGATAAAACTTGAACTATTATTTATCTAGAGGAGAGTTTCCTGAAACATTTTAACCTAGTTAGGCTAATGTATCAAGGGTTTATATTTCTTGATAGCATGGCTAAAGATTATAGGTACAAATTGGTTGTCTTCCAAATGCATTGCAATGAACATATGTAGACATATTTAGTTGTCCATGCATGATCGTCAGACAGTTGGTAAAGAAAAGAAAACTTTCACAATCCATATACTCAGAAATTTAAAAAGAAAATTAATATTTAGTGGTATTATCTAGGGTATAGGTGCTTACCTCTCACAACTCTATAAAACAAAAACCCTTTGGGATGAACGCATTGTGACTCATTAATTAAATCCATTTTGAGTAAGTAATGGCCAATTTTTTTTCAAAAATTCATAATTTGGCCATAATTTTAAGATTGAATGGGGTGACCTTAAACCCTAACCCCATAAATAAATATCATGCTAAGCCCCATGTAATACATATAAGATCAGAATGCAAGCCAAAGAACTCATTTTTTGAAAAATTTCACACTGCTTGAATATCTGAGAAAGAGAATTCCTTGTAAGTGTACCATGCATACAAGGAAAAAATACTCGTCGCCATCACTAGTCGCTCTTCAGAGTCATGGATAATTATAACACTCTTCTTCACAACTTCAGTTATTGGCAGACGACCAACGTTCTCAACCCGACCTCATTGCTCTATGAATACTCCATCAATGTGACTTCCAAAGAAGCTCAAAGATGCATGATTTCCATAATGAGTTTCCTCATCTCATGATCTGGTTGTTCCGCCAGTGAGAATTTCCTGGTACCTATGAGATGAGAGAGATGGTGCACACATGCATAAATTCCATGATATTATCGTGAAAGCTCCATTAATCCCTCTTCCTCAAATATTCCATGATATTATCGTGAATTGAGAGAAGTGGGGTTGCAAATACGAAATTTTGCGACATAGATAAATGTTTCTAGAGACCCAAATCCCACGAGTGCCTAGTGGGAAAACAATCTGACGTTGTTCATTGTGTAGGACGTATTAGCTAATCCATTCGTGGCCACGAACACGTATTGGTCAGAAATAAAACTGAATGCATACTTCAACGTGGTGAAGTAGCATAAACAAATCCATGATTTAGATTCGGATAAGAAGGCTCCATGCTTTACGATTAGACTGAGATAAGAAGGATAAGTTAGAGTCCCTTGATTAAACATCATTCTTAGTTTAAACACCCTTACTCAACTAACGAATGACTTACCTTACTAAAAAGTGGGGCAAGCAGTAGATTGGAGCTCCTAGTCAGCGAAGGTTCATAAATTTGTCAATAGTCAGATGCCTACCTGGAAATATAGGAAATGATATATAAGGATTATATTTTGCATAACAACGACCACAAATGGATAAGACGGTCATTTCTCCCAGGGATTTCCATAGTGGAGTTTCATGAGGGAATGTTGGTGCCAAAGCTACAGCCATAAAAAGTGTTTCCCTGGCATTATTTTTCGGTTCCATGAGGTTCTTGTGGTCAACCCCGCATCTACTGAGAAACGAATTTGTCCCCATGGATGACATACATTTTAGTTTCATCACTTTAGGTGATCAGAAGAGCTCAGATAGGCAGAATTGGGTAACCGAAAAGGGCTCCAAATTTGCTTCGCTCGATTCATCTAATTATGTCTCAATTTTTTTCTCCACACAGAGCCATGCACTCCCCTCGATGCTCCCTTACATGACTATTCAGATATTCACATACCCACCCGTGACCACATATTCCATCGTCGTTTCACCGAGGTAACACTGGTTGAGGCCATACTTCTACCTGACCAACTACGGAGAGTCACTCCAAGTGGAGAATTGAACCTGAGCTCACCTAGTCTCACGACGCACATGGTAATATTTGATTTGCTGGAGGATGAAAAAAAAACTTTGGGATTGGTTACACTTAAATTTTATTTCCCATCCCAACCCCGCAAAGGAAACATCTTCAGTGTAATCAGTGTGTTTATGTATTATGGTTTTTTTATTTATATATTTTAATAAAAGTACATATTTTTTATTTTATTTATTTATTTATTTTTAAGTTATTTTATATTCTAATTTAATTATAAAAATATTTTCTATATTATTTCATATTGGAGGCTTTTGTGATTTATGATTTAAAAAAAACTCTTCCGAATAAATTATATTGTTAATTTAGGGTAGACTGTGTTTCATCAACTTGATGTTCATAACCAATTTATTTATTTATTTTAAATAAATAAAATGTAAATACTATCTCCATTTTTGAGCCAAGAGGCACTCTACAACCTAGTATAGGGTAGATGTAATATAAGTATATAAACAAATTTAAATGTCAGTCCAATTAAAAAATAATAAAAAGTTAAAAGGAATATCCAGGATAAGTGCAAACATTTAAATGTTGGTTCAATTAATAATAAAAAGTTCAAGTAATAAAAATAATAATTTTTATTTTATTTTATTTTTATTTTTATTTTTTATTAACTTGTAAATAGGATTTTTTACAATACCATGGGCCAATACCATGGCTTATCAATATCACATGCCCAAAAACCATATCTTATTTCACAACAAAAATATTTTATAACAATATTTAAAGAAACTTAAACATGGATATTCACCTCCACTTTACCGTGGATATTATTAATTTGTAAATAGGCTTTGTTGCAATGTCATGGGCCAATACCATGGCTTAACAATACCACATTCCCAAAAAACATAACTTATTTCACTATCAAAATATTTTATAACAATATGAAAAGATTCTTAACCATTGATATTCAACCACACTTTGTCATTGATATTATAAACTTGATATGATAGTAGATGCCTGGGAAGATGCATTGTTAGAGACTCTTTCACCACCTCTTGTACGTACGAGAGCTTCTCGATGTCATTTCATCTTATGCTATTTTTGCGCCCGACAACTGGTCCAACTCTACGTGAGCTTTGTCGTTGTCCATTTTGTGCACTTTTGACTTCAACAAAACCTGAGTTGTTTTCCATTCTGTAAGAAATTGTTTGTCTATGTGCCATGGAATATCATTTCCTCCATCAATATCACAAATAAACAAATGGATGAAATCTTTTAATTCTAACAAAAACTATAATTTTAAGAGATGTAATATTGCAGAGATACCAGGAAACTCCCTTGCATATAAAATAAGAAAATGAAGGATGGAATGAGTGCGAGGAAGGAGAGATTACATGGAAGGGGCATGAACATCCTTGTATTATCATAGGACTGATGGAGGGAAAATTAGGTAAATTTGGAGGAGTATTAATGGCACTTCTCTTGTCTTGGCGTCACGGGAAATCGATGAAAAAACAACGCAATCTGATGGGGATGATGGAGATGGTATGATGGAGGATATGGCGGTGGTAATTTGTATATAGTTTCAGTGGGTTTAATGGTTAAGAATATGTGTTTCCTCTTAAGAGGTTACAAGTTTAAAACTAGAGGGGGGGCTAATGGTTAAGAGCAGGTGTTTCCTCCTAAGAGGTCACAAGTTCTGATATGGGTATTTCATCTACCATAATTATCCAAGTTATTTTACTTCTGTGATGTTAGAATAATTACATTGAAAAGAGAATAAAATAAGAAATGTGCATGCTTAAACGAGAGGAAACATAACGATGATCAGCAAAGCAAATCAAGAACACAACACATTTGATAATGGAGTTCACCCAGCATGGGCTACGTCTCTGGGCCTGGTGTCAAGAGAGTGGAGGTGGCTTGATACAATTATTGTAATGATGATGATGTACATGGAATATTCTTTGTCATAACAAGGAAATAAACCCTCAACCAGAGTGGCTTGACTCTCCGTGAGACGTTCTCCCTACTAGAAATCTCACTCAAAATGGGCTTCCTTCAGCATGACAAGCTAATACAATCTCATAATAATGTGGCAACAAGAATCAAAATCTCACAGTAATGTGATCATAACAATCATACCTCAAAATAGTATCACACATGGATCTCATCAAAAGTAACATCATCTGAGCAATAACAAAAGGAAACATAACATGACTGCTGCAGGTACCCCCACTTTTGAACATGGTCGAAAATTGAGAGCCCA
This sequence comes from Pinus albicaulis, assembly GCA_034641835.2. NCBI lineage: Eukaryota > Viridiplantae > Streptophyta > Pinopsida > Pinales > Pinaceae > Pinus > Pinus albicaulis. The sequence goes on along the minus strand of CM076584.1, from coordinate 284,119,223 downwards.
ATTTCTAAAAATGACATCACCTCTGAATTCTTGGCGTGAAAACATGAAACAATTACTATCCATTTTTCAAATTATGACAAAGTCACCTTCTGCACTCCAAGGAATCTTCAAAGCATCTTGGATGATACATTGCTCAGGGTTTCGCAGCCTCGTGGTTCTGCCCATTTTCCACTACCTCTGCCCGATGTAAATAATAAAATAGAGTTTATAATGTGGAATGGTGGCAAAATTCTAAAAGTTGCCACCATTGGCAGAGCAGTCAAGGTGTTGTGCTCGAGGGGGGAGGTTGGGGGTTCCAACCCCGCCGACCCCCGTCTTGGCATTTTTGTTTGATTTTTTTTTTTAAATATGGTGAGCGGTTTGTTGTCTGCCACACTCGTCGGTTATCCATTTGCATGTGACATGATTTTGTCGGTGTGGTGGTTACATTGTATGGTTGTGGTTTGGTTGAATTTTTTTGCAACAACCTGAGAGGCAGGGTAGCCCCACCGGGTCAAGCGGGTTCAAACACTATCGGTTCCGACCATTAAATATGATAACACATTTGTGGTGGGTAGGGTTTTCACCACGTGGACTTGACCCAATCCTTACCACTTGTATCAAATTTTAATATGTTTTTCCCAGGGTTACATATGGTGTTCTATTTGGTAGGTGGGGTCCGCACCACGTGGCCCTGACCCAACCAACATATAACATGTATATGATATACAGAGTGTGGGTGGCGAGGGTGGTAGCCCGCCCCACCATATATATATATATATTAATACTATATTGAGGCCTTTTCAATTTTTTTCTGAATTTAAGGGTCATTGGGCGTTTTAAGTAGGAAACAATTTCACTTGTCCCAATTTCCGGATTCCATGCGTCGGATCTCGGTCAATTTGTAGGCCCATTAATCTTGGCCCACATGACCACTTTGACCAGGCATATCTCCTCCATATAAGCTCTGATTGGAGTGACGTTCGAAAGAAATCTGACTACTTTGAATTTTGAGCTATTATAAGCCCTCTTTGACCTTTGAGGTTGTCTGGAGTCGCCTAGATCATTCCTCCCCATTGAGGAGATTTTGTTCCTCCAAAATAATGAACATAATTTGCAACTGTTGTCTACATTTTATGCACCACAAGCATCCTGAAAGGTCACCCTTCCTTCTCCTTCACCTTTTCTCTTTGGAGCCATAAGCGATGAGGTGACACTTGCATCCTGTACAAACCTGTAGTACAATATTTTCAAATTACATGCTCAATTACATGACCAACAATGAACCAAACATCCCATACTTTACAAGAGTTTATAACACATACTTTGTGGCCAGGTTTACATCAAAATGGAAATCAATACCCCAACTATCCATACAAGGAAAAAACATCATTGTTTCTTCAACAAGTGATGGAAAAAACATCATCACTTTTACATTTTAAGTTGCAACATATGATTTATAAAAATATGGCCATGACAAGCTAACACATCTAGAAAAACCATCTCTCGCTTATCAAAGTGAATGGGCCATCTTCTTGTGGCAGATTCGCTTGGCGAACAACTCTTTCAATTGGTTCATGCACATGTTTTTTTTCCTTAAGACACTTCTCTCGATGGAGCCTCCAACACCTGGCTCTTTGATGACCACCTCTATCGCAATGAATGCAATAATTCTTCTTCCTCGAGATCTGCTTGACCTTCTTCTTTCGCTACTGTGGAGAAGGAATTTCATGTCTCACTCTCTTTCATGCTGCCATTATTTTCCAGCACCTGAAAACCACATGGTTATGTAAACCCCAAAAACTACATGTTTTTCGATGCCATGATTTATGTTCATTATTAGCAACATGCTTATAATCAAAATGAGCACTAGAACACTGAACTTGTTATACCTTTCCTCATTTTCTCTAGTGAAATTATGGCAATGAGATCTTTCCTCAACTCTTTCTCTGCAATGTGCACTGCCATGGGATGATGGTGATGTGTTCCCATCATTCTCTTTCCTCGATAATTTCAACCGTGTCTTGAAAGATTATGACACCTTTGAGCATTGTCCTTCAATGTATCCCAAACATGTGAATCGAGGTCTTTGCACGATCTCCAATGGTTGAGTCATGCCTTGGCCATTAACACTAAGTCCTCCTCCTTTATACCCAATCTTATTAAGGAGTCTCATGCCAGTTCCTATAATGGGTACCTCCACATTTCCAACAGAATTAAAATCATATGAAGATGAAACTTAAGAATGATAAACATTGTTTACCTAAAATGTCGATTTTGAAATAGGTGATGAGGGCTTATTTAAGCCTTCGTTATGCTTCAACTCCTCCAAGGCCTCTTCCAGGGTTCGTAGCTAAAGATGTAGTATTTTCTTCTCCTCTTTCTCTTATTTTAGAAGCCTCTTCAATTCAATGTTCTATGCTTAAAGTCTCTGGTTGATCTCCTTATTCGAATGATGAGAAGACAATGAGGGTGATGAATGATGACTAGAAGATGTGGATGGAACATCGTTCTCTGATCCTTCTTTCTCCTTTTTCTCATAATCTTCATACATTATTTCCACCATTTTGGACATCCTTAGGAATGCCTCTTACATTTATTTTTCATCCTCCATTGTTGCATGTTCAATCGTTCACACTCACAATTCACATCAGCGAGAATACCACTCAAATACCAAACTTGTTTAAGGTTTGTTAGCTACAAGAATTATCCAAGATCTTCTAATTCTGTGATGTTACAAGAATTTAATTGAAAATAGCATAAAAGAACACATGTGCATGCTTAAACAAAAGGAAACATAATAAAAATTAGAAAATCGAGAACATGACACATTTGATAACAAAGTTCACCCAGTGTGGGCTACGTCTCTGGGATCGGTGTCAAGAGAGAGGATGTCGCTTCACATAATTTCTGTAATGATGACGATGTACAAAGATTATTCTTTTTCATAAAAAGAACATAAACCCTCAACCAGAGAGGCTTGTCTCTCCACGAGACATTCTCCCTACAGGAATTCTCACTCAAAATGGGTTTCCTTCAGCATGACAAGATAATACAATCTCATAGTAATGTGATAACAATCATCCCTCAACATAGTATGAAACAGGGATCTCAACAAAAGTAACATCATCTCATCAATAAAAAAAGGAAACATAACATTACTACTTCATGCACCTACACCTCTGAAGATAATCGGAAAATGGAGAGCCTAGCTACTAAAAATGACATCGCCACTGAATTCATGGCGTGAAAACGTGAAAAAAAGACTATCCATTTGTCAAATTCTGAAAAATTCACCTTCTGCACCCCAATGAATATTCAAAGCATCTTGGATGATACCTTGCTCAAGGTTCCACAGCTTCCTGACCTCGTGGTTCTACCCTCTCTCTGCTCCTTTTCCACTACCTATGCCCGATGTAAATTAGAAATTTTAGTTTATAATGTGGAAGGGTGGAAGAATTCTCAAATCCGTTACCATTGGCGGAGCAGTCAAGGCATTTTTTTTGAGGCGGGGAAGTAGGGGATTCCAACCCCTCTGACCCCTGTCTTGGAATTTTTGTTTGAACAAAATTTTAAATATGGCGCGCAATTTTTTGACCGTCACACCCGCAGATTCTCCATTGACATGTGACATGATTCGACCATTGTGGTGGTTACATTGTATGGTTGTGGTTTGGTTGAATTTTTTGTGGAACCGCCCAAGAGTCTGGTTGACCCCACCAGACTCGGTGGGTTCAAACACTACCAGTTATGACCGTTACATATGGTAGCACATTTGTGGTGGGCAGGGTTAGCAACACATGGCCCCAACCCAAACCTTACCACTTGTATCACCTTTTAATATGTTGTTCCCAGGGTTATATACAGTGGTATGTTTGGTGAGTGGGGTCCACACCACGTGACCCCTACCCAACCAACATATAACATGTATATGATATGTAGATTGGGGGTGCTGGGGGTGGCAACCGACCACCCAATAATTATAATTATATATATATATATATATATATATATATATATATATATATATATATATATATATATATATATATATATATATATACACAAAGGCCTTTTCAAAAAAAAATTAATTTAAGGGTCATTGGGTGTTTTAAGTAGGAAACAATTTCTCCCGTCCCGATGGCAGGATTCTATGCGCAAGGTATCGGTCAATTTGTAGGACCATTAATCCTAGCCCACATGCCCACTTCTACCAAAAATTTGACTAGCCCTATCTCCGCTATATGAGCTCGAATTGGACTGTCGTTCACATCGTTGGAATCAGGGCAATGAGCACTTTGATCTGGTCCTAGTTCGAGAGGAATTTGACCACTTTGAATTTTGAGATATTATAAACCCTCTTTGACCTCTGAGGGTGTTTGGAGCCCCCTGGATCAAGGTCAAAACTAGAGGGGGTTAGAGTATGTATGCCTTCTTAGACTTAGTAGTCAAAATCACTTCCCTTGTCCCACAAACAAGGGTGTTCTCATACACCAAATCATGACCTTAAAATTGGATAATAATAATAATAATAATACAAAAAAATATAATGCCTTGGGTATTATTTTCTTCGATTTGTCTTTCAACATGAAAATCCACCTGAAACACCATCGCCCTTGAATGCACTGACGAGTGCTATAATCCACCTCAACTCAACTTAAATGCCAAATCCAACAGATAGTTCCATTCTTTCTCAAGTGGTTGGCCACTCATTCCTTGAAAACCAATCAATAGATGTTTATCAATATTGTCGGTACCAAAATAAGTATTGTTTCAATTGATTTATAATATTCCTTTCATTAAATTAGGCATTCAAAGGAAAAGGCTGAAAATATAAAGATTTCTCGTCATATCTCCAACTCAATGTTCAAAGTTAGGAACAATAATGATGTGGAGTGTTTATTATGTATTCTAAATTACTTAAATGTATTTTAATTAATTAATTTATTTTTAAGTTATTTTAGATTTTATTTCAATTTTAATATTAATATTTTAAAAAATAATTATTTCTTCTATATAAATAATTTTTATTTAAAAAAAAAAAAAAAATACTATCTTCATTTTTATCATTACTCTTAATACTGATTTCCATAAATAAAAAATCAAATACATCTCATCACAATTTAATAAAAAAATTATTTTTGAATTACAAATAAATACATTAAATTTATTCTTATACGACACCATACAAATTTTTTATATTGAAATTTGATGATTGCTTTGAATATATATATATATATATAAAATTGTAATTGTAAATATAAATAGAGTTTAAAATTAAGAGTATATATTTGTATATGTATCTCTATATGTAAAATTAAAATTATATATATGTATGGGGTTTAAAGTTTGTGATTTTTCATGGCTTATAAGTTAAGTATGATAGGGATTTGATTTACCTTTGAGGGTATAAATGCTAGAGGATTATATTTCATGTATTGGTTTTTTAAAAGAAAATAAATTATTAATTATTAATTTAGATTAAAAATTATTAAAAAGTTTAATTAAAAAGTTAATAATTAATTTTATAGTTAGATTTTATAATAATATGAATTTATAATTAAGTTAAGGTTAAGTTTTAATTGGTTTGTCCACTCAATAGTTTCTAAATATATTTAAGTTTTTTTCATTCTCTTTAATATTTTTAATCACTACAAAGTTGAACCTTATAATAAACTAAATTTATAATTCCGTTAAGTTTGAGTTTTGAAAATTGGCATTGTCATTCAAGCACTAATATATATAATTATGTTTCTTTCATCCTCTTTAATATCTTTAATCACTATAAAGTTTTAAATTGTTTATCATTCAAAAATTGTTTAGGACATAGCCACCTCTTTTTTCTATAGAAAAATGATGCATAATTTTATTCATTAGATAAGAAGAAAATTATGTTTTTCATATGTGTGGAACACATTGCGAAAGAAAACAGACTAAGGAAATAACAATTTCCATCTAGAAAAATCCCAAAAGGCTATAAACGATCCAACTTAAAATGAAAACCCTAGGGTCCACAAATATGAACCCATCAATAGGCCACCAAATATTACAAAGTAGGCTTTAAAAACCTCAAGAGAAAATATCCAGAAAAAAAGGACATATTAACATCCTCGAAAAGAAACTAGAACTAGGGCACAGGCTTCCCTAGTAGCCAATACATCACGCCCAATATTGGGAGGTAAGAAGAAGGGACACAAAGCCCTCAAAATAAACAACAATGTCCCACGAACCAACGCTAGTGAATAGTAGTTGAGAGATGGAAAGTGGAACCTCCAGCCAGTATGAAGAAAATCCAAAATCCATGGAAAGCTACGACAACTCCAAAATGAGAAACATCAAATGATGCAATTGAAAATCGCACAGGTAGGGAAATCAAACCCAGAAAAATCCCACAGCACCATCCAAACTAGAAGACAAAAAACCATGACAAGGGCCCAAACGATGATGTAAGGGGGTTGATCAACAACACAAACCAATTGTTTCGAGCAACACCCAACCCAAACATGGCAAAGGTACATAGTGAATCACGAACATACAAATTGTAACCACCTCCTCCCACATTTACCTAAGTTCACTGGTCTACGCGGGTAAACATGTGATGGATATTTACTATGATATGAATCAACATCCTAAGTATAGTTAAGGAAGTGGAATTGACAAATCGAAACTTTAATGACCTTCCCCAAGAGCTACAGGACCCCCAAGGCCTAAACCAACCATCCAGGTTCGCAAACCCTGAGTCAGATTTCTTTTTCACTAACCTAAACTCCTAGTCGCATGCGCAATCATGCATCCATGTGACGGTAGGCTTCCAGTCGCATGCATAATCCTACAATCCAGTGACTGTAGTCCCAATTTCCAAGTTATGTGCCTGCAACCGCAAATTTTTTTCCACCTTTTCAGGGTTAGACTCTAGATCACTGCCTAGAACTTGATAAAAATTTCCAAAACAATAAATCACACAAAGAAAAAGCCTCTAACACAAAAATTGATCAAGGACTTGACCTAACCAAGCCTAACCATGACATACATTTCATCAAACACATTGTGAAAATGTAATTTACAAACTATAAATGCATATCTAAACATAGGGGTATCATACTTATCTAAAAATATTCAAGAAGATTTATTTGCTTCTCATAATAGCTGTAATAACATCTATTAGGAGACATGTTAAGAGACATAATTATATTTTGTCATCAAACCATGTTTATAACCAGGATATAACCAGAATAATAATAATGATAGAACAATCACTAAAGCCACATAATAACAAGTATAATTCCTCATATGCAAATCCAACCAAGTCAGGGACTTCCACATACCACTCGTCCATTTATTGGGCTTAACCAAATCTTTCTTTTATCCATTCACCATAATGCCATATTCCAAGCATGAATGTGGGACTCACAACAAAACAACTAGGCTTCCTCAAGTTGTATCTCATATCCCTCCATTACCAGTCAAAGGATTTATGGGCTTGAAGAAAAAACCTACACAACCAGGATTTACAACAATCTCGCCATTATTGGTCAAGGGATTCTAAGGCCTAAAAACATAAACATACACTACCAGGATTTACCACAATCTCGCCAAAACTGATCAAGGGATCACTACACTAGAAAATTTGGCCGAATTTTTGATGGCCACTTCGTCGCTATTCTAACACATAGTCGTCGCATGAGCGACAGTTCGAGGCTGAACAAAATGTGGTTAGCCATTACGTCGCAATTCCGACACTTTTTCTGACGTTTCCAAACAACCGTCACTCTTCTGACGTTTTCTAAACCGTCGCTCTTCTGACATTTGTAAACTGTCGCTATTCTGACGATATGCGGTCCGAAGTTTTGAATGTCGCTCTTCCGACATTTGTAAACTGTCGCTCTTCCGATGTTTGTAAATTGTCGCAATTCCGACGATATGTGGTCTGACGTTTTCAACATCGCTTTTCCGATGCTTATTATAGTGTCGCAATACCGACACTTTCCCAAAGTGTCGCAATACCAATGCTTTGCAAAGGTGTCGCAATACTGACGCCAAGAAGAACTGTCGCAATACCGACGGGCATTTAAAAATTAAAAAAAAATGGAACGTCGCAAGACAGACGAAAAGGGAAAACGTTCACGGTGTCAGAAGACCGACGCTTATAAGGCGTCGGAAGAGTGACACTTACAATGCGTCGGTATACCGACAGCGGTTTCAGTTTAAAAAAAAATGAAACTTTAAAGCACGACATAAAATGGTTATAAAACCCATTTAAAATTATCCTTCATGCGGAATTTTACCTTCGTTCCCTTGCGTCTTAATCCTCATTAAAAGCTCGCATATCAAACGCTTTCCATGTCCAACTTAATGAATCCTAATACTCGGGCATTATAACTTTGGAGGAGAGCATGAGTATTGAAACTGGGTATTGCTTCTCTAGTGAACACTTGATTACTTACTGTAATGGGTTTTACATATTAAAATTTTATTCATACTAAGAGAAGCCAAAATAATAGAGATTAAATTTTCTAGATCCAAACACCCAATTTCCATAAAATCAAGAGAAAATTGGGTTAAAACAATTTAGCAAATTGATATTTCAAAAACTAATGTCAGGAACAAGAACTGTAAGCTACTTAAACCCTAACAAGCACTTTTGAATTGGATGTTCATGGCATGTTGTCCGCCCCATCTTAGTTAGATTGGAATTACACCTTGCAATTTGATAAGAGTTTGTATTTCCTGATGAACAAAATGCAACTTTAATTGCAACAAAAAAAAAGGCAATCCTCTTGCAGAGTCCATAAAGGTGGTAGTTCTATATGGCCAGGCTTCACTTGAACAAACATGTCTGCCATTACATTTTTAGTCTGCTCTGCCACACAGAGCTGAAGAAATGATGAAATGCATGCTCAAGAGTTCAAATTTTTGGGAAAAAACTTGAGAAATTTAAAGAAATTGCACCTAAAATTCTCAGTAACACCTACCTTCATTGGCAATGGAACTTTTCGTACATAGAAACAGTAGTAAAAACGAATAGATGAGAAATAAAGGAAGAAAAATTGGACTCAATTCCTGGCTTGGACCTGCAATATGAGAAATAAAGGCACGTTGACAGGCCATCTCACATATACCTGTCAAGACAATGCAATTTTATGGCAAACAACAGCGCAAGCCACACATCTCAAAACAGAACCCACACAATGCAACATAGCAAGCAAGAATGCTCATCTTGTACAAGGGTAACCCAATAATCACTAGAATGTTATATCGAAATGTAATAAGTTGTGATGGGTTGGCATTGATGAGAACACCCTAACACATTTATTCCATTTCCCAAGGGTATTTCTTTTTTAAGGAGTTGGACTAACAAAATTCGTTTTTATCAAATGTGCTTGCTCAACTTGTTATCCAGATGCCATAGTTCCAATATTAGTAAAGGAAAAATCCTGCAATATATCTGTATTAAGCTTCTAAAATACAGAAGTGGTTGGAATCCAATCTCCTTTAAGGCTAACAATTTGTATTCTCATTCGAAGGGAAAAAATATAATGACAACTTTTGGTGTTCAAGCAGTCACTTAAGATTCTAGAAGTTTGTACTACTAAAGCAAATACATTCTTTCTGCCATAGAGCCTAGGAAAAATTAAAATATTAACACTACAAGCAAGCCTTTCAAACATTTCTCGCCCTACACAAAATCAATCAAAGTCTTCTGGGTTGTTTTCAGAGGTCGAGATGTACACAGGAGGCGGAGACACATACAGGGAAAAAGATTCTGCCAATACCTTCTTCACTTCAGGAAACATCAAGCTTATATATGGTAGCATATCCTTTGGCTCTGTTACTAAAGAACACATGTTTCCAACAATCTGGGCTGCTTTCTTTTTAGTATCTGCACTTCTTTCCCTAAGACCGCGGTGGACTATAGGCACCAACAATGCTAGTGATGGAGCATCAATAGTATTGACAAACGTTGTCTGCAATGATGGTAAGAGATAAAGGAATACAAGATGTTGGTAATAAATAAACAACATCAAATCTCGCAAAAAATGGTATAGAAGGTCTGACACGAAACTTTAAAAAATACCTGCAGAAGAATGTCAAGGGAATGCTTTGTGTATTCATTGGGATATGAGATACTCAAGAGTATTGTTGAAACTAGTGCAAATATTTCAGGGTTCTTTATTACACTACCAACCTGTTGATGCAGTTAGCACCAGTCAAATAACAATTATTTGAATAGAAGAATAAGCAATAAATTTTGAACAAAATAGAGACGATTGGAATTTACACTCGGATACAAGGCATGTTACCTGCTGTAAATCCATCTGAGTAGTGGATTGAACCTTTGGGTGTGTGTCTGTTAAAACCTGTAATGTCCATGACAAAGAATTAGACCACTGAACCAAAAGAATAAGATAATTAGGTAAAACAAAGATTGTGATAGTTTAGAACCCTAAGCAATCTCAAAGTTTACTTCAATATTTCTTCATGGATCTAAACCTCAGTCAGTTTAGGAAAAATTTTTGGAAGACGTTGTGATCGTTGTTGAGGTGCACAGTAAGCCATTTCTCCCAGTAGCTGGACACTTAACTTATGTAACATAATAATGATCAAAATAGAACAATGATCAAATAGTGCAGGTAATACAAGTTCCAGCTAGAGATCAAAACCCAAACCCCTAATTTAGGCAGATTAGTGCCTACGCGCACACACAAATAATATTATTCTTCTAGATGTGTATATAAAAATCTCATGAGTGCCATTAGGGAAAATACTTCATTTGAAAAAATGTTTGCATGTGCTATAGTTAGAAATATGCAGGACTGTACAAGCACACCAAAAATTTAGCCATACAAAAAATAATTGTTTATGCCATAACTGTTGTGTTGTTAAAGGATGCTAGTTATATGAAAAAAACAAGAAAAAAAGATCAATTTTTTCAGTTCCACCACCTGTAGTTAAATAATAAAAGTTTCCTACATCTCCACTAGCTGTTGCATAAGAACAACACTTAAAAAATACTGCCATGTAAAATAATACAAGATAATTGTAATAATGTCCAAAAAATGACCACAAAAGTAGGTAAAAGGGACTAAGATAGCACATCTAGTTCAGGTACAAAGTAGAAGTGTAAAAGAATCTCCTCGAACAACGCTGAAAGCATAAAAATATTAAGGCCTACAAGCAAACAAGAAACTAATTGCTAAATGTCTAGTTATGAGAGACTGTAAGAGAAGAGAATGTGCACAGACAATAAAGATGATTGAGACTAGAAATCTAAGTGCTCAGTAAAACAGAGAGGACGGAGAGGATGTCAAGGCCTGCTATAGGGACAAACAAGGAGGCTTAGATATGGGCTTGCCCTCAGCTTCATCAACCACTGTGAATGGACTGATCCATTGGTGGATGATATCCTACAGGGAGTGACCAATGCTCAAAAGCACCTGCCATATATCATTGGTGGTAACACAAAATAGAGGAAGTCCATTTCTTCTAACAGTCAAGGCCATGGTCATATGGAGTAAAAGAACTTATGGATATGTATCTATCAACAAACATTATAAGATCCAACAGTTAGCAAAATTGGTTGAACATCCACCCAAGGCATAGTTCTGATGGGGAAGGCATTGATCATGGGTTCAAATCAAATTAACTGACTCAGAATAGCTGCCCTCTATCCAGATGTGTCGAGGAAGGAGAGGGGATTACACAAGGATTTCCTTTCAAAACAAAAAGCCATTGCTACTGTAACTGTACAGTACCACAATCAACACTTTGCAGCAATTAACCATGTGCTAATCTATAATTCTAAACTCGAACACATATGCATGAAATAAAATATGAAGTTGTGTCAGATTGCATGAGTGAACGTCAGAGAGTTTGGAAGATTCAAATGGATGACCCTCGCATAAATCTAGCACACCTCAGGACGAAGCCTTAGAATTCTTGCTATAAGAGGAGGGTCCTGTAGCGGAACGTAGAGTCTTGAAGGGTACACTGTGGTACAAGCTACATTGTAGAGGCCAGAGTGAATTAATCATACCTGTGCTAAACTCAAAGACATGAGTCACCAAGAAGTGTAGCATGCCAATGGAGTTGTCCCTAAAGCACAACTGAATGGTGATCCTGCACAAGATTCCAGCAAGATCTAGAGGATCTGATTTTTAGCATTTTAGAACATGATCTGATTTTTAGCATTTTAGATAGTTGTATTATATAGTGTAGCTGAGACATTAAAAGTATCAAATTTCTATGTGATTATAGACTGCATGATTAATTATATTATCTGGTTGCTCAAACTCAGTTAAGATTGAAACTTTGGGACTAAAATGAATTGTTCGTTACATTGTTGACTGGGAAACATATTCTGTATTGAAGTGTTATCTTATGAATTATTGACTATGGCTCTAATAAAGTTGTTACCTGGTGAATTGTTAAGAGGAAAGTGTTGAAAAATACCTAATTGTGTGAGAAACCCTCGGGAAAAATTACCCTAGCACTCTACAATGGTATCAGAGAAAAAGTGATGTAGGGGCATTAGAAACTAGCCAGCAATGTAGGAGGATTGTCCACATGTTGTGGCTAGAAGGGTTCACAATTATTTAAATTTGTAACAGCAAGGTGTCAACACCTTAGCTATTTGTTGCGGTTAGGAGTAGTTCAATAGCTGTAGAAGTCGAATAGTTTTGGTTTTGTTCATCTGTCCAGTTTCTGTTGTCAGAAATTATGTAATTAGGCTTTTATGTTTAAAATAAAAATGGTCCTCAGAGAGGAACTGAGGAGTGATACAATGAAATATATATTGTAACCTCGGACACAGTGAAAGGGGAGATTTTGACAGCGAAAGATTGAATTAAGAAACTGTATTCTCTGTTGAATAAGAATTAGCCTTATTGCCTATCTGTGTGTATGTATCAACATTCTCCGAAGAATGATTCTTTTGAATTGAGAACTCTGTGCATAAATTGAAGAAGAACAATTGCTGTGTTAAATCTCCTGTAGCCCACTCTGTCTGTGCTTGAGTGCTGGTTCTCAGTAATTAATCTGAATGTGTCAAATTGATATAGAACCCCTGTAAGAGGTCGAGAGTGAATCCGTTGGTTGAGTGAGTTTGTAGTGGTTCTCAGCCCAAGTGAGGGATATTGAGCCTTTGTATAAGGTGTCGAGCTCTGTGTGTTGGAACAAAGCTTTATAGGAGTGAAAACCTATAAAAACTAAGGAGTGTAAAAACTACAGTAAACTTGATAAATATGAATTATTAGCCAGTGAAAGAGATAAGAGATGATTACAAATGAGGGATCGCCTGGGCTTTAAATATAGCCTCAAGGTGTCCCTTGGTGAAGAGGCATGATCTTTGATCATGCCCTTTCAGTTTAATAAACTAAGATAACTAAATCTAATTAATAAATAATAATAAAATATTCATAACATTGCCCCTCTCTTAAATATGCTTTGTCCTCAAAGCATATATAATCGATGGACAATGTTGACGAATGTCTGGTTTCCACGAACGGCGAGCTCTTGCTTCCCATATTTTAAAAAAGTCATGGAGCATATTCTCGAGTTCAGTGTGTTGTTGATCTGGATAGTGAAAATATCTGATATCGACAGGGTCGGATCCTGTCTTGATTTCTGGAGACTCTTCATGGCTCCCTTTTGAAGATAACATTTCTAACTGCTGACATTGTACTGTAGATACGATTTGATTTCCTGGGGCTTGGAATCCATACAACTTGTATTTCTGCCCTTTCCACTTAAAACTTATAAACTGCTTCTGATGGTTGGCAGAATAAGTACCTAGAGTTCGTAACCATTGAATTCCTAAGACCACATCTACTCCTCGTAATGGAACGGTGTAGAACGGAGATTCTAAATGAAAGTCTTTAATCTGCAATTTGACTTTATGGCATTTTCCTACTTGTTCAATCTTCTTACCATCGGCCACCATTACCTTCATATTAGGCATGGGAAAAGCAAAGAGGTTGAGTCTTTTGGCCATGGTTGAATCTAGAAAACTGTGCGTGCTGCCTGTGTCTATTAGAACCATTACATTGTTGTTCTTAATGTGTCCTCTTAACCTTAGGGTTTGAGGTTGTAATATGCCTGTCATAGCCGATAAGGACACTTGCGGAATAGTTTCGCCCTCCACTTCTGGAGAGAACTCTAAATTGTCTTCTAATCCTTCTATACACGAATCAGTACTGTTAGTGTCGTTAGTTGCTTCACAACTGTATAGATGTTTTGCTTTTCCATTAGCACATCTGTGCTTAGGGTCCCAGTTTTCACCGCAACGTTTGCACTTGCCCTCTCGTATTCTTTGTTTTTCTAGACTAGATTTTTCGTCTTCACGAGGATGGACAAGGACATATGTTGTGTCAACTACATTTTCAGATTGAGGAAACCGTCGTCTTGAATATACTTTTTCTGGTTTTGATAATCTTTCCAATTTCTTTTCAGCAGCTTTTGCTTTTTGCCTTGCTACTTCTACAGACGTGATTTCATGTAGTTCTAGTTCTTCTTGAATGTGGATTTTAAGTCCCGAGATGTAAGACTGGATTAGACGAGATTCCGACAATCCGGGTACTCGTGTTGCCAAAGTCTCCCATTCTCGCGTGTACTCATCCACATCTCCTTTTTGGCGTAATTTGATAAACGTTGAAAAGAACTTTTCTTATTTTATGCCTTGAAACCTTTTGAAGAATGCATCTTTAAATTTCCTCCAACTGATAGCGAGCGTCGTCTTTTTCCACCACATATACCAATTATATGCTTCTCCTTCCATTTTCATGGAAGCATGTTTAATTTTGTCATCATCACTAGTAATGTCATAAATTTCAAAATATTCTTCTGCCTTATTAAGCCACGCAACGCTATTCTTTTCATTACCATCAAATTTGGGTAGGTCAATCTTGGCTTTGCGCTGATATGCTAATGGTGGAACAAGAAGGGGATATTGATTAGCGAATGCATTCCAAAGTTGCTTATTTTGAAAATCTGCATTACTGTCTTCTTGATGATGTGGGGAATCAGTTTTTTCCTGATGCTCTCCCAAGTTCCCTGAATCTGCGGTACTGTTTTGTTGATTTGGTTCCCTGTTAGGAGATGTTGGGGATTGTGTCTGACCCAACTTATCTATTTTATCATTTAGTTTGTTGAAGAGTTCTTTCATACTGTTCATTGTTTCTGTGGTCTCGTGATGATTTAGCCACATTTGTCTTTCTATGCGGTTTGTTGTATCATGGATTTTTTTTATGTCGTTGGAGTGCCCTGAAACTGTACCTTCCAGATTGACTAATCTTTTTCCGAATTCTTCGGAATTGTTATTGATTTGCTTCACAAGATCTCCTAATTTCTTCTGGAATTCCGCCATCGACATTGACGATGACATCGAGCGTGTATGAGGTGGGGAATACCTTTCTGCCAGTTTTCTCCTCTTTTTTCTATAAAATTAATTAATTAATATTTAATTAATTAACTAAATTTTTTTTGAATTAATTAATTAATTAATATTTAATTAATTAATTAATAATTTTTTTTTTCTAAAACTATATAATTATTATATATATAATTTTAAATTAAAAATTATATAGTATATATAATTTAATTATATAATTGTTATATATATATAATTATTAAATGAAAATTATATATATATATATATATATATATAAATTATATAAATATAATATATATGTATATAATTATCAATCAACTATATGTTATATATTTTATATAGTTAAAAAAAAAACCGTGTGTTTTTTTAAATTGTGCCGCTGTTATGTTTTTACGAATTTTTTTTTTTAAACTGTGCCGCCGAGTCACTGTTCACGAATTTTTTTTAAAACTGTGCCGCCGAGTCACTGTTCACGAATTTTTTTTTTAAATTTATGCTCTTCCGTTGATTCAGGTAAAGAAACGATTCAGGTCTTGTTCTTGAGTGCTATGCTATTTATGTTTGGGTCACAACCCGAATCCCGACCTGAGTTTTCTCTGAAATTTTCCCTCGGACGTATTTGATTCCTCACGTTTGTGCCGCAAAAATGGAATGGAAGAGGCTCTGGCAAAGGCTCTGTGTAAACTTTTTGATCCTCCTGTGGTTTGGTTAGTTAACGTTAATGCACGATGCAACCTGAAAAATAATAGCCTACTCTTCCGTTTTTAAAATCGTTTTTAAAATTATGGTCTTCCGTTGAAAGGGCACGACTCTACTGTGCTCGTTCCGTTTGAAAAAAACCCGCCGTTCTATATCAACACTGCTCGGGATAACACGCCGTTCTATATCACCTGCTCGGGATTTTTTTTAAACGAATCGAGTTTGTTTTCTGTCAGAGGGCCGGCAGAATCTGCAACCTCCACGCGTATTTCGATTTGTTATGGATGCCACCCGCAGTGGGTTAATGAATACTCAATTTGTTATGGAACCCCGATTTGTTGTCGTTTGACCGAATTTTTGTGGTACTGTGACTTATGGATCACGATATGTTGCTTCGCTGGCTTGTATAGTAACGGTGTATCAATTTATTCAACTCTGTATCGATTTATTCAAACGTTGTATGGTATGTTCTAATTGTTATATTTTATCCCAACGTGAATCGATACAAAAATGGCAGCGGAGAAGTTCTTGGCCAATAGAACACGCAGAGATTCAATAAAAATGGTGTAATAAATTGTGCAGAGAATATCCTTCCAGATCTGGAATTTCCTTCGAATTTTTTTTTAACTTGATGATCACACAGATCCAAAGAGCGATGGCTCTGATACCAATGGAGTGTAAAAACTCTGGTAAAACTGATAAATATATATTATTAATGATGAAAAGATGAGATGATTACAATGAGGGATCGCCTAGGCTTTAAATAGCCTCAAGGTGTCCCTTGGCGAAGAGGCATGATCTTTGATCATGCCTTTTCAGTTAATAACCTAAGATAACTAAATCTAATTAATAAATAATAATAAAATATTCATAACATGATACCTGCGCTAAACTCAAAGACACGAGTCACCAAGAAGTGCAACATGCCAATGGAGTTGTCCCTAAAGCACAACTGAATGGTGATCCTGCACAAGATGCCAGCAAGATCTAGAGGATCTGATTTTTAGCATTTTAGAACACGATTTGATTTTTAACTTTTTAGATAGTTGTATTATATAGTGTAGTTGAGACATTAAAAGTATCAAATTTTTGTGCGATTATAGACTGCATGATTAATTATATTATCTGGTTGCTCAAACTCAGTTAAGATTGAAACTTTGTGACTAAAATGAATTGTTCGTTACATTGTTGACTGGGAAACATATTCTGTATTGAAGTGTTATCTTATGAATTACTGACTATGGCTCTAATAAAGTTGTTACCTTGTGAATTGTTAAGAGGAAAATGTTGAAAAATACCTAATTGTGTGAGAAACCCTTGGGAAAAACTACCCTAGCACTCTACAATGGTATCAGAGAAAAAGTGATGCAGGGGCATTAGACACTAGCCAGCAATGTAGGAGGATTGTCCGCATGTTGTGGCTAGAGGGGTTCAAAATTATTTAAATTTGTAACAGCAAGGTGTCAACACCTTAGCTGTCTGTTGCGGTTAGGAGTAGTTCAATAGCTGTAGAAGTCAAATAGTTTTGGTTTTTTTCATCTGTTCAGTTTCTGTCAGAAATTATGTAATTAAGATTTTAGGTTTAGAATAAAAACGGTCCTCAAAGAGGAATCGAGGAGTCATACAGTGAAATATATATCGTAACCCCGGACACAGTGAAAGGGGGGATTTTGACAGTGAAAGATTGAATTAAGAAACTGTATTCTCTATTGAATAAGTATTAGCCTTATTGCCTATCTGTGTGTATGTATCGAAATTCTCCGAAGAATGATTCTTTTGAATTGAGAACTCTGTGCATAAATTGAAGAAGAACAATTGCTGTGTTAAATCTCCTGTAGCCCTCTCTGTCTGTGGTTGAGTGCTGGTTCTCAGTAATTAATATGAATGTGTCAAATTGATATAGAACCCCTGTAAGAGGCCGAGAGTGAGTCCGTTGGTTGAGTGAGTTTGTAGTGGTTCTCATCCCAAGTGAGGGTTATTGAGCCTTTGTATAAGGTGTTGAGCTCTGTGTGTTGGAACAAAGCTTTATAGGAGTGAAAACCTGCCATACTTGCTTTGCCCAAAGAACATTGAACTCTGTCGAAGGTAGAAAACCCTGCCCATCGAAGAAATTAACATGTTTCATCGTTAGTCGAGCGATACTGTTTGAGGCTAGACCCGGAGTTAATGAGACAGAGTTTTTACAAAGAAATGCGTTAACCATAGTAAAACTCCAATCGTGCACTGTTCTAATCCCATAGTGGGTTTCGAAACCCATTACCGCTCACGTCGCGCTACCTTTGGCTCGGAGCGAAACCATTAAAAAAAAAACATGATCCTATTATATGTTGCCACGTCACTGGGGTAATACCGCCCCATCGCGTTTTTTTGACGTGTTAAGGTCCGACGGGCAAATAACGCGAAATTGTTGTGCGTCGTCTGATCTGGAGGCCAAGAGATCTGACGATAATCGTGCGTTCAACTACATGGAAGTTAACTCCAGGTAAAGACCGACAGTTTTGTGTTGATTTAACACTGTTTAATTACGACGAATATTTGGGGCCCGTGAACCACCATACAATATGAATGTTGTGTTAATGTTATAACCCATGGTTAATTGTTATAAGTGTTGTGCATATGTTTAAAGTCGTTGAACCATTGGTTTAACGTTAAGTGATAAGGTCGGAGTATGAAAGTGTTTTGTTATATTATGTTCAAACCTTAGAGAGTGGGTTAAGTTGTGAGTCGGGCTAATACATTCGATAAAATATAAAAAGGGAAGGCTCCAAATATATATTAAGGGCTTTATAAACAAGGGACCAAGGTTATAATACAAAGTATATATATTATAGTCTTGAGCGTGAAAAAAAAATAAAAAAAAATACAAAAGGCTCTATTGTTCGGGGTTTACATAAGGATGGTCAAATACATTCATTAATCAATTTCCAAGAATTTGATAAATGAATCAGAAAGAAGAAAATAAAGTAGACTTCCTTGGTTTGAGTAGAAGCCTGTATTGAGTGAAATTATTGACACAGAGAGAGATCAGCTCTCCTTAGTGCTCGGATTCAAAATTTTGCTGTCAAAAAGTCCTGCCAGTGGAGATGGTATTTGAAAATTTGAAAAATGGAACCAACAAAAGCAATTTTTTGGGAAAACTATGCAGAGTTTTGGGAGCAGCAAGAAAAGTCTTGGAGGACGCTAGAAAAGCAACACGCAGAAAAAATCAGGAAATTAGAAGAATTTAAATGCCATAACATCTAATAAGAACAAAATGGGATGACTTCTGAAATAGTGGCAAGAAAAACAAGTCAAGCGACACTGATCATAAGCTCAAGCTTGAAAAACAAGGTATAAGAAAGGTTGAAGCAAAGACGAAAGCATGGAAATGACTGTATCCCCCTAAACAGGAGGAAAATCCTAAAGAAGACACCATGGCTAGAGGTAGCAGTTCTGAAGGTGTAATAAGTCAATTAAATCTCAGAGAACAGGATGGACTTCCCAAGGAAGGGAATACTCTTTCTGATAGTAACATTCTTCCAATTTCAAATATGCAGGGAGGTAAAGATAATTGTGTCAGCAAGGACTCTCCATACACCTCTTGCAGTGATTCCTTACTACACATCTCAACCTCAATTGCAAGAAAAAAGACCAAACGATCCACTATTAAGAATATTATAGGATCCACTATGAAGTTGCCAAACGATGATGAGCTTAGTGTAACGGACATCAAATTTTATGAAGGGATGCCTTCAGGAAATAAACTATTAATATATTTAGATCATAACACTTGCGTTGAAAAAGTATTAACTATGATGAACGATGGTTTACAAAGGATGCAGTGCCATGTTGCCAACTGAATAATAACAGTGGACAAGAAGCATCTACTTTTAGGTTTTCAAATTTACATGACAAGAAAGTGACAAATGTAGTTGCCAACGGGGGATAGTCTGATGACATTCAGGACCAAACATCCATATGAGAAACTAATGCATTTGATTTGGGCATTAGGAAGACATGTAGCATCTTTCCAACATCTAAACTATCACAGAGAAATCAATCGAAGTTATAGATAAATCCAAAGAAAATGTTTAGTCAACTTATATGAAGAAAACCATCAAATTGGTTCTATGTTCAGAAAGCGAGCAATTGATCTAACTATGTTGTTGCATTGAAATAAAAACCTATGCAAGAAATACGTATCAACAAAAAGGAGTAAGAATTTTGTTGTATATATATTCAAATAATTTCAATGCATCACTAGGATCCCTCTAATCCTTAAGCTCTGTTATTATGATTACAAAGAATTGAATGCTATATGATGCTATATTTATGATCTAAACTCATGTATACAAATGATGAATGTATAAATTTTTGAAGTGTATGTGTCATCAAATGAGGAAAGCCCTTGAAGCTCTTCAATAATATGGTTGGACATAATCATATTTATCAATAATATGTTGATCAAACGAATATCCATAGTCTCATTATGATATCAGTGTAGCATCAATTCATCGTGATCTAATCATGAGAAAACCCTTGATTTTATAACTTAAATGATAAACCCTTGTTTCCCAAATAGATTTATTCCCTAGAGTGACGAGTCTAGCTGATTTGGGCCCTGTCACGACTAGGCCACAATGGCATCCAGCCTAACAGGTGTTTTAAACCAAACAACACCTACACTGTCTATTGACACACAGGAATATGAACAGAAGACAATACACAAGAATAATTGCTTACCGTTAAGCTGCCCTTCTTCTTTGCAGATCTATTGACATCAGCAAGGCGATATTCATGCATAATCCAATTAGTCTTATTTACTTTAGGTGCTTTTTTGACATATAAAACTAGAGCCTTCTTGATTCCAACACGCCTTTTGCTGCCCTTAGCAGTGATGGGTTTATCTGCACTTGTGGCTTTCCAGTATCCTAAGACAGCAACCCTGTTGGGGCGAGAACCATTTGGATACTTCCTGTCCTTGGGAGTGAAGAAATACCACTCCTTTTCTCCAAACAGTGCCTTTTCTGCAAGAATTGGAAACATGTATCAGACCAGAGCAAATACAATTTATAATAACTAAAAGAAAATAGGAATGAAAAACAAGCATTTCGCATTGCAGGAACATGACATGGGCATAAATATGAAAGAACACTATAAAAATATGACAGAAGAAAACCCCTGTCCATATGACAGTCCATACCCATAAATAAAAATGAGATGATTCATTTTGAGATTGAAGGTTGCCATATCAAGCAAAGAGACATATCCAAGTATTAGTCCTAAGACATGGAAGGGCATTCATTTTCAGATTTGGGACATCAAAGAATTCATTTTTGAGAGGTATAGAAAACTCACACACATTTATGTAATGCCCATCTTACACTGGAAAAACCCCAAATTTAACAGATTAGCCTTTACAGGTAGTGTAACCTAAAAAAGGCATGTTCAGCAAGAACCAAACTCAACCAAAGTTGTATGTTTAAAAAGGAACAACATCAAGAAGGACTTGCAACAATACGAAAGATAGGCCTTGCTTCAGATTTTTGTTTGGTCAGATAATATTTTGGAAGTCCTTAGCTCAGTTACTTCAATTTCATTTGAGGATCCAGCATATTCTGCCTCAAGGGATCATTCTCTTACTACTGACAAGATAACATTACAATGAGATAATTTGCGGGTTTTGGGGAAACAATAATTCAAGCTTTTGTTGAAGCGGTGTTTGCACATCTGGAAGGCCTTATCTCCTCAAGTGAAAAATAATTTTGGGGTGATGATGATGAGCGAATTTTGAGTCAAATGGAGGAATTGCATTCTATTTATGAACAGAAAAATAAAAAACAAAGAAAGCACAACAATGATTAACAATTAATCTAAGGGGACAGAACTGGAACAGTTTGCAGATAGTAGTTAAGATCTGCTTAACTTTGAAGATGGGATGAGATGCATTTTATGGAACTACATTACCAAAAAAAAGCAGAGGCATTCATATCTCGAAATTAGCTTGTTGTATTCTTCGCAACGGAGGGAAGGATGTCATGCAGGGGACTCAACTCAAAGGAAACGCTTGTAATCAAGCCGGCCTTTACATTCTTAGTTTCAGACGTAATTGATTCCCGAGAGATTCTTTGTTAGGTCAACACCATTCTTAATATTTATAAACATGCTCGTGGCAATGTGTCAACACAATAGGTGGTTTATCCTATATCTAATAAGCTTAAATTCTTATCAATACATGGTCAAATGGCATTGGGAAAAAAAAAATCCCAAGACGGTGTCAGGTTAATGAAAAGAGAGAAATTTCAATTGTAATGGGATCACTCCGAATGAAATTTAGAAATTTTTTTTGGGTATGTTAAGTCTCACCTCAGCAATTAGTGTACTAATCGATTCAAGCTCCAGTGGGTTTGAGAAAAGGCAAGGATTAATGTATTGAAGGGTTGTTGTGTGAATTTGGGTCCATTTTAATTTTAAATAAATACATCTGAGCATGAAAACTTAGGTGTAAAAAGAGAAGAGTAGTTTTTGCAGAGTGGCACAGCGGAAGTGTTAAATATTGAAAGTTCTGCATCATTAATTTATTATTATTATTATTATTGTGAAGTGGAGGAGCAAGATGTGGGATGGCAAAGAAAAGGTGATTTTGGTGTTGGTGGCCATATAGTTTGGCATCACTGTTTCTTAATTTGATGAGTATCACATTGGAGAAGCGGATATGCTAACTAATGAAAATGGTTTCCATTTTCTGTCCTAAAATAGCAACATTCTTATGCCAAATAGGCCTCAAAACCTTGCATCCAATCACCAGCTAAGGTTGCCGATCATATAACAGAAATGATGAGACTAGTGCAGAAATGATGAGACTAGTGCAGAAATGATCAACTCTCTAATAGTGCTTAGAGAAAACTAAGCACTGACTATATGAGAAATGACCAAGCACTCACTCATATAGTCTCATATGAACAACTTGGTCATTTCTGCAGAAAACTAAGTGATTCCTAAGTTTATCTGAACACTCTACTCACACTTCCCACCCTCTTGATTGGATGATCCCTACAGTGCCTTTGCATTAGAAAGAATTCACTTCCATAGATATTAATGTAGTACCATCATATGATTTGAAGTGAACCTTCCGAGTCATAGGTGGTGAGATCAGACACTGTCTTCTCAAAGTGGAGTGGGAAAATTGAATTGTAACAATGAAACTAGTAGCTTTTAGTTCAGTGGGATGGCACATTGGTGATAAACATGCTATATTGGATGAGATAGATGCTCTTATAGTTTCTGAAATCTAGCATTCACTTCCATAGATTTTAATGGAGTACGATCATAGGTTTTTCTGTGAACCTTCCAAGTCATAAGTGATGAGATCATATACCATCTACTCAAAGTGGAGCGGGACAATTGAATTGCAACAATAAAACTAGTAGCTTTGAGTTCAGTTGGATGACACATTAGTCATAAACATGCAATATTGGATGAGATAGAAGCTCTTATAGTTTATGAAAATGTGGCCCTTGGCCCAAGCCTAAAACCCTGAGGTGGAATATATTTCTGGTAATGAGAGACCGGTCACCTCCATTAAGAAGTTCTATACTTCTCTGTCATTGAGCCTTTGGTTAGTATATAAATGACTTGGGGAGTACTAGTCATCTCAAGTAAGATAGTTTCTGTAACAGGGGATTGAAATGCCAGTGGTAGACTTCAACACATTTATTTGATGCTTATGTGGACACTAGTTTGAATTCCAAGCCAACAAACATTGTTTGTTATACAAGTAGATGAGAGTGAGTAACAGAAGAAATGGCAGTCTAATGAAGAAAAGGTAACTAAGGTATTGGATTAGAATGTTTTTCTTATTTGAGAATAATCATATGATTGACTTGCTATAAAAACTGATGATAGAGATAAATAGTGGTTGTGATTGAAAAAACTATGCCAATAATAGTCAACAAAATTATATAGCCAAAAAGACTTTGTGATGCTTTCAATTAAGGATGCCCCAAACCAACAAACTTCATATATCAATCCAATTATTAGTCCCAACTATGCCCAGAATATGGAGTCATGCTCAATTCATACATATTTTTTTGGTTATAACACAATTTATCTTTGTTGATGGCATCCAAGCTAAGTAACTAAAAACACTCCAGGAGGACCCCTGAAATGTTGTTTGCCAAATCAGAAACAGATTCCAGTGTGTCACTACTTTGAAATGTTGAAAATGTGTTTTGGCGACATTCTGGATTTCTAAAATGTTTTATTACTTTCTTGAAATGCACAAGATTTCTATTCCATCTTGAAATGTTTTACAAATTTTGGAAACATTTCAACAACAACCAACAACTTTTTGGGTAGAAAACTAAGCAACAAATTTAAAACACTTAGGAATCACTAAGCAAAAAACTCTCTATAAATTTTTGTAGATGTTCTATGCTTGATGCAAATTTTTGTTATGTTTATATTATAAAGATAACATCAAGTATAGGTTGATCCTAAAGCTTAAAAGCATTATTTCACTTTTATCCAACAACATCATTATGTTCTATGATTGCAATCCAAGGTTCGGTCAACAATTTTAAAGGATTCCTGTAAACCTCCTCCATCATTTGTTTTGTATCACCCTCAGTTGCCCCCACACACTATCTTAGAGGACATTCTACAAACTTGTTTCTCGCCTATTACAGAGTTCTCTCCTTGAAAGTTTAGATTTGGTGGTCTCTTCTCATTGGTTCACAAGTTACAACCCAGTTCAACATCAGCCCTTGTATATATTCATAAATATAAAATAGTTGTAAACGGAAGAATTGCGAAGGAAGTCCCTATTAGCCTTTTAGTCTTATAACCTACAGGAATGACCTCCAATAGGGACTATGAACCACAACCCATTCTGATTTTACTTTTTGTATGGTAAAGAATTTGCGTAGGCCCTTTATGGAATACAATTCCAGTTGATTAGCTTGAGATCATCTCTCCTTCCTTGGTTACTCTGCCAAGCCCATTGTTAATTACAAAATTCATAGATTGAGTTTTGAAACTCCAACCATTGGATAAGGTGGTAGACAGTACATTCATATTCAATGATACAATGTTTTCAGGACCAGAAATTAGCCTTATAAATAATTTAGTTTCTGCCAGAGGTATATTTTTCCCAAGAACAAAAGAGATTGTAAATATGGTTGTAGAGGGCTTGGTTAGTTTATATGATCAATTTTACTGTATGCATCAGTACCAAGGCCCAAGAGGTAGAGTAGGAGGCTGCCATAGCCCCAATGTCATTGAAATTTCAAGACTAGGCAAGGTCTCGAATTGTTGCGCAACAGAAAAGCATCTCTAACCATTCCATTCTACTCACCATGGACTATCATGGCTAGGAGGAGAAGTCCAAGTCTAAACCTTATTCCTTGGGGAAAATTAGGTCCATGTTATGTCTGCTCATTTTCATTTACAAATATAAATGTGCTACTGTCCTGTAGCAAGGCCACTAGAGGTACTTACAAGCCACAATAAGGCCACAACTGTCTCCAACAAGAACACATAAAGAAGAAGGCTTATAGGTGGGAGGAAGGGTGGATTTGAGCAGGGATAGGTGCCCTAACCAGGGCCGAGTTCTTCAAAAAATACAAATCACATTTTAAGGAATTGGAAGAGAAGTTTGTGGAGAACAGATGTAGGATTGGGTTTGAGTCTTGTGATAGCATTATGTGCTTGATGGTGTGAGGGTCACCTTTATCTAAAAGACCAAAAATGGAGGTTGATACAACAATAGTTAGAGGGATTGTTTGGAGGGTCGTTAGGCATAGTGTAGGAGTGTTCCTTAGCAAGTAGCTCCTGGAATTGAATGTGCAGTAGCATAGGGGGTGTCTCCATAAGTAAGGGAAACATTCATATTGCTGGTTGGTCCATAAGTGCGGTAGGGATAGTTGAGGAGAAACCTCACCCTAGGGTAGTGTTTTCTTCCTTTAAGTGGACAAAAAATAGAAGCAGCCTGTGGGAGAAGTTGATACAATGATGAAGCAATGGGATAAGGGCTAGAAGAGTGCCCTAACTGGTCTTCTAGAAGCGCATAATTCAAGGGAAAGAGGGCAACAACAGAGAGTTGCAGATTGCCTCTTGGATGATGGCTTGAAGGGTGTCCTAGGAGATGACTCCAGGGAAATGGGAAAATCCCCATCTATTGCAAAAGGGATTTCCCGTCCCGAAGAAAAAAATTATAATAGAAAAATCATGAAAAGAAAAGGCTCAAATCTCTCTTCCAGATTGGTGACATGGCACAAGGCCACATGGACCACTGTGATTGGTTGACATAACACATTAGAAGCATGATGTTAGCATCTAAAATATCTAGGACATGTGGCACTCCATGATAAAGACACATGGTGTGTGGATTTGAGTTTTTCAGGTGGTCAAGTGGGTCGAAAATAGGTGAAATGTGGTACCACTAAGAGATTGACATATGTAAATACCGGAGAAGTAAAGCTCATCACCAACCTGAGATTAACAACTTTACATGATGTCACCTATGAAATCATAAATGGAGAAATCATAGTAACAATAAAGTAACCTATGTAACAAGAAAGTCAGATTCATCTTGGGAGTGGTAAATGGAGAAATCATAGTGAACAACAGGAAACATGCAGAGTTGCTTACAATCAAATAGATGAAAAAACACATACAAAAAACCTAGATAATAATCATGAACAAGCTTAATATTGAATTATGAATTGTAAAGGAACTTACAAAATGTGACATTACGAACTTGGTCAAGCGCACAAGCAAAAATATCCTGGACATGACCCTGGTTGACAAGTTGTATTGCTCATGATGCAAGAGGATTTGTACCTGCACTTCCAAGTCAATCAAAATCCATCATTATCTATACAATAAATAAAAGTAATTGATGTAGTATTTTTTACTCTAAGATGCATTCTTATGATAATGTTAGAACATATGTTGAAAATGTCAAAACATACTTGAATAAGCTCCTCTTCATTTCAAGAACAATTTATTGGAGTCGCATGAACTTGGAACAAGCCTCCCACGATCTGAAAGAGTATCAACTAAGTCAACAGTGACTTTTTTGTTGCTACGCTGGATCGAGGGAGGTTTGCTCCAAGATTAAATCGCTCCAATAAATTATTCTCTACTAAACAGGGCCAACCACGTGATGGTGGAAGCTCTTATGGCCCCTCCCCCCCCCCCCTCACATCACTCTCAATTCCCCAATACCCAATCTATATTTTATTTTTTACTTTCATGAGCATAAAAAAAAATATTCAATAACTAATAAAAAAACAATGCAACAAAAAGTACGCAAGGAAACATTGAAATTAGTGCTTGACATAAAAATAGTATGATAAATGAGTTTTTTATATAACGCAAAAAACGTTCCAAGTATGGTAACGTTTGTCTTATAATAATACAATAATTTACATTATCAAATTTTCTTTTTCTTCTTCCTATTTCTAAAGCTCCTAATTACATCATCAATATCATCGTGCTCTGCTCCTGTTTCGTGCCTTTCAACCCGCACTGCTGACCTAGTTGCGTAGTCACAATGTCTGGTCTCATCCAGTGACGGAGCATCGCCTACAAAAACAGATAATATTAAATTTTAATTGTCAGTTTTTAAATATCATTGAACTAGTTCGGTAATATTAATAAAAAAATTGCAATGAGAGTATTTACCTGGTGCACCAGTTGTCGTCGTTGGAACTGTTGCCCTGTCTTCCTCTCTGGTGGTAAGATCCTCAAGGGAAACATTCTCTGTCATTTAAACAAAAAACGTTATAAGGACAACCATCAAGGTATAATTAGAAAAAAATATAAGTGGAAATTAATTACCGTCACAGCCCTCACTGATAGTAGCATTGTCGGCCTGGTCCCCACTACAATGATCAGGTTGCACATGAGGATCATCTACATTTGGCTCTAAAACTGGGTTATTTGCCTCGTCGGTAGTGCTGCTCCCTTGATTTAAACAAAGTTTTTAGACATTAAATTTATGGACGAAAACAAACATATTGAAAGGTTAATGTTTTACCTTATCAGGCATTCTGGATCTTGGGACCTGCCCCAAGCTTCTGCGATGTTCAACTACGGCTTGATAGCCGAAATGGAAAGCGATATTTTTATCTTCCTCTGTATTTTCTGTTCCGAAGTCATCACCCTACATTACATATGATTGTGTATTTTTAATGTTATTTGATAGGATTACAAAAACGTTGGAAGGCGATACAATTAATTATAAGATGTTTAGCTACTTACAATTCTTGCGGCTAATTTCAAGTAGCCGCCCTGGCCTAGCTTGTGATGGCCCTTTTTTTCAATCCTAGCTTTGGTTGCCTTCGAGGTGTCAGGTAACCTATCATCAAAATATTGAAGTCAGATATGACGTAGCACACTTTTATTTTAGACATAGAGAAAATTAAAGCTATTGAATTAAAGTTGTAATTTACCTTGCGGATCTAGTTGGCATTTTTCCTTCTTTCTTTGCCCTTTTCTCTTTTCCGTCATGGATGAGTGCTCTCCACTCACTCTCTGGAACTATGAGAGGACACTCGTATCTAGGGTTAAATTTCAATTGCGTCCTATAGGTGTCCCTGGTATATTTCAAATATTTGCCGGCTACCCGAGCCACCGCTGTTCTGTCAAATATGCTGACCCCAAAAAGGGCTTCTAGATAATCTAGAAGTTCTTTTTTCAGGTTGGAATTCTAGGAATTCCACCATGTGCGTATGGTTGGGCCAAAAATTACCAACGCGTGGCTCTCCAAAAACCTATAGAACTCATTGTTTCCTACACAAAAAAAAAAGATATTATCATTAATTTAAAAATAAAAATCATGATAAATATGTTTTAGATAAAGTACATGAAATAGTTAAAATATTAAAATTTACCTGGGAGTTGTACGTGATTTATAGGGACACCTTCATCGTTCACCAACAACGTGCCATTAATGGTCCCTGTGGAGCTGACACGTGTAGCTCTAGGAAACGCAATAATGTAGTTGGCCATATTAGCCTCATCATTGCCAACACATTCAGCGGTTGGCTGGGTGTCTGCTTTGGCAGGGTGTGTTTCTTGGCTGGCACCTAAAGGAGTAGAAGGTGTACGAGAGGGTTGTTGGGCAATCTCTTGCCCTTGTGTCCCACTACCACCAACACCAGGTTCAGAAAATGCCAGAAAACGCTACATACAAAAGAATTTTTTGTTAGTTTAGTCAATGTAAAAATTAAAAATCAAACTATCACAATTCATCTCATGCAGAACAAAAAAAATATCCTTTTGATTTTTTATTATTACCTGATATGTTTCTAGTTGGGTCATAAGTTGTTTTATCCTCTCTTCTGTTTCAGGTGTTTGAGGCGCGTCTATCAAAGTATCAAATTTCGACCTTGCTTTTCGCGCCTTTTTTCGCAGCAAGAGCAATGGAGATAGGGATGAAGAAAGCTCTTCCTCATAGAGGGAATCATCAGGCGTACCATGGCCAGGTGTCTGCATATTTGAACAAAATTAATATTATTTCAATTATGTAAATAACTAAAATACCTGAAGATAGAGAAATGCTGGCACTTTACATGTTCTTCTGCTCGCCTCTTTCCGCGATCATCCCGTCTCGGGGTTGTTCCTGCACTGCTCTGATCAGTATGCCACATTGCAATAAAATTATAAATGTAAAAACTTGAAAACAATATCTAACTTGAAAACACAAAATGAAAACTGAAATAATTTCTAATAAGACACTAGAAGATAGAGTTAGAGTTTCAAATATGCCTTGCATTGAATTCAGTCCTGGAAACATGTCATTGCACATTAAGGCACCCAAACAAGAGACGAGTTGACAATGAGACTAAACTGTGTTATTTGTAGTGAAATTTTAAAATCTCAAAAGGTATATTAATTATCGAAACAAATCAGCTTCATAATTTCAATATTATTAAGTCTTTTGTGTATAAATCACAAAAAAATTGAAACAAAACACTAGAAAAGCAACAACATAATCACATTCTGCTATAGCAGTGATCTGACCTCTAAAGTAGACTTTCTACTAGTTTCATCAGTACCATACAAACAGTGGAAATGAACACAAGATACAACCACAGATGTGTAGTTATCCGCAAAACCATCCACCCGCCAACCTCCTCTAGTAACCTACACTAGAAATAGATGTATGGGGTATTTTTATAAGGGGTTCCTCAAAAACATCCGCTAGAGGTTATTTTCCTTGTAGTGATTCTAGCCTATCACATCCAACCAATTTAAATTAATTGAAACTTTGAAATTCATAAAATATACTCTCCATTTTCACAACACAAGAATTTTGACAGAGTCCTTTTCAAATTTTTGAAAACCCGTGCCTCTTAGAATATGTTGTTGTAGAAAAATTGAGAGTTAAATCAAATGATTTGTGTTGACTACTTCACAACAATATCAATCGATCAACGAACTTTTTAGTAACATAGATGTCATGATCTATAATGAGGTGGAGGAGGAAGTGTAGAAGTGAGAGTGTAAATGGCCATGAATAAATGTTAGTGATCCTCAATTTGGATATGGACAAATTTGTTGTGGTATTCAAGAAAGCAGTGAATGATTGGGAGACTGCTATTAAAGAAATTGTAAATATACAAGTGTTATAAAGTGGCAAGGTTTCCCTTCCCAGGATCCTCTGGAAAAATACAAAGGTGATCGAAGCTAAAAAATAGTGTGTGTGGGGCTAAGCGCTACATCACCTGACTAGCTTGTTCAGGGCTTCTCCTCCATAGGTTGAATATAACAAGGCTCGTTGGTTTCCCTTCATTCCACATTTTTAGCTAGAGTCAAGAGATAAACTCTTGAAACCTTGAAACCCTCCTCTTTTCTTAATTTGAATAACTCTTGCTTCAGGAAAAGGGTCCAACTATCCTAGAACTTGGCATTACAGACTTGTATTGTAACTTCGTTGGTTGTAATTGAATCAGCTAATTCAATAGAAAATAGATAGGAATGGGTTGACTACTGTTTGTAAATCGAGATGACAGCTACAGTCATTGTCTGTGGGTTTTTTTGTAGCATTTTCTTGTCAAAAGGATCCAGTTTTTTTGTTTGATAGCTTCCTTATGGTCACTCCGACATAGGAAGTGGACATCCAAACCAATAATTGCAAAAATGCCAATGAGAATGAATGCAACAACAAGAATATATGTGCATTGAGTGTTGTTAGCATGCTAACTGAGGGAAGTACAAAGAATAACGCACTTAGATGCAGACAGTCACATAAATATCTTTTAGGGAAATCTGCTTCTGCCAAGAAATCCAAAAAAGAGAGAATTCAAGGAATGGTCCAACTTCTGAGAAATATAATCTCTGGTGAAGATTACATGGACACTGCTGTTGTCCTTAATAAGACTATTAGATATGTTAAACCTCTCCAAGTAAAAGTGAACATATTGAAGGCTAATCAGTAGGAAAAGGTGAACTCGGTTTGACCCCAGTGTGACTAGGTGTCTCTTGCAGAACTCCCAAGATATAATGAGAAAGTGGATGCTGCCTAAAAAGCACGAAGATGGCTTCGCCAACTTAAAATAAAAATATAAATTCTCTTGCATACTTGTCTACATTCAATGATAGCTATAGCCATATTTTGATCTAATCCTAGTTTTAAGCATGCTAGAGATTGAGGTTTAGCATTAGCTATACTTATATCCACATGGCTAACTTATTTGGCCCTTATGCTGAATGTATAACTCCTGTCAAGGGAGATGTATCATCCATGCCATGTGGAAATTGTGCCAATGTTTGGGGTGGTGATTGTGCTGATAAATTATCACAAATTAGATTTCTTGATACTTTCCAATTACAAGCACCTGATTATTACAATAGTATGTTCATGTGTGACTATAATATGAACATATGTGGGTTTAATTTTCACCTTGCACTAGTATAGAACTTTCCAGAGATTTTTCTCGACAATGGCAAGGCAAAGAAAGAGACCAACCCTAAAAACATGGCCATGGAGAAAAACGCAATTTCTGAAGTACTGACTGCATGAACATCAAGCCTCTGGGATGTTAATTTTCCATGGTACAGGGAAACTATTCCCTCATCTTTTACAACTATGCAAAATATGGGATTGAGTCAATTGTGCATGATAGCCCTGGACAACTATGGGGGTGAGTTTATTGATTGTCCTGTGGTTGAAAATGAAGATGCAATTCGTGTGAGCTGTGATGTATTAAGCAAAGAAAACTTTGGATATTCTCAAACTCATCTACATGAAAACACTGCAGACTTAGACGCTCTTTTGAGTTCTGATGAAGAGGAGAGTAGCACTGGTCACTCACCAAGTGAATATAGTGGAAATAAAAAGGCATGTACAAAAGTTAGGGATGATACTAGTGCTGGGATTTATGCCAAGAAAACATGTATTAATCAACAGGAACATAAAGAAGAGGAGGTAGAATTTGGACCTACTATTATTGAAGAATCGGTTGGCGAGTCTAGCATAAATGACAACTGTTTTTTGTTTGATAACTCCCTTCTGGTCACTCCGACCCAGGAAGTGGACATCCAAACCAAGAATTGCAAAAATTCCAACGAGAATGAATGAAACAACAAGAATATCTATGCATTGAGTGTTGTTAGCATGCTGACTGAGGGAAGTACAAAGAATAGCGCACTTAGATGCAGATAGTCACATAAATCTCTTTCAGGGAAATCTGCTTCTGCCAAGAAATCCAAAAAAGAGAGAATTAAAGGAATGGTCCAAATTCTGAGAAATATATTCTCTGGTGAATATTACATGGACACTACTGTTGTCCTTAATAAGGCTATTAGATATGTTAAATCTCTCCAGGTAAAAGTGAACATATTGGAGGCTAATCAGTAGGAAAAGGTGAACTGGGTTTGACCCGAGTGTGACTAGGTGTCTCTTGCAGAACTCCCAAGATATAATGAGAAAGTGGATGCTGCCTAAAAAGCATGAAGATGGCTTCGCCAGCTTAAAATAAAAATAGAAATTCTCTCGCATACTTGTCTACATTCAATGATAGTTGTAGCCAGATTTTGATTTGATCCTAGTTTTAAGGCGCTAAATATTGGTGTGTTGTGGTTTGGTTTCATATATATATTGAACTTACAAATTGTAGGGTTTTTAGTCATAGAAATCCCTCTTTTTAATGTATATTTCACCCATCCTTACTGAAGCTCTGGTGGTATTGTATTGAGTGTGTATGGAATATATGATATTTGTCGAAGCATGTCTTTCTTGGTCTTCTTTTCTGATGGATCTATCAAATTCGGATGATGACTGCATGTGCTTAATATTGTTTGAAGGAAAATGGTAGGAAATGGTGATAGATTTTTCTTCTTTTAAAGACCAAATTGTGATGATGGAAATCAACTGCCAAATTTTATGGAAAGCATGCTGGAGACTGAGGTTTGGGGAATTCGTTATGTATTACATTGAATTTTATTAAAAACAAAACTAAATCTACAGGCATGCCCTATTCAAGGAAAACGAGCAACCCAATTTATTGCTCTGTTTCAAATCCTGGGCATTCTAAATGGTAAAATCAATTTTCAAAATCTAGCAAAATTATGTTTGGCCATACCATTTTTCCTACTGATGGAGGAAGGGCCTGCTTTCTGGATTTTCTTGTGCGACGGGCAGTTCTTTGCAGCAAGGGTCTGCTTTCTCGAGTTTCTTGCGCGACGGGCGGTTCTTTGCAACAAGGGCCTGCTTTCTGGAGTTTCTTGCACGACAGGCGGTTCTTTGTAATAGGAGGCGTATATCCAGTAGGGTTTGAGTCAATTATAAAAGGCAAGGAGATGTAGTACTGATCTACAAAGGCGTATATCCAGTAGGGTTTGAGTCGATTAGAAAAGGAAAGGAGCTATAGTACTGATTACATGTAGGGTAGCTATAGTGATTAATGTAAAATTTTGAAAGGCCCACCATGATTAATCCGAATTTTTTGTAATTCGTTTGAAATTCCTATTAAAACCATAGTTTATGGCGGTAATGCTCCACCATATAAATAGGTATTAAAACCTTTCAAATGCCAACTTAGGTTTGATTTAAAAATGGCATATAATTTTAGTTTAGTTTGTACAATAGTAAGGCCATTATTTATTGGTCTGAAATAATAAACAACATGCAACAAACCCACATAATTAGTAAACTATTTAAAGACAATAATTCCTACATATTAAAATATACAGTTATGACATACCAGCTCATACTCGAACATAACATCTGTATCAGTATTCTTCTTTTGTATATTCTTGATCTTCATCCAACTGATCGACATCTATACTAACATTTGATTCAGAAATGGTGTTGAAATGATCAACCATGTCATCATCATCATCAATTATGTCATTTTCAATAATATCCTCATCGACATCATCATCAATAATTGTTGCCTCATCTCCTATGCCTGGTTCATCTTCTAATATATCTTCTTCGTCTGTCAATGCATCTTCCTGCTCATCTGCCACTGCATCATCTTCTTCTTGATCAATATCATCTTCTTCCTCTACAGTATACTCTACTGGCCTTCCTCTTGGATCATATATAATAGCAAATGACCATTCCTTCTCACCTGGAACCTCTGAGTAAAAGACTTGTTCGCATTGGCTTGGAAAAACATAGCGATCTTTTCCTGCTTCAAACTGTGATGTTTTAACCATTGGAAATCCATTGTCATGTTGAATAAGTGTTCTATCATCATCACGTACATTCATTCGTAGCCTATACCATTTGACGTCGAACAAAAATATTTTGAAGGAATTAAAGTCACACTCAACTATATCATCTAAAAACCCATAATATCTATTTTCAGATTCTCGAGGATGTCTGTCACTCCTGGAGGAAACATTAGTGACCTGGAATACTGCAGTTATCCCACTATCAGAATTTTTCCTGTTATCATCCAACTGTTTAACGTGAAATTTACGACCATTGCACCACATAGCCTTGTGGTGTTTCAACTGCAATATGCCAAACATGAAAAACATGCATTCTCAATTAATAATTAATCATATAATTTACACAGCATGAAAATTAACTGAAAAATCAAACTTGTTGTCACATTATAAATATAGTAT
The DNA here is from genome assembly GCA_034641835.2 of Pinus albicaulis. NCBI lineage: Eukaryota > Viridiplantae > Streptophyta > Pinopsida > Pinales > Pinaceae > Pinus > Pinus albicaulis. The sequence continues at coordinate 284,084,089 of CM076584.1, read as the reverse complement.
AAAATAAGTAATGAATAAAATAAGTGAATTAATTGTGTACCTTTCTATATTTCAAACCATATGCTAAATCGATTTCCCTGTCCATAACGTTTCCATCTCCACTACGATACGCTTCCCTAATCAATTCAGACAGTAGTTTCCATGATAACCTACCATCGTTATGTGATTTACATGTTTCAATCCATTCACTCATCCACTCAAGATTGTTTACAATGTATAAAAGTAGTGCCTCATAATCTTGAGCACCTGAATAAAAAAACAATAATTCACCAATATTAATAAATATTACTTATAACCAAGGTAAATTATATTAATTAATAAACTATGAAAGAATAAGACCTAAATGAATATAATGATCATATACATGATGTAAAAAAATGAAACATTATATGTATTATACATAATAAATATTTTACCTCTCACTTTCTTCATTCTACCTTTTCCCAACAGGTGCTCCACTTCAAATTTTTTGATGGAGTTCACATCCCAAATGCAATCCACCGCCTTCATGGCTGGCGCAGCTAATATAGGAAGATAATGACTAATATACACCATGGATTCATATACCACATATCCCTCCACCATAGAACCCTCAGGCCGTGCTCTTTGTCTAACCAAAGCCTTCAAGGATTTCAGGTGCCTCTCGACCATCCACATTGACCTTGTGTGTATTGGTCCACACATTTCAATCTCCTCAACTTGGTGTATCAAGTAGTGTTCTTGTGCATTGAAAAATGTTGGAGGTAGATACTTTTGCATTTCACACATTAGCTGAGGAATTTCTCTCTTCCAATACTTTATTTCATCTTGATGGATTTCTTTCAATGAAAACCATCTGCAAATCATTATGCAAGGTTATTTCAATGAAACATAATATATATTTCATTACAAGTAAATTAATACATCATTTCATTAAGTACAAAAAGAAATTGTAGCAATTAGATTTTGCGTATAAATCAAAACTACCTACCTCATGTATTTACTAAGACCATATATAACTTGTTTGACATTGTTGTCGAAGTCGTTTGGGAGAGATATAGGTAGAACATACTATAACAATAAAAAATGAATTGTTATTGGTTTCCAAATTAAACAGAAAAAAGGAAAATTTAAAATATGTATTCAAGAAATAACAAACAAAAACGTATACCAAAAAAATTACCTTAATAAAGGTATGCCAATCATGTGTTTTCACCCCACTGAAGTCACCTTTCTTCGTTAAGATATTACTTATGTTTGAAGCAAAACCTGTTGGAAATTTAATTCTTCTAACGACCTCTTTTACATCATTGCTTTGTTGTTCTGTTAATAACCATGGAATATTATTATAATTTCGACCTCCATTGTTATTTGATCTGTCGATCACACTTTTCATTGCATGATTCGAATTCTCAATGTCAGCACAAATTTTGTCAATTTTATCTCTATCATGTGCACCATCTATGGTTCGCCATAACATTTCTGTCACATTCTTCCCAACATGCATTGTATCAAACAAATGAGCTATTTTTAGGTCCTCATAGTAGGGCAACCTCACGAATTGAGAAGGATAACATTTCATTCCAGGTGGAAGTACAATATTAGTACCTTCACCGCGACGATGACCTTGATATCAAAGAATAAAATAAATCAGAACAATAATTATAAAATACAATAAAATAAATTCATTAGTTAAAACAAAAATTCCAAACATTACATAAACAATTTATATATATATATACACACACACAAATTACGTACCAACTGCTTGACGATTATTAATTTTGTTATATTCCAAATTCCACAATTGAGGTGTCATTCTTTGTGGTTTTAATCCATCTTCTTCTTTATGATTAAAAATATGTTTTTTAGTAGTACGATACTTATGGTTCCTAGAGAGGAAGTGCCTAAACACATCAAACACCATCTTTCTTAAGTCTGGTGAATGATGATACTTCATCTTAGGGCCACAAACTGGACATGCAAATCTACCCTTTGTTTGAAGACCTGCAATAGATGGATCAATAACAATTATACTATGAGATCATTTTTAAAACATGCAATATGGTATATCTAATTTAGATAATTATGTATTATATTAAAGTGCAACGAAATATTACATACCACAAACATGTGTTAGTCCTGGGGCATCATGAATTATCCATACAAGCATTCCACGACATTGAAATCTCTTCTGCTTGATTGGTTTAGTGATGTCATACATAGTGATGCCATGCCATAACTGTATTAGCTCATTGATGAGAGGCTCAATATATACATTCATATCTTTGACCTGGTACTTACCTAATTGTTCAAAGTTATGGTACATAATAATTACGCATTATGATAGTGAAATTTATTGGTCATTGTAACATTATTCACTGTAGACTATCCTAGTCACATACTATTTGAATCACAAATACATAATCTCTTCCACTCAGATCAATCTCAGATCACTGCTAATATTATGGAAATACATCCAAGTTTGATATAACACATCAAATCATCATACACATTAACACAGTATGTATGGGGAAAGTTTATAGCTGAAAACCCCGCAGCTATTGTGTATATTATAATGGAGAAATCAAGTAACAAACTCAGTACAATACTCCTCACAAGTACTCAGTACTTTCTCATACAGTTACTCACAATCTAGCTCAGTTTTGAACAGGTTACTGGTTCAAAACTCACCGCCAATTGCCTTGCCTCTATTGTGTGTTTCAATGCTATGGGATGGCCTCTTTATATAGATAAACCACCAGCGTGAACTGCGCAATCCTCATGGGATTACTCCACCTATCTGTGTGTTGCAAATAGCAACAGTATAATCACAACTGATAGCTAACTCCACCCTTTCATCTATCTCTTTCACTGGTCTCCACTAAACTGATCATGCACTGTAGTGAACTGATGTGTTCTTGAGTTGAATAATGAGTTATTAATTAATGAATTAAATAATATTTAATTCACTCCACTCATAACTAATTGATTATCTAGTTAAACTAATCTCAACTAGTTCAACTAAAATAAACAGAACACAACTCCACTATCTGTCTCATTAACTCCTCCAAACTTCTGTCACTGAAGTCCAACTGAAGTCAACCATGTATGATGCCATCAAACCCTTGGGAACCACGTGATTCCTCTGTCATATGCATGAGCCACCTCTGCAGCTCGAACTGAAGTGCTCGAAGAGAGTAAACTGAAGTTTATAGTCCAAATATTATTAAGGGTAAATAATATTTGACTTCCATATTTTTAGGAGAGGCAGTCTAAAAATAGCCTTCGACCTCTTCGACCTAAAAAATAGAGTCTCATCTATTTTTATCAACATGACCAATGCTCCAAGAATCTCAAACTGGAATCCCCGAACCATGCTCCATATGTCTAAAAATAGACATAGTTTAAAAGGATTTTGCGCTGGTACCTTCCTCATGGGCCCACGCTTAGTGAAGGCAACTTCATCACCAAGTCGCTCCATCATCTTGCTTAATTAAGCATGATATGTATATGTATAAGTAAATAAAATGTAATATATATTGTACAAACAACGAGAGAAATGAAAATGTTATATACAAAAATAATGTATCAAATACCTAGAATAATCATATCAATAATATATGCTCCCTCCTTTATTGACATCCAAGGAGGAATGCTGGGTCATTAAGGGCAAAAATAGGCCACACCTATGGTGAGATTCAAGCTGAATGGATTAACACCATCAACTGCTAATGAAAGCCTGACATTACGAGGTTCATTTTAAAATCTACATATTTTTCCTCGATTTATCTAAATGAAGAACCATCTTCAGGCATTCGAAGAACACCATCTCCACTTCTATTCTTTGAATGGTAATCCATAAACTATGCTATGCTCTTACACCTGAACATTCACTGCAAACGTGGAATTATGGGAATATGACGAAGAACCTTTTGAGGCACCTTTTTGGTTAGTTGATCTGTTCGATATCTACTGGTACCACATTTCGGACATTCTGTTTTCAACGCATGTTCTCCGTAATATATAATATGATCTTTAGGACATGCATCTATAGTGTTATATTCCATTCCAAATTGTTTCATAATAGCACGTAGATCTCGATATGTTCGAGGTAAAGTATTTGGCGATGGTAACAAATATTCACCCAACAATCTACAGCATAAACAAAAACTAGTTAATGTAAAGATTATTAATCATATATATATATATATATATATATATATATATATATATAAGTATTGAATTATTATTTTACACATTTATTACAACTAAAAAAAGGGAAAATAATCAAAATTTACATATATGTGATCATATATACATATTTCATACCTTAGGAGTTGTGTCATACATCTGTTCGACAAATTATTCATAACCTTTAAGTTCACTAGCAACAATGTAGCAGAGAGAAGAGTTGCATTTGAGTGTTCAAAAAGTCGTTCACTTGACCTTTTAATTAGAGGTACATCATAAATACCGTCACTATCTCCACCATCATCATCTGACTCACCATACAAGTCTTGGAGCATTTGATTTGTCCCATCATTAATGTGAATTGTCTCATTATTGTCATCATGATCTACCTCCATGGGATCATTAAAATTACCTTCATCATTCGCTTCATGTTCTTCACCTTGTACAACATCATTTCCAATACTAATATTTGCTGCAATATTCTCTTGTACTGGTGCAACATCATCTAATCTACTACTATTTAGTTGTGGAAGCTGGTTGATCATCTCGTGTTAGCAATCAAGGCTTTATGAAAATTACAAACATTAGTGTGCATATAAAAAATATTAAAATAATATAAAATTTTACGATATAATCAAAATGAAGATAGATAATGAAGATAGATAATTAATTACCACGGGACGATAGTCATTCGATCCACCATCAATGTGCCCATATTTCCTACAATGCATTATTGCTGTTGCTATTAAAACTCTAACATTATTTCTCATACAACATTTTTTGCAAGGGCAATAAACTCTACCATCACCCCTTTCACCCTTTTGAATTTTTTTTCCACCTCTAATGTTTTCTTCCATTGATGAAAATTATCCTATAAAGAAAATAATAATTATATTTAGCAATTATCTCTCTCAATGGTGTAGAAAACCCAAGACATGTTGAACTCAATGGGAGCTCAATAAGCAAAAAGAAAATAAAAGTGGGCTTTTTACAAATTGTGGGCTTTTTACAAAATTGTGGGCTTTTTACAAATTGTTTATATTTTTAATAAAATTGCGGGCTTTTTACTCCCAATAAAAAAGTGTATATCAATTTTATATTTAATATAAAATTGTTTATATTTTTAATAAAATTGTGGGCTTTTTACAAATTGTTTATATTTTTAATAAAATTGTGGGCTTTTTACTCCGTCGAGCGCCTGGCTCAGCACCTACACTAATCACCACAGGATCGAGGTGAAGAACCACAAGCTAAACCAAAACCAAATCCAAGTCATGAGGGGAGGGGCTGAGCGCATGCGTTGAGGCCCAATTGATTGTATGAGTGTGCATAGCCTTGGGCTCGTAATCGAAACATGTAAAACCTCAACTCGTATATAAACACCAATATCGCTTATACGCTTGGTGAATGTGGGATTATCCCACCGGACACCCTTGCCACCAACCGTCACAAGAGCGACACTCTGCCACCAACCATCGAAAGAGCGACACATTGCCACCAACCATCGCAAGAGTGACACTTTTCCACCAACCGTCGCAAGAGAGACACATCACCTAACCGTCGCAAGAGCGACACTTTTCCACCAACCATCGCAAGAGTGACACTTTGCCACCAACTGTCGCAATAGGGACACATTCTTCTAAATGTCGCAATAGCGACACCTTCCTCTAAACGTCGCAATAGTGACACCTTGTCTCTGTAACATCCCAATAACGACATACGTCAGAAATCCGTCACAATTACGATGCTATTTTTCAAACGTCGCAAGACCGACACTTGCCTCTAAGTGTCGGTATTGCGACACTTGTCTCTAAACGTCGGTATAGCGACAGTTTCGTGCGGGATTTGAAAAAGTTGAAAAAAATTGGGGAAATTTTTGACATTTGGTCAAAAGTGTCGGAACCAAGTGTTGGAATTTCCGCCAAATGTACTAGTTGATGCTCCTGGTCAAATGTATTCAATTTACTAATTACTCCATGGTTCCAAACATTATGTTGCAACCACCCACTTTGTTTTCCTCGCCAATTTGATGTTGTCATAGATCTCCTAGATCCCATACTTTACATTGAAGTTTTCCATCCATCCATTGGCTTTCATCTATTTGTCTCCATTGTGGTTCTGTTGTGGGATCTAATCTCTCTGGGTCCCACATCTTTGCTTTTTGTTGTTTCTCCCCTTCTCTATTGATGAAATATCTTACAGTCAACTTCATGCTATCAATTTTCACCACCTATCTTCTATTATACCATTGCTCAAGCATTTTTTTCATTGGAATTTCCAACTTATTCAACTCAATGTCTAGCTCATGTTGAGCCCAACTACTTAATTGTGATAGTATTTCAAAACAAATTGTGGCTTCAACTACCATTTCTTCATCCCCATCATTCTTTTCAGCTAGCATTTCAGTGTTTTTTATTTTTTATTTTGTGGGTTTTCTTTCCCATTGAGAGATCTTCCTCATAAGTAATCCATCAAGTGTAGTCTTTGTGACTATTGTGGAATATTTTAGAATTATTTAGGAAGAATTTACCTTCTTGACCCTCATTATATTTCTTGGGGAATGTGACTCCTCTTTGGTTCCATAGTTTTGGTTTTATTCTTATTTATAGAAGTTGGTACATCATTTTTTTTTCATGAGCTTGTTTATTTGTTGATGTTATGGGCTTTCCACAGTTCCGTGCTCTCTTTTTTTGTCCACTTGCCTTGTGAAAGCAATATTTTGGAGCCAACCCAATTCTCCTACTTGTTTTCACCTTCAAATCCATGTATTCTTCCTTGGATACTTTTTTAATTAGCATCAATACCTTGCTCCATGTCCAACACATCCTCCTACAGGGATATGCTATCGTTATTACTCACTTGTGTTTGTAAACATTTTATGGCTTCAATTGTCATCCCACTATCCAGTATCTACTCCAAGATGTATAAAACACTTGGTTTACTCTTCCATGGTTGTTTCAAGGGAGATAATCCTTCTTTCATCTTATTACCACCTTTTGGTTGTCCTTTTCCATTATACTTCACTACGAATTCTACTCTTCTTGCAATCTTCAGCTTTGGGAATTTGCTTGACAACTGAGTGAAAACTACCTCCTCTTGATGTTCCTTGTACCATTGCTTGGGTACCTACATCCACAAATATTTCTATTGAACCAAAATATTTAATTGCAACAATAATATAAGCATCTTTGGCCTCTTGACTACAACTTTGTGTAGCAATTTCCAAGCTAATATTCAAACATTGGAGCAACCACTCCTAAAACAACATGGAATAGAGAAGTTTCTCTTCTCCTCTCTCTCTCTTGGGACAAAAATCCCTTCTTGTAGGTGCTCACTCATGGCTACATTATCTTCAATATATATTTCTTGGCTTCATTTGAGGGGTAATCTTTCCTCCTTCCTTTTCATATCAGAATCTTGATTATGTCTTTCATCTCTCACATGGCTACTAGGTGTCATGGTCACTCTTGACAACTTCTTGTATGTCATTCCTCATTGTTTGACTTCGAGGAACAATTTTATTTCTCCTTTCTTCTACCTTTGAGAAACTTGCTTATGAGAAGTCATCTCGTCCTTCCTTGAGGATTTGCCATCATCTGCTACCTTAAATGGGCTTACTTGGATCAAATCAGTTCTCCCATTCTCATTTTGGACCATTTTTTCATTCTCCTCCCCTACGAAACCTGCATTCACATAAAATCCTCAAGTTTTAAAAAACAAAAGGTTGTTTAAAATCAATTTTCCCTGTTGATTTCTCATGATACTTTCACTTTGTGTCTCATCATCATATTTTTTTTGTAGCTCCCTTTGCTACTATAGACATTGCATAAAATTTTCAAGACTCTTAAACATACTCTTATTATCCTCATCCTCTTCTCCCTCTAGTTCACAAGTACGAACTACTCCAACTTCAAACTTCACTACTCTAAGCTCTTCCTTTCTTAAAGAAGCATTTGTAGGTGCTTCATCTTCTTCCCTATATTTTTAGGGATCTTATTCTTGAAATTTTTTCTTATGATAGGAAATCTATGCTTTTGGTCTTCCTTCTCCCTCTCTTGCAGTAACATACTTATCTCACTATACCATTCCTTCAACTCAACAATCTCTCTGTCAAACTCTACTTGTTTTAAATCTCTTCTCCTGGAGCCTACTACTTTGACATCCTTCTTATGGCTTCCTGCCTTGGAATATTTACCATTATTCTTGTGTATTTTCACTAAACTCTTCATATGACCATCAATGGTCATATTATTGAGCTTCTCCATGTTCTCTTGTGGGCGAAAACTCATCCCTGTAACAAGTATACTCTCACTTGTTATCTGAAAACCTCACCTCCACTTGTCTGTTGGTATTCTTATGGCTCCCTCCTCTATAACCTCTCGAGAAGCCTTTGCTCCTCTCTGTATTTTTCACCTTGCTCACTTCTTAAAGTTATCTCCTCTTGAGCACCTCCTCTATCCCGTTCACTCTTCAACGACAACTGGGTTTTCTTATTTTATTTCATCCTTTCTTGCTACAAGGATTCTCTTCCCGTTCTCTTGGGAACTTTTTTGGTTCTCTACAACTATTTTTGGTTGTAGTTATGCCATCCACATTGTTTCTACCTACAATTATCAATTTTCCTGGTAAAATTATATAAACTTAATGACTAGTTACTTGTCAGTGTTTCCTTCACTTTTGAGATATTTGTATCTTAGGTCTCTTCCCGCTCTACACTTGGTTGGTATTTCTCCTTCTTCTTCTAGCTCTACTCTTTACTGAAAAATTAGTTAAATTTTGAGGTCAGAAATGGACCTCAAAACAAAAATTTAAAACAAATATAAACTTTATAAGAACTAATGAGATTCAATATGATGATGTCAACCATGGGGGATGATTCACCATTTTTAGGATAAAGATTAAAAATAAAAAAACTTGTATTTTCAACTTATCTCCCTACGATTTCACTCAAATTTCAAGTGAAAGCACTCATGACAGGCCCTACTACATGAAAATTGAGAAATACATGAAAAAACATATATGATTGCAATCACATTTTTTCGTGTATTTCATATTTTACGTGTAGTAGGGCCCATCAAAATTATGAAACAAGGGTAATCCTTCGATGAAAATTTAAATTTTACATCTAACAAGTGCTCCTCCTTGAAATTTGGGTAAAATAAAAGGGAGATAATTTGAAAATATGAGTTGAAAAAATAGTTTTTTTCTTTTTTCCCTCCAAAACTTGATGAGGTAATCTAATCTTTTTTTTTTTTTCCAATATTATTTTATAATATTCCTTAGGAGTCCCATATTAAACCTAAAAATTTATCTAATGTTTCTTCATTGTGTTGTTCTAACAATTTTGTGCCCTAAACTTCTCTCTTTGAGTAGTTCCCCTCTTTTCTCCTTGACTTGTTTCCTCTACAGTCGCTTGTTGAGTTCTTCCTTCTTAGTTGTCCCTCTCTCTCTAAGGTTCCTAAATCTTCCTCCAGTTTTTATGTGCTTCTCCTCTCTCTTCAATGAGAAACCATCTTCAAGTTCAGTGCCTCTTCTCAAGAAATATTTGTAAGGATTTTGACTCTGCAAACTTCTTACCCTTTCTCTTTGTTTACTACTCCCAAAGATTAACCTCACTCTAATACCTTGTTCACGCAATCCAAATGTTGTGTTGGACCCCTTTTTACTTTTTCTTTTTTTTTGGCTGCAATGTGTCACAATGGCTCTTGACCTTGCTCCTATGATGGGGAAATTACCATTGGTTTTCCCTACATATAGGCCAAATACCAACCTTCACAAGCCTGTGTTATATTTCCAAGTCCCCCTTTATATTTCTTATTACAAAGAAGTAAAACCTAACAAGGTTTCACAAAGGGTGGGGATTCGTGGTTTTATTCAAAATTTGAAACACCGAATAAATATTAGGCCTGACTAAGGGTTCCACCCTGAGCCATGCTATCAATTTTGTTGGGTCCCACCCCAAGTTGGGGATCAAGGTCCCGATAGCGGAAAGGTTAACCAAAATTTTTAGAAATGCCAAATGTCCAACTTGCAACATATCTAAGAATGAAACAAAGGTCTAAATAAACTCAAAAAAAAATAGAGACATCGTCATTTAAAAAGCTGATAAGGGTAATGCAACAATAATTATGTATAGAATTGAATATATATAAAAAAATATGGAAGAAAGCCTAAACCAAAGCGGCTACTATAAAATTATTAATAAAGACCCTAGTTTTGGACAGGGTACCAATATGTATAGCATGTTGGACAAGGTACACCTATGTCTAATTTTTGGTAAACAATATGCATTTTGAGGAGTAGAGCGCGTTGTGCGCAGATGTCTAAGAGTCATATGATCCAGATTTTATGCAGGAACGCAACAGAATATAGAAATAACCATAAACATAGAGATGCAGCGAAAATAATGCGTCATTTCATTAATATCAAATAACAGAAATATGCTTATAGACATAATGAAAAAAAAATAGCTAGGGTGCTGGTAGCGAATCTCTGAGAAGATATGTGGTGGCTATAGACCTCTGAACTGTGTTACAATGAGGCTCGAGGGCCTATTTATTATTGAGAAACAATGGAAAAATTGAAATGTCCAAAAACCTAACTCTAGGAGATGAAGCGCCAAAACTGTGGGTCCCGTTCGGGTAAATTGGTGTTTCAACTTCCTGGGGACGTAAATTTGGCATCCAATCTCTGTTTGACGTGCTCACTAGCTCGTTAGAAAGATATATCCGAGGAGTACAACTTTCGATGTGAGCAACTCTTGGTTTTCCCAAAAAACGGCGTTTAGAGCCTCAAAACGACTCTGGAAGTTCAGGACCCGAAAAAATGCTAAAAATAGTAAGTTGTGCTGCAACTTAAAAACTGAACGAACTAGTGTTGGGGGTTCAAATGGAATAGGTGGGTGACCACCAATATCCACTTGGATCATTAAGGCCCCAAAACGGCTCAAGGAGTGCAAGGCCCAAAAACCTACTAAAAATAGTAAGTGGTGTTGAATGTGAAAAGTTGCAAGAATTGATGGTGTGGGTCCAAATGGATTAGGTGGGTGGCCACCAATATCCACCTGGATCATTCCTCCCTCCTTAGGAAGCAATGGTCCCCATTTCATTGAGATCCTCCCTGAGATGAAGCAAATTTTGTTGAACTGGGTATTAGATTTGTTGAAGATGTCATGGACCTGTGGGCAGACATGCTGGATGCGTTTAGTAAGTTTGGTTTCTTTACCAGCTGCAACATCAGGCGGTGGTGCGTTGGGGGTTAGATCAATGGAGTGCTTGTCTTGACAGTGTAGAGGAACCTCTGTGAGTGAGGAGAAAATGTCCTTGTATTCCTCCATGAATTTTTCCATCTGCTGCAGCCGTGTAGGGGAGCCCTATTTCGAGGCTGTGGCCATAATATTCTTCTTTCCCTGTGAGCGAGTTGTAAGGAAAATCAATTTCCTAGTTTGGGAAACAATCTTACTACGTTGTTTTGCAGTAGTCAAAGAGATGACAGGAGGCTGTTCTACCTCTGGTATCTTGTACAAGTTATTTCCCAAAGTAATAATAACAGCTTGAGGCCTAGACTGATACACAGCATGTCACCTCCACAAGTATGGTTGGCCCAATAATACATCAGCTACATCAAGAGGAGCAACATCACATAATACCTCATCCATGAATGGCTTGATGTTGTACGGAAGGTGGCACTGTTGGCAGATGCAGATATCTCTCCCTAGGTGAAGCCACCCAATGGTATATGGCTGCAGGTGTGCTATGGTCGGTAGGCCGAGCAGTTTCATGACTTCTGCTGAAATGAGGTTCTTTTGGCTTCCGCTATCGACAATAAATTGCAGCGGAGAACCCTTCACCCACATTTGCGAATGGAAGAGGCGCTCCCCCTCCTCTAAATCCTCTGGGTCCTCCCTCTGGATCTTGGTGGTGGCAAAAATGGCACTAGGATCCGAATCAATGATCTGCTTCCCTTTGTCATTGCCTTTGTTTGGTTCTGTCTTAGGATCAGAAAATGCATCTTATTCGGGTGCCTTTAGTTCGACCACCCGTGACTGTCTGGCCCGACACTCGTTTGTGTTGTGAGTGGGGCTGTTATGAAATTTAAACCACTTCCCTGTGTCCTTCTTTTGATTTGTGGTGTTGTTCTGAGTCGCAATGCTTTGGCCTTGCTCCTTGTTCTTCGGTTCGGGGGCACCTTTCGGATTCGAAGATCCAAAGTCTCGCTTCTTCTACTTAAATTTATGCTCGATCTTGGCAGCATAGCGATATGTCATGCCAAGCGATGTAATGTCGAGGAACTCCATTTCCTCCTGAATTTGTTTGTGTATAAAGTCGCGGTACTTGAGCACCAAATGTCTCTCTGAATATTTAATACCCAAATTTGTGCGCAGGGTATGGAACAGATTCGTCAGTTCGTGCAGATCTTGATCCCTTTGTTGTTGCAGCGTGGTCCATTGGATGTATTTGTCCTCATAGCTCCCCATGGGGTAATATTTTTCCTTGATGCCATCTCGGAAGGAATTCCAAGTGGGTGTGGCCGAGAACAAAGAGGGTTCCCCTTCGTCCTCTTGCTCACGGTAGGTGTCCCACTAGTCTTTGACATGGGGGGCAGCTTTGAGGAGTGAAAAAATAATCTCTTCTTGGTCAAAGAAATCATGGACCGAGAAATACCCTTCCAGCAAATTCAACCATCTATCTATGACGTCTGCATCTATTTGGCCTTCAAATACAGGAATATCAAAGTTTACCTATACCTTGAAGGGAGTGGCGCCTCCAGAGTGGTTATTGGATGCAAATGCACTGTAGGTGGGTAGTCGTTGAAGGATCTGAGAAAAGTTATCCATCATCACGTTCCATTGTTTCTCGAGGGCCTCCTCGAGAAATATTTTGATAGGATCTCCTGCTCCCTCGTCTTTCTTTTCTTCCGCCATGGGAGGTAGTTGGGGTTTGCGAGGCTAATCTTGTAAGGGTTCAACCAGATTGAGCCTTAACTCCTTATACCCTGACTGCGTTGGGGACATGCAAAGAAAAACAAAGAAAGAGCAGACCACTCTGATACCACCGATCTAGATTTTATGCAGGAACGCGATAGAATACAGAAATAACGATAAACATAGAGGTGCAGTGGAAATAATGCGTCATTTCATTAATATCAAATAACAGAAATATGCTTAAAGACATAATGAAAATAAAATAGCTAGGGTGTTGGTAGCGAATCTCTAAGAAGAGATGTGGTGGCTACAAACCTCTGAACTATGTTACAATGAGGCTCGAGGGCCTATTTATTATTGAGAAACAATGGAAACCCTGAAATGTCCAAAAACCTAACTCTAGGAGATGAAGCGCCAAAATTGTCGGTCCCATTTGGGTAAATTGGTGTTTCAACTTCCCGGGGACGCAAGTTTGGCATCTGATCTCTGTTTGACGTGCTCAATAGCTCGTTATAAATATATATCCAAGGAGTACAACTTTTGATATGAGGAACATCAGTTCATGGATCCATGTTGCTCCCAGTTTTCCCAAAAAACATTGTTTAGGGCCTCAAAACGACTCCGAAAGTTTAGGACCCGAAAAACTGCTAAAAATATTAAGTTGTGCTACAACTTAAAAACTGAACGAATTGATGATGGGGGTTAAAATTGAATAGGTGGGTGACCACCAATATCCACCTGGATCATGAAGGCCCCAAAACAGCTTCGGGAGTGCAAGACCCGAAAACCTGCTAAAAATAGTAAGTGGTGCTGAATGTGAAAAGTTGCAAGAATTGATGGTGTGGGTCCAAATGGATTAGGTGGGTGGCCACTGATATCCACTTGGATCATCATAGGGTCTTTGGGGTAGGTCAAAGCCCCTTATTTTGTAAAAAGGATGGGAATATTTTGTATACTTTAAGCTCCACCCATGGTTTTAGGAACATGGTATTGTAAAAGGAAAAACTATATGAGTATAGGGATTTATTTTGGATATAGAATGCATATGGATGTAATGTTCGACCTGAATTGAGTCTGCATTCTATCTGTTTTATGCGAAATAAAATATTCCTGCAACTGTGTGCATGGAAACCTTAGAAATTTTGAAGCTAAGTGCGCAGACACCTATACTATGTGTGTGGAGGGAAGTAAGTGTTGTATTAAGTAGATTTGTTGAATGGCATCTGTATATTTAGCATACTGGTTCAGAGAAGCTCTGAATAAGCCTAAAGTAAGGATAATCCCTAAATTCACACTCCATAGCCCCTCTCAATGCAGAAACTTGGTTCTAGCATCCCCTAATATTTCCTCAAGTGAGACTTCAGTTTGCGTAGAAGATCATTGCCGAAAGGGCCGGTAATAGATGGTTTTGTTGGTTCACGTAGCCATCTCTTAACTTGGGTCTAGGCCCTTTTAATCCAATAGATGGTTCCATTGTCAGGACCGAGATCTGAAGACTCAGGGATATGTGGATGTGGCATCTGACTATAAAATAAATTCAAGATTGGGTATCCCTGAAAGAGCGAGAATTTAATGTACAAGAAAGCAGAAATCCACACCTGTCGACTTAAAAGTGGTTGCAAAAATATATTTTCACATATCAGCACAAGATATTTTTCTCATCATTCGCTAACGAGTTGCATGAGTGGCTATTAATGCTAGATGAGAATAAGACCTGTTTTAAGCACGCCGAGCCTATTGTGTGGAACCAAAGAAAATTAAGCAACTCAAGGAGACTAATAACAAGATATCAAGACTGGTTGATTATTGGATCAATAGTATTATTGGAGTCTTTAGTTCATTATTGATACATTTGTATCTTACAGCGAAGTCGAGCGCAAATTTTTCAAAGGTTCGCGATGTAAGTACTTAAAATCATTAAATCTCTGGATTAAGATGCTTTTATTTGAAAAAGGTGTATTGTGCATGGAATCAGATTGATGTTTGGGGGACGTAAATTTGGATCTACGTGAAGTGGTAAAATATTTAGGGTAGAGCGTGATAAGTAAGTCGATACTGAGTATAGTCCGTTTCTTGGATCTGAAAATGAAGAAGCAAAAAGTAACCTCTCAACCCCTAGAAGTGTGTCGCAGTTAGTATTTAGAGATCATCAGAGTGCCTCTTTGATTCCCAAGCCCTCTACTCCCATCACAAATCATCCGCATCCCCATACGGTCCCTCCACCTCCACCTCCACCTCCACCCCCACCTCCCTTGTTTAGCATGGCTTAGATAACGAAGATGCATGTTTTTAAGGGTTAGGGATCATAGGATCTCAAGAAATTTTGGTTTGTTGCAAAATAAGTATGGAGATTGCAACAAGTCATGAATTAGGATATGAATAAAGCTCAGGTTGTCACAACGATGGAGGAAATGGCATTGTCTTGCTATATGAAGTACTCTATGACACATCAGAATGCCACGTTGGATCATACAAAGGCAGCGATGAATGCAGAATTTAAGAAGCCAAAATCACAGCCACAATGTATTACAAAGATAAAATAAATTAAGCAATTGGTAACTGAATCTGTGTGGGAAGTAGCAAAGATTCAAGATGTTTCTAAGCCAAATCAACTTCCAAATCCCCAATGATCAGCACAAAGAGTGGTTTATAGTTGCGTTATTACCACATCTCAGAATACCATTATCACAACAAAATATTCCAACCCAAGCTGAAACATTGGAGATTGCAATGAAACTAGAAGCTTCGCCCATAGTGGATACCAATATAGGGGTTCAACAGATCCAGAACCAGTTGGTGAGCTTATATATGGAGCTGCAAGACTTGAAGAAAGGAAAATAAGTGTGACCTGACATGAGATCAGAATTTTTGGCTATCAAATGTAAGGTGGAAGGCCATTATAAAGATCAGTACCCTGTATTTAGAGACTACATCAACAATGGTGCACCTAACCTGTTGAGCCCAGGAAAAAGTGTATGGTGTGACTTGTGTAAAATATCACTTCAACACCCCACAAAATGTTGTTATTTGGTGTAGAATAATGTGCAGATGCCGAAGAAATTGTTTTGTAAGTTATGTAGCTTGGTAGGACATGATGACAAAAATTCTCGCAACTATGATTTGATGATGTAGCAGACTCCTGGGGCATACCGATTGCAAGTCACAAGGACGCGAAAATCATGGTTCGCCCATAGCACGTGGAGGATACCAAGGGAGAGGACATGGACAAGGAGGAGGCATTGGGCGAGGTCGAGGTCATATTATATGCTATAACTACGTTCAACCTAGACATTTTTCCAGGGATTACCAGAATCTCACTGCCCTCTCTTGTAAGTGTTGTTGAGCATTTGATCATGAGATAGAATATTGTGCCGCATTATTGGCTAAAATGCAGGAAAATTGAAATCAGTAGCCTTCTTAGAACCTGAAAATGATGAGAGCTAAAATGCGTGAAGAAAATCAAAGTGTCAACATAGTAACGAGAAGTAGTGCAGATACAGGAGAAGACAAAGTAGAAGAAAGGAAGCCTATGGAGGATACATGGGTCAGGAAGGCTGGAGAAAATAATACAGGGTTCAATGTGCAGCAAGAAAGGGAAACCTTCATGGAAGCGAAGAAGAGTTTTATGGAACCTGGAACTTTGACATTGATGGCGTAGATGCA
Organism: Pinus albicaulis; assembly: GCA_034641835.2. NCBI lineage: Eukaryota > Viridiplantae > Streptophyta > Pinopsida > Pinales > Pinaceae > Pinus > Pinus albicaulis. Next base: position 284,067,330 of record CM076584.1, on the reverse strand, counting down.
GTTAATGCCACAAAATAATAAGCCCAAGATGGTTACTGCAATAAAGGAATTTGATCTGAAAATTCTGAAATCATTTCTGCAGACATGTATGAAGTTGCTAAGGGATCAAAAATCTGTAGAAGGATTGCAAAAATTGATTGAAAACTGCGTTGGCAAGGCGGAACCCCAACCTAAGCAGCGCGCAATAAATAAAGTATATAGAAATAAGAAGAGAACCTACATAGAAATATGGTTAACTGCGCAGATAGGAGATTACTAAATGGATCAAGTAATTATTTATTTAGGGTAACATGCAAATGTATTGCCAAAGCAGACATGGGAATGTATGGGGCGACCAAAGCTACAGTGGTCACCGATTTAGCTGAGAATGGCCAATCAACAGAAGAAAAAAAAATTCCTTTGGGCCGATTGCATGGCGTTGTCGTAGATATAGAGGGATTAAGTGTGTTGTCAGACTTTGAATTCATAGATATTGTAGACGACAACAATCTATATCTGGTGTTACTTGGATTCGATTGGGCTTATGATATGGACATCATAATCAATATCAAGAATAGAAAGATGGTATTTGAGAATAATGTTACAAGGGTCGTTATTCCTTTGGACCCCTCTAAAGAAGAGTGATATGCAGAACCAGTCCATAATGAATATGGTGATGCAGATATTGACAATATCTATAAGTTGATTGTGCAGGATGAATATTGGATCAACCCCACTACAGATGGTGTTAGTGCCAGTATTTGCATCCTGCCATCAGTGATCAAAAATCCTCTTTTCATATCATTTTAGGGGTCCCACTTAGAAATTTTTTATCATTCACTAGGTCATGGAAAAAATTAGTCATTAATGGTAGTCCTAGTCCAAAAACATCACTCTTTCTCAAAATCGATTACTTGTTGGCATCAAGTTTCATAGCTTGTTGATCATACACCATTCATAAAGTCAATATTAGTCATGTCATCTTGAAATTCAATTTTTCAACGTTTCATTAGGTCACTAGGGTTTCCAAGGTCCAATGAAACTTCATTTCCACTGCATAAGACCATTGTAATATTCCTTTTCCGGAATATTTGTAAAACAGGGAATATTTGTAAAACAGAGTAAACTCTATTGAAGTGTTTGGGTAAGCTCCTTCTTTGCGTGCGCCTCCCCTCTTGATACCATGGTATTACCTCTTTGCTGCGTACCAATTCGGCTTCCCTCCGTAGTTACCACGTGCATCTTATTCGTGGCCCCTTTTACTCACGTTTTTTCATAATCTAACTACGTTTATTCCTAAGCTAACCACTTAAGGAAAAATTGACAAAAAATAAATATTCCAATTAGCCATTGCTAATTGGGAATATTGCAATCTCCCCCCGCAGAGCGTCTCTTGTCCCCAAGCAACTGTAGTGATGGATGCTACAATATTTTCTCATTCTCCCAAGTCACATCCTCATTCGGCAAATTTTTCCACTTCACTAAGAACTCCCAGATTGTTCTGTTTCGTAGTCGCCTTTCCCTGGTATCAATAATTGCCTCGGGTTGTAGTACCAAATGCCCTTCATCATCTGTAGGTGGCAGCTCCTTTGTTACTGTCACCTGCTACCCGAATGCTTTCTTCAGACATGATACGTGGAAAATATTATGAATCTTTCTGCCTTGGGGCAGCTCCAACTCATGCGCAACCTGTCCAACTCTGCGTATCACCCTGTATGGCCCGTAAAAACGAGGCTTGAGCTTCTCAGCTCCCTTCTGTTTCATGATGATTTTCGGTATGGCTGTAAACATAGGTAGACCAAGTCTCCTACCTCAAACTGTCTTACAATCCAACCCTTATCGGCATACCGCTTCTGCTGGTTCTGTGTTGTAGCCATGTTATCCTTGAGAGCGCGGAGAATGTCTTGACTCTCTTGGATCCAATATTTGGCTCTCGGAGCCTTGCTAGCACCCAACATCATATCAAGAAAAGATAAAAAATGGTACCCATACAAAGCATAGAATGGTGTCATACCGATGGACATATGATATGTGTTATTGTAACAATACTCCCCCAGATGCAGCCACTTCAGCCATGCTTTCTGTTGCCCACTAAAATAGTTACGCAAGTAGCCCTCCAACCACTTGTTAACTATTTCAGTTTGCCCATCTGTCTGTGGGTGATAGCTGGTGCCTGGTGTCAGCTCCGTCCCTACCAGCCGAAAGAGCTCCTGCCAGAATCCGCCCATAAAGCGACTATCCCTGTCATTGATGATGGTCTTGGGAAGACCATGCAACCTGAAAATATCTTTAAAGAACAACTCTGCCACCTGTGCTGTTGTGTAGTGTGCGAATATGGCGAAAAAGTGTGCGTACTTTGTCAGCCAATCAACGACGACGTATATGCAGTCCTTGCTCTGCACCGTGGGCAACCCTGTGATGAAATCCATCGAAATGCTCTCCCATTTCCCCTCCGGAATGGGAAGAGGTTACAACAAGCCTGTGGGATGGTTCATCTCCCCCTTGTTTCTCTGGCAAACTTCGCACTCCCTGATATGCCGGAGCACATCCTCCTTGAGGCCTTTCCATTAGAACCTCTCCCGGATGGCCCGGTAGGTTTTTTTAAACCCCTGATGTCCGGATAATGGTGAGTCATGAGATGCCTGAAGTATCTTCTCCTTGAGCTGGGAGCCCTCCGTTAAGAAAATCCTATTTCTATAGTAGATGATTTCATCTATCACCCTATATCTGTTGTCAGTCACTTGACCATCCAGAACCTCACATGCAAATCTATCCTTGGAGTACTCCACCAAGAGTCGAGCCCTCCAATCTGTATCCAGGCTCATCAAAGACAACGTAGCTGGTCTACGCGAAAGTGCATCGGCTACCACGTTATTCTTCCCTTTGAGATATTCAATGTCAAAGTCATAGGCCTGGATCTTGCTGATCCACTTCTGTTGCCTTTCCTGTAGTTGTTTCTGCTCCAAAAAGAACCTAAGGCTGTTGTGATCAGTCCTTACTCGGAACCTATTGCCCACTAAGTACTGTCGAAATTTGTCCAATGCATGCATAATGGCCAACATCTCCTTGTCATATATAGGATACAACTGCTCATGAGGAAGGAGCTTTCTGCTCTCGAAGGCTATAGGGTGGCCTCCCTGCATCAAGACTACACCGATCCCTTCTCCTGAGGCATCGCACTCCAAAACAAAAGGCTGTGTAAAATCTGGCAATGCAAGCACTGGATGGTTGCTCATAACCTCCTTAAGCCTGTCAAAAGCCCGCTATGTTGTATCCGACCAACTGAATGCCCCCTTCTTTGTCAGATCTGTAAGGGGTACCGCAAGCTGAGAGAAATTCTTGACGAACTTCCTATAATAGGTGCAGATGCCAATAAATCCTCGAAGATCCGTCACGTTTCTTGGCTCTGGCCAGTCTCTGATGGCCCTGATCTTCTCCTCGTGGACCCTCACTCCATCCACTCTTATGATGTGTCCCAAATACAACATCTCCGTCATCCCAAACTCACACTTGGAGAGCTTAGCATAGAACTGTTGCTCCTCCAAGATATGCAATACTGCCTCTATATGCTGGAGATGCTCCTCCCAAGTCCTGCTATATATCAATATATCGTCGAAAAAGACCAACACAAACTTCCTCAGATGACTGTGGAAGATATGGTTCATGCATGACTGGAAAGTAGCTGGGGCGTTAGTTAGTCTGAAAGGCATGACCAAAAATTCAAAGTGGCCATAATGGCACCTGAAAGCGATCTTGGGGATGCCCTGTTCCCACACGGGAATCTGGTGGTACCCAGATCTCAAATCGATTTTTGAGAAGAACTGAGTTCCTCTTAGCTCATCCATCAGCTCGTCAACCCGCAGTATGGGGTACCTGTTCTTCAAGGTCTTCTTATTTAGGGCCCTATAATCAATGCACATTCTCAATGTGTCGTCCTTTTTCTTCACCAACACCACCGAAGAAGCACAAGGACTGGTGCTAGGCCGAATATGTCCAAGAGCCAGCAACTCCTGGATGGTCCGCTCAATCTCATCCCGATAGGCCTTGGGGTGCCTATAGGGTGTGGTAATAATAGCCTGGACGCCCTGTTCTAACTCAATAGTGTGCTCAAACCCCCGATCTGGTGGCTGTCCCAACGGTATCTCTCCAAATACCGTCTCATACTTGTCGAGGATGGCCTGTATATCTGGATGAAATTTCTGCCTGGTAGCCCCTGCCACTGATGCCCGCAACTCAACTGCCCACTCTATGTCTCCCTTCTAGAAGTTTGCCTCCATCCAATGAGCTGAAACAGTCTGAGGTGGGTAAGTGTGCATCCCACGTATCTTCTCGTGCTTCCCGATCTTCTTGTCATCCCATTCCATCTCCAAGGCCTCCCAATCTGTGGTGACTTTTCCCAAAGTAATCAGCCATTGTACACCCAATACCACATTGGTGTCAAGTATGTTAACTACGAAAAAGTGGTCGGTTACTATGTAGGTTCCCATCGTTACAGCCAGTTCGGGAACATACCTGGCACACTGCATCGTCTGATCGCCTGGGACCAATACTGAAAATCCATCGAAGCTCTCTGTCAGTATGCCTCTCCTTCCAACCATTTGTGCATCGATGAAGTTTTGGGTTGCCCCACTTCTACTAGGATTAAAACTCGCTGCCCACGTACTGTCCCTCGGACTCGTAGTGTCAGATACTTGGGTACTCCTCGTAATGCTGCAAGGCCCCCCCCTGTGGGTGCAAAGGCTGTACCTCCTACCCTAAAGGTGGGGGTGGTGAATGATCTTGCTCCTTCTGACTGTCTCTTGCCTCCCCATTCTCATACTCATCCTCTTCCCCGCTACTCTCAGAGAATACCTCAATAAAATGTGCCTTGCCAGCAGCACATCTGTGTCCTGGTGCCCATGGTTCCTGACAGGTAAAGCACAACCTCTTCTTCTTCAATTCCCTCTGGGCATCATCATCGGGTTGTACCCTCCCCTGATTCCTTTTGGGGGCAAAATCCTTACATCCTTCCCCTTTGGCTGGAAAGTCGGTTTCTGGGGGTAAGATGTCTTGGTCCAGGGTAAGGCATCCTGCAAATCCCTAGTCCTGCCAATGGCATCCTGGAGTGTGGCTGGTCTAGTGGATCTGACTAGTCCTCGAAGTGGCTCTGTCGACCCTTCCACAAACATATAGATCATCTGTGTTGCGGATAGATCTGGCACCATTACTGAAATCCTTAGGAAATCTGCAATATACTTTTCAGGACTCCCAGTCTGTTTGAGCCTTGTTAGTTCAACAAAGTGCTCCTCTAGTTCCTTTCGGTCGAACCTCTCAATCAGTCTCCGAGTGAACTCGACATAGGTAGTCACGAAGGAATGCCCAAGTGTCACCCTTCCATGGAACCACCAATCCTGAGCCTCACCCTCCAAATGCAGCGTGGCCACCTTGATGGCCTCTGTTTCTGCCATTTGGTTGAGCTGGAAATATACATCCAGCTTCTCCACCCAAGACTTTGCCGAACTGTTTGATGAACCATCAAACGTAGGCAAATGGAATCGGCTTGCTGTACGCTGGGTATCCCCATCAGGATAATGTCTGTGCCCTTTATGATGGTCGTTGGGTCTGCTGTCCCGCTTGATCTGAACAAAGTCTTTAAATAAAATGGCATCCCTGAACTCTTGCCCCGTTGCCTGGCACTCAACAAAATACTCACTTATACGGTCTGGTTCTTCTTGTGCTCTTGACCCCGTATCTATACTCAGAAAAGTGGGCATAGTAGCACGAACGGGAGCATGTGATGCTGGGTGTGGAGCGGCAACCTTCTCCTGCAAATGGTGGGATGTGTCCGACCCCTCATCAACATGGAAACCCTTTGGGATTTCACGCTGTCTAGCTTCCACAGTCGTGAATCTTTGGCCCATTACTTCTATCTGCTTTGCCAGATCCTGCACTGATTTGAGGAGTGCTTCCCCAAACTGTTTTGCATCGCTATCATCCGCCATTGACCCTCTCTGCTCTGCTTCTACCGCAGGCTCCTCCTGTTCTGTGTCAATTACCCGAACGCAATCTCCTTCTCCGTAGGTGTTCTTCAACCTGCGCTCAATATCTCTGTACTTCCTACCTCTATGGCAGATGTAGGGTTTTTCTTCTGATGACATAGACTACTAGCTCCACAGGCTGACCCAGATCTATGCTCTGATACCACTGTAATATTCCTTTTCGGGAATATTTGTAAAACACAGTAAACTCTAACCAAAGATAGATTGGGAGGGCATTTACCAGATATTTCACCTCTAAAAAGAGGATGAGATCTGGAGGCTATCTGGCCCTTTCCAGACTCTGTCTAAGAGTGTGGGGGAAACAAGTGGTACAGAAATCAAGATGCAAAGGGAAGAAATAACAGATTGCAGACATACAATAGTATGCACAGATATTCAAGAAATAAGAGAGCGCTGAGCCATTTTATTAATCTGAAAGAAATACAGAGGAGTACAATAAGTGATCAAGCATCTAAATTTGCACAAGATCTATTCTCAGAATGCTGCTGTGTTTCAGATTTGTGTTGCATGGGATAGCTGTGACTCAGATCTGCGTTCCAGCTGATATCAAACGGCGGTGTCGCTGCCCAGATGGGCCCCCTTATGGATCTGCGCCTTCCTCCAGTTAATCACGCCTCCTCTGGCTGTGATCTGCAATATTAAAATCACCCGTTGATCCAAAACTTTCCTCAAAAGATGCGGCGCTTGATCTCTTACCCACGATCTTTCAAGAATACACCCAGAGCTTCCCAACTACGGACCGCGTCCTTCTGCGCATCCAATGAACGCGTGGATCCTCCACAGGTGCGGCGTGGTTAATAAACACGCTGATCCCTTAACAAATACAGCGGATCGTTCTTCCTACACAAATGCTGACGGAACAACCTCACCTGAGCAGGCACTCGAAGTCCCCTGGGGCTGAGGGCGAGATCTTCGAACGGAGACACTCAATGCGCTAAATAGCGCTGCAGACAGGCTAAACAGCCAGCGTGCTCAGTAGTCACAATGACCAGCTTGAAATACATAAATTCTCCATGATCCCCCAATGAAGATATTATCTCCTTAATATAGCGTTTGTTTGCTCTTGAATCCTTCGACCGCCTCAACCCATGATACCACGGTAATCTTCCTTACTGCGTGCACCTCCCCTCCTGATACCATGGTATTACCTCTTTGCTGCATGCCCAATTCGGCTTCCCTCCGTAATTACCACGTGCGTCTTATTCGTGGCCCCCTTTTACTCACGTTTTATTCATAATCTAACTACGTTTATTCCTAAGCTAACTACTTAAGGCAAAATTGACAAAAATTGATTATTCCAATTAGCTATTGCTTAACGCAAACTGGAAAGTGACCGGTGCCTCACTTGGATTTGATGGTACCCCGACCTCAGATCAATCTTGGAGAAGAACTTCGCTCCCCTCAGTTTGTCCATCAGCTCATTGATCTTGGGGATGGGGTAGCGGTTCTTCATGGTTTTCTTGTTCAGGGGCCTGTAGTCTATGCACATCTTCAACATCCCATCCTTCTTCTTCACTAAAACAACAGAAGAAGCGAAAGGACTAGTGCTGGGCTTGATGTGCCCCAATGCTAAGAGCTCATGAATAACCTTCTAATTCTCTTCCCTGTAGGCCTTGGGATGCCTATAGGGGGTGGTGATCACAACCTGAATGCCGGGCTCCAACTTGATAGTGTGCTGAAACCCCCTTTCAGGCCGCTGTCTTGGTGGAATGTCCCCGAAAACCGTGGAGTAACGGACTAGTATGGCCTGTACATCGGGGTGCGTGGGTTGAGCTGTACCATCTACCTCTTGTGAAAATTTCTTAATATAGAAACCCTATTGCAGTATCTTGATTTACTTCTCCTACTTGTTTGATTTAATTAACAAGTTATTTTCTGAATATTCAGTAAAATATCAAAGCAAACACAACTGCAGCCTACACATATATACAGATCATTCACTGAAGCATAACGCACACATGACAAAGGTCACAGTGTTTTTTTGACAATGTCCCCGGAAGAACCCAATGCGGGAAAACCAGTGCAACAACTCTTAGAGGGTTTGTTTATTAAGTAGAATATTTGAATACAATCAAGGGCACCAGTAATGCTTTGCCCAACAGAGAATTCATGACAAATGTACCTATCACTCGGAGACAAAATATGGCTAATCCAACCGAGGAAGCACTCCTTTGAAAATATTGAATACAAGCCCTTTCTGGCCCACTGGAACCCCAACGCTGCTCCTCCAGCCTCTGCGTCAGCTTCTCCTGCCGAGTGTAGCCACTGTGCAACACAAGTAGTCCTTGCGTCACCCCTCTGGCCTTAGTGCTACCTCTGCGTCACCCTGAAGGTCCTGCATCAGCCTCTGCGCTGCCTGGTACGGATTTGCCTCTCTGCGTTAGTATTCTCAGTCTCAGATCAGAATAATCGCTTGTCGATTTGCCCCTCACAAGCACTGCAAGCTCACTCAAGAATTCTCAGCAAACCTCGCCCTAGAATTTCGACTTAGCTCAAGTGCTACTGCTCTGTCTGTCTTCTCCAACTGACCCCAAGCCTTCCTTTAATACTTTTCTCTTTGAGAAATCAACGGTCGTGATTTAATCTCTAATCAAAGGCTAAGATTAGAAAAGACTTGATCCATATTAGTTAGAACATTCTCACCCACATGTTTAAATTAATTCCCTCTTAGTGAGGAATGTGCTCTAGTAACTCTTCACTCTAGAAGCATTACTCTGATCTCTGGCAGCAGGTCCTCTGGCATCGGTCCCTTGCGCTGCTGATGCTCGACCTGCTGCCCTCCATCCACTGCGCAACTACTTTTTGTAATGCTCCCCATGACTCTGTGATAGTCATTGTCACATCTGTGTTGAGATTTTGTGTATTTGGGGTAGCATCAGTTGTGCTCTAGCTCCCAAACTTTGTGAAGGGACTAGAGTTCACCTGATCTACAAGACCCATAAATGGATTTGGCAAATTTCATCTGGTTTAGGAGATATTAAATTAATTAATTATTTTAACGTATTTCCTAAGTTAAAACTTAGGAAAATAAAATAATTTAAGTGATTTTAATTAAACATGTGATGAAATTGTTTTAAGTCACACGGATCATGCTTACTTTTAATCTTAGCCATTGATTCAAGATTTGATCATGGTCGTTGATTGGTCAACGAGAAAAGTATAAAGGAAAGGCTTGGGGTCATTTGTAATGACACACAGAGACAGAGCACTGAAGCTATGTTGAGATTCTAGGACAGGGTTGCTAAGAATACTCAGAAGTGCTTTAGCTGCAGAGGGGAATTTATACCAAGGGGATGATCTGATCTCAGGGTCTAGAATACACAAAGAGGTAGAGAAGAGATCAACTCAAGGACAACGTAGAGAAAGGCAGCAGCAGCAGCAGTAGCAAGGACAACGCAGGCAACAACAGCAGGGATAACATCACTTTCAGGAAACCCTTCAGGGGTTGCGCAGAGACCCTTCAGGGGCAGTGCAGTGTCTGCGTCACCCATTCTGGGGTAACGCAGTCCCTTCCAAAGGTAGCGTTGAGAGTTTGGAGGCCATCCAAGGCTGACACTGAGCCTGTCAGGGGCTTCAGGGGCTGACGCAGAGCCTTTCAGGGGCAATGCTAGGGTTTCTACGCCTAGATCTGGCTGAGTTCTGTAAATCTCGTTTGAGGGTGTGGATCAGTTAGTATTTTTCATCTTAAATCAGCCAGGAGCTGTAGATCTAGAGTTTTCTTTGTAGGGTTTTCCAGATCTAGAAACTAGAGTTGTGTATTCAGAAATATTCTTAATAATAAAACCCTCCAGCAGCCAAAGACCGATTTTCCTACATTGAGTTTTTCCGGGGACAGTTTGTCGAGAAATAACTGTCACTTTGTCAATGTGTGCATGTGCTTATTCTAGATCTGAATTGGTAGAGAACTGTTATGTGTTTTGCTTCGATGTTAACTTGAATTTTTTCAATTGATAACTTGTATAAGTAGGAGGAGCTTAACCGGATTAACAGTAATAATTTTTGCATAAGTATTAGGATTCAGAAATTTCTATATGGTATCAAAGCAATTGCAGATCTAGAAGGGTCACCTGTTGAAAATCTGAAGGATCTAGCTGCAGAAAGCAGCTGGAAAGGCAACAGAGAAGCAGATTTGAAGGGACATCGCAGTTTTCAGGAGTAGATTCACGCAGAGGGAAGGGTGATGCTATCCAGCGCTGTGTCCTAGCAAGCCCACGCAATTACTGCGCAGAGGCAACTCAGAAACAACGTTGGTTGGGTCTGAAGCCGACCAGTGTGATTCAGATCTGAATCTGTCAGATCCAGGAAAGATTGCAGAAATTCAGAAGAGCTAGTGGAGTTAAATTTTTGAAGTTTTCAGTTTTTTAGCCTTAGCACAAGTGACAAAGTTCGGGAAGAGATCAACTTCTCAGAGAGTTTCTTGCCAAAGGAAACTTGCAGTTTGATCAGAGGATCGAAGAAGAAGTTGAATCATAGTTTATTTGGTAGATTTCCCTAGATTTCCAAGGAGGGAAATCAAGTGTCAGAGGGAACAAAGGGTGCCCAGTTCGTAAAGGACCCTAGATCCAAGATCTCTAGCATAGAGAAGAGGAGCTCCGACACATTATGAGAAAATGGCTCCTTATGGACTACGTGATCAAGATAGGCTAGAGGGCCTCTTAAACTTTTCGGTATGGAAAGCTAGGATCCCGATTGTCCTTAAGGCATATGGTCTAAGAGACCATGCAGAGCAGACTCTAGCCACACCGACAGATGCGGATCTCCTACGAAAGCATAGAGAAGCTGCTGGGCATGCCAAGCGGCTGATAATGGACAGTATCAAGGACCATATTGTACCACACATAGTTGAGAAGAAGACAACTAAGGAGATGTGGAAGGCCTTGACTTCCTTGTATGAGGGAAAATCAGTCCAAAAAAAGATGTTGCTGGAGGTCCAAATGAGGTCATTCATGATGACCAAGGGAGAAGACATCAAGCATTTCCTCTTCAGATTGCAGTCAATCAGGGATCAGTTGACTGCAACAGGTGCAACCGTAGATGATGCAGTGAGAGTCAGGACTGCCCTCAATGCAGTGACGAATGAGTGGGAAACCTTTGTCCAAAATATCTTTTGCAGAGTAGACCTCCAAGATTGGGACAACTTGTGGTCAATCCTGCGGCAAGAAGAACTACGTAGATTCACCAAGAAGCAGCACAACCCTGGGTTGAGCAAAGTAAAGGAGGAAGAGGAGGAAGATGCAGCCTTGGCATCAAAGAAGCTGCCAAAGAAGAAGAAGGATCTTTCAAAGATCAAGTGCTTTTAGTGTGGCGAAATGGGACATTTTGCCAGCCATTGTCCAGAAAAGAAAAAGGACAAGGAAGAATCTTCGTCCAAAGCAGCGGTGGCGGATGATTGGTCAGGAGATGATGTAGCCATGAGTGCTCATGAACCACAGAGGTGGGGTGACATGGACATGTAAAGGAGCTACATGGAAGAGAGGTTGGATCCTTGAGTAGCTCATCTCTTGGATCACAAGCGAGCTACGACAACCTTAAGATAGTAGTGGGACAAGTAGAGAAGTGGGTGCATAGATCACAGATGAGGCAGATGCAGAGGCAGATTTGAAGACTGGGAGGAGCAGTGCAGGGAAAAGCAGCAACAACATAGAAGCAGTAGCAGCGCAGAGGCTGATGTGACTTCAGCGGCGCAGAGTAGTGCTAATTACGTAGTGTAGAGCTACAGCAGCACAGAGAGCTTCAAAGGGACATCGCAGTGCAATAGCAGTGTGATAGATTTCAGCAGAAGGAGCTGATGTGACTTCAGTAGTGCAGAGGGAGTCTGATTACACAAGCAGAGCTGTAGCTGTGCATCATTCTTTAGATGTCAGCATAGATCTGTAGCTTATGGAGCTTCAGTGATGAGGATGCAACCCATCAAACTTGTTTGTCAAAGATTGGGCAAGAGATTCAGTTGTTTCTCTCAACAACTGAAGTTGCAGTACAACAGATCAGGAGTGGCAGTGCTATGAGCAACACAGATGCAACATATTGAAAGGGAGCTGCAGTACAGTGGTTGCAGTGGCAGTGGCAGAGTCATGGGCAGCAGTACAAAATGGCAGCAACAGTGGAGAGTTGAGTGGCAGGAGGCCAAGCTTCAACAACACAGAACCAATACTCAAAGTCATGTAATGCATAGTGTGATGTATTGCTAGAGCACACCCTTGATGCTAAAAGGGAGTGTTCAGATTTTGTGTATTTGGGGTAGCATCAGTTGTGCTCTAGCTCCCAAACTTTGTGGAGGGATTAGAGTTCACCTGATCTACAAGACCCAAAAATGGATTTGGGAAATTTCATCTGGTTTAGGAGTTATTAAATTAATTAATTATTTTAATGTATTTCCTAAGTTAAAACTTAGGAAAATAAAATAATTAAAGTGAATTTAATTAAACATGTGATGAAATTGTCTTAAGTCACACGTCAAGCTTTCTTTTAATCTTTTAGCCATTGATTCATGATTTGATCATGGCCATTGATTTGTCAACGAGAAAATTATAAAGGAAAGGCTTGGGGTCATTTGTAATGACACGCAGAGGCAGAGCACTGAAGCTAAGCTGAGATTCTAGGGCGAGGTTGCTAATAATACTCATAAGTGCTTATGCTACAGAGAGGGGAATTTAGACTAAGGGGATGATCTGATCCCAGGTTCTAGAATACACAAAGGGGCAAAGAAGAGATCAACTCAAGGACAGCACAGAGAAAGGCAGCAGTAGCATGGACAGCGCAGGCAACAGCAGCAGCAGCAGGGACAACGTCAGTTTTAGGAAACCCTTCAGGGGTTGCACAGAGACCCTTCAGGGGTAGTGCAGTGACTGCGTCACCCATTCTAGGGTAACGCAGTCCCTTCCAGAGGCAGCGCTGAGAGTTTGGAGGCCATCCAAGGCTGACGTTGAGCCTATCAAGGGCTTCAGAGGTTGACGCAGAGCCTTTCAGGGGCAGCGTTGGGGTTTCTAGGCCTAGATCTGGCTAAGTTCTATAAATCTCGTTTGAGGGTGTGGATCAGTCATTATTTTTGGTCTTAGATCAGCCAGGTGCTGTAGATCTAGAGTTTTCTCTATAGGGTTTTCTAGATCTGGAACCCAGAGTTGTGTATTCAGAAATATTCTTAATAATAAAACACTCTAGCAGCCAGAGATCGGTTTTCCCACATTGGGTTTTTCTGCGGATAGTTTGTCTAGAAATAACTGTGTCACTTTGTCAATGTGTGCATGTGCTTATTCTAGATCTGAATTGGTAGAGAACTGTTATGTGTTTTGCTTCGATGTTAACTTGAATTTATTCAGTTGATAACTTGTATAAGTAGGAGGAGCTTAACCAGATTAACAGTAATAATTTCTGCATAAGTATAAGGATTCAAAAATTTCTACAATCTGTACTGCAACTCCCTCTCAAATAGCTGCATCATGCTGCCTATAGCACTGCCACTGCTAACTATTGCACTGCAACTCAGTTGCTGAGAATTAAGCAACTGAAGGACATCACCCAATAATTGACAAACAAGTCAATTTGGCTGCATCTCATCACTGAAGCACCCTCTGCTGCTGCTCTGCGCTGACCCTCTGAAGCTCTGCCCTGCTACTGCGTAAGCACTGCACCTCTGCGTTGTTGAAGTCCCATTAGCCTCTGCGTTGCTGCTTCCATGCTGCTAATGACATTGCACTGCGTTGTTCCAATTTTCAACGTTCAAGCACTGCATTGTGCCTTTCCATGATCCTCTACATCCATTGACTCTAGTCATCCTGCTACTGTCTTTAACGGCTCCCGTAGCTTGTATGTGATCCAAGAGTTTGGGCACCTCAAGGATCTTGCCGTCCACCATCTGTAGCTCACTCTACAGATCTATGTCGCCCCACCTCTTCTCTCGAGGTACATGAGCACTCATGGCCACATCATCGTCACCGCCGTCATCCCCTTTCGCTGCTGCTGCCTTGGAATCCGAATCTTCCTTGCCCTTCTTCTTAGGACAAGTATTGGCGAAGTGTCCCAATTTGGCACATCTGAAGCACCAGACCTTCAATATGTCCTTCTTCTTCTTCTCTTGCTGCCTTTGTCCCTTAGATGCTAGGGCTACATCTTCCTCCTCTTTCTTAATATTGACTCCTCCGCTGGTGAATACCCTCTTGGTTATTCTCTTGATCTCCTCCTATCGAAGGATTGCCCACATGTCCCCCGAGTTTGGAAGTTTTTCTCTTCCCAAGATACTTTGGACAAAGGTCTCCTAATCATTGATGACTGCATTCAAGGCAGTCCTCACCATGAGTCCATCATCGGGAGTTGCACCCATGGAAATCAGCTGGTCTCGGATATTCTGTAATCTAAAGAGGAAAGGATCAATCTCCTCTCCCTTGTGCATCTGGAACAACCGCATCTGATTCTCCAGAAGCATCTTCCTCTAGACAAAGCTACCTTGATACAACGTGGTTAATGCCGTCCACACCTCGTTTGCCTTCTTTTTCTCGGGAATATGTGGAACCACGTGATCTTTCACTCCATCCATGATCAAGCGTTTAGCCCGTGCCTGATTTTCATTAAATTTCTTTAGAGGATCAGCATTGGTAGGCACAGCGAGGACGTTCTCGGCATGGTCTTTGATGCCATATTCATCAAGGACTGTCAAGATTCTGGCTTTCCAGATGGCAAAGTTAGACACACCCTCTAACCTATCATGATCTCTCAGTCCATACAGGGCCATCTCTGCTCAAACTGTCGAAGCAAGTGCTATTCTCCCTTTTACTGCTGCTACACTCAGCAAAAGACCAGATCCGGGTTTCTTGGTGATAGAAACCCTCTAGAGAGTATGTTCCCTCTGACAAATGATTTCCCTCTCGGAAATCCTTCACCAATTCTGTCGAATCAACCCTCTACGATCACTCCACTTGATCGAATCTCAATTTTCTTGACTAGAAAATCTGCTGAGGAACTGTTTCCCCTTACTTTGTCAACCAATCTTCTGACCCATCTCCTCAATCCTCTTGGAGAGGTCTTGCATCGATTTCAAAAGAAGGTGGGCAAACTCCTCCTCCTCATTTCTTTCGTTATCCCTATGTGCCATCTCTCTCTCTTCGACCTCCGGAACGCTGTCAATCTAGTCAGGAGTGATTTCAAGCCTCCTTTCCCTGCTCTTGTACCTTTGTCTCTGGTAGGTGATGTTCTGCCTATCTTATGGTGTCATAGACCATGTGCTCCACAGGCTGAGCCAAGTCTATGAGCTCTGATACCACTGTAATATCTCCAAATGGGGATTAAGAGTAATAAAAGTGAAAATCGACAAGTAACTACAACAAAATTGAAAACACCATTAAATACACAAGAAATGAGACCAAATTCAACGCTGAACCATTTTATTAAAATGTTGGGAAAGAGTACAATATGGTGCCTAGAAGGATAGCACCTGGGCCTACTCAAGGCAGGTTGATGAACAACTCTAATCCTAGCAAATCATCTACTGGAGTATGCTCTTCGTGGCTCACCCACTGTGCTGCCCAGTCCTGGAAATTACTGCTGTTGCTTGATTTCGGACTGTTGGTTGGCCTAGCTCCTGTGCTTAGAAAATTTCGGGAATTGGTCACTAGACTCCTCTCACTAAACCCACAAAAACCCGTGAAGGGTTTGCAGAAAGCTCGACCCCATAAAATGGCCCCCTTGGGCTTGGCACCCTGCTCTGCTGGGTAATTCGACCCTTTCGCTGAAACTGCTGGAAAATGCCTCTGAAACACTACCAAAATCCATGGTAGGAGGTGGCCAGCCTCCCCTCCAAATCCTCCGGTTGATCTCCTCTCCGACCCCCTACTCCCGTCACTTCCCCTTGGCTGGACTGCGCAATCACTGCACTGTCTGGACTGTCTTTGCACTGTCTTGAAGGGACTGCGTCCTTTTGCTGGTGATGCTCTGAATCTCACTCACAAAATGGTGGAACTTCCTCTCCTGATTGGGCACTCAAGTCCCCCGAGGCAGAGGTTGAGATCTCCGCTTGAAGATCTCTTCTGCTGAACAACACTCCAGACTTGGCTCTCTAGCCCAAGCGTGCTCAGTCAATAAGACAGAAAATACTTAGGTGAATGAATGATGAGGAATGAGCTGCCTCTTTCCTTTTGTCTCCAATAGCCCAACGTTCCTCTTGGGCCCCACCTAGGACTGCGCTGCCCCCTCACTGGCGACTCCTGCGCTGCCCCACCTTTGCCACTCTCAGCGCTGCCACTCAGCCAAATGCAGAGCCTTCTCATTGGCTCTCCCGGCCCCCCACTAAAGCCGCAATTTTTGCCTCTAACTATAGGGAAAATACTTCTGCTTGCTTTAATATGATTTGTGTGTCCTGGCCCACATTATTTCTGCCTAACATTAGGAAAAGCCAAATTCTGTCAAAAATTAATATTCCCAAGTAGCTGACTACTAATTGGGGATATTACACTTATACACAATAATTGCTTGACTAAGAGTTCTCCAAGATTTAGACAAAACTGGTTCTGCAGGCCACACTCTCACAAGATTAAAATTTAATGACTTTTATATTTCACTGCAATTCATGTTTGCTTTATAATATATATTGAGCTTTTTTGGTTTTTTGATTCCTGGCATGCTTAGAAAACGACATTGATATGGGACTTTTTCTTGTGTTTCTCAATAGCTGCTTGCAAACGTTGTTGCTATTTCTACATGGTTGTGAGATAAATTTATTTCTATGGTATAATTATTGGGTAACTTTGTATCTCATGTAGTCATAGGACCTTGGTGATTGATAAGCATAGCTAGGCCAATTGTCCTTTACATACCTCCCAACGATTTTTAAAATCTTGATTATAAACGTTGTACAAATTCTTGTTGCTATTGTGAATAAGCCTTTTTAGCTTGTCCATATTGAAGGACATTAACATCGATCACTTATGCCCTGTTCCATCTTCAAGAGAAGTTGCATGCACATTTCCAATAATCATACCCAGGAAATAAGACTTTCCCAATAATAATTGTCGGCAAATATGCATTTTTCTAGATTTCAAAATGATTATTACTGAAATGCCTGGTCTGCTGTTCAGTATTAGAACTCATTATCTAGATGAATCATAACCATGTAATTTTTTTCCTTGCCGAAAGTAGTCTTGAGTATCTTTTGATTCTGGTTGGCTGCGAGTGATTTCTCATACATTAGAGTTCAGTGAGAATGAAGTAAATCATTTGGAAAGATGATAATTTGTTGTTTCTTTTCAAAGTCTTCGTTCATACACAATATTGGCAATGATGCAAAATATTTAGACATTATTGGACAGTTGGAAAGCTGATATCTTTCCCCTTGCAGGGAAAGTCCCATCATCTATATGGGACATGTTGGTTTTTAACAAAATAAAGGCAAAACTTGGGGGCCGTGTTCGCATGATGGTTTCTGGGGCATCACCCATATCTGCTGAAGTTATCGACTTTTTGAGAGTGTATGCTGACTTTCAATTCATCCTCCTATGATTTGCAGTCCTGTGATTGGATCCTTTTTAACAAAAAGAAGATTAGAGGATGTCCTTTTCATAACTTCTGGTGGTAATGCTGTATATGTTCCTTTACAGTTGCTTTGGTGGTAGAGTTTCTGAGGGTTATGGGATGACAGAGACATCATGCATGATATGCCTTTGTGAGGATGATGACATTTCATCTGGTCATGTTGGACCACCTAGTCCTTCCTGTGGTGGGTTTTAGCATCTGCCATCCACAGCTACATATTTTTAATGATATTCTTGAATTTTACTTTTCTTCTGATAGAAACTTTTGTTTTACGGAGAGCTGTTTTCAGCAGTTGGGAGTGTCTTTCCTTATATTCTAACTATTTGTACTTTTATTTACTTTACAGAGGTAAAACTGGAAGATGTTCCTGAAATGAATTACACTTCTGATGACAAACCATATCCTCGGGGAGAAGTTTGTGTGAGAGGACCCATTGTTTTTAAGGGATACTTCAAAGATGATGTGCAAACGTAATCATCATTTACTTTATACTTTTGACATTGGTCTGGTTAAGTAGTCTGTGCTTCTTCTCCAATGCCATGCCATCATCTCTTCCATTAATGTCAGACCAAATTTCTTTGTAATTTAAATCCACATTATCTAATTCCCATATGCACATTTTAAATATGAAAATTTCACTGAGCATTGAGACTGCTTTTACTCAAGAATCAAGATAGCTGATTTTAACACACACCTTAGGCTATTCCAATTGGGCATAGGTTGTGAAGAGCGCTGAATTTTAGTTTGTACTGTGCATTATCCATTTTTATGTTGTGCAAAACATTCCAACATTGTTTTCATGAATATGACTGACTGTGTCATACATTGGGCACTAGTCAGGAGATACTTGACGAGGAGGGCTGGTTGCACACAGGAGATATAGGGCTTTGGCTTCCAGGAGGACAATTGAAGATTATTGATCGGTATAGTATTTCTCAAAAATAATTGTGCACTGTGCTGTTCTGATGAAATCAAGAAAGTTACATATTTTGAAGTGATTATTATATTGTTTTGCTGGTGTTTGCAATTCTTTTATGAAGTCATATTGTTGCAGAAAATGAGAAGTTCCTACAGAGCACACATTTGCTATATTGTCATGTATCATGGGATTATCTCTGTACTACTATTGCATGCATACAAGAAGGCCACTTCAGGAAAAAAGAAGGATACATATTCTGCTCCATCTGGACCTCCATCTTCCTTGACAATTAAATTGATTGAGTCCCTGTGAATTTCAGTAGTTCTTCCATTACCTTTATCTTGGGTCTTATGTTGCTTTTTGATGGCATTTGATGATCATGATTTTGTATATGTGAATTAATGGACCTGTGACCCCTCAATTCAGCAGGGTTACATATGTACCTTTTCATTTTTGGCAGTACTATTGTAAGCCCTCTTGCCGCAAAATCTAGCAGGTCTTGTAGTGGGTTACCATGCAAGGAAAGCACTAGACCAAGTGACAACAATCAGGTAGTGGCCCATTGTCACCACAGCCACTAACCCCTGCTCTTTATGGATTTTCACCAATGGGAGAAGTCCTGGTGTACAAGTCACCTACAAGAGATATTCTAGGCTTAGAGTTTTAAGGTGATGCAATAGGCTTCTAAAGGATGGCTCAACTTATGTACAAGGTTCAAACAATGAGAATAAGGCAATTCATATCCCTTAGAGAGGTCCAGCTAGGGCACGCTAGACCTAGAGCTCGAATAATAGCATGTAAAATGGAGTGGCCTAAGGTCAAGGTACCAAGAAAAGGTTTCCAACAATGTATTCTAGCAAAACAATGGCACATGAAACCTTCAAGAAACCCTCAAGTTGAAGCTTAACGAAACTAGGGTTTATCCTAGGACAAATAGCTAGGGCAAGAGAAATTATGTGGAAAAATGGAGAGATTTTCCACCAAGAGGAATGATTTTGAGGCAACCACTTCTACTCTTGATGTTGAATCCTCCCAATGCCAAAAATTTCCCTGCTAAGCAAATTTGCACTAAGCCCTAGATGAGGTCACTTGACCTTAAGAGGGCAGAAAATTGATAGACAAGGACAGAGAAAGTCAATATAAGGATAGGTTAAACATTGATCACCTATTAGACAAGGCCAGTGCCTAGTCCTTGGGTGGATGGAGTCTATGGATGTTAAAGATTGGCTAATCCTTGGTGTTGAAATTCCCTTGCACTCTAGGTCTGGTCTATGACTAGACTAGCACATAAACACACTAGCAATGCTCAACAATGAACAACTTTGCACAAAGGAATATGACAACAAATTGATCAACATTAGTACACAAGATTTTGGCCCAAATCGCGTTCCTTATTAGTTCATCAACAAGAAAATCATAGGGCTCCCGTACTAGGGATCGTGACCCTTTATGAACCCTATTATAATGCTAATATACACAGTCTGTCCTTTGATTGAAACCCTAGGGTTGAGGCCAATTCCTTTAGGTCCTCAACTTCCCAAATACGAAATACAGTCAGTAGAATACTCACTAACTTGGACTGATTGCTTGACCTCAGTACCACTTGCTGTCCTTGTTGTAGCACCATTCCTTCACTGCAATAGACTTCTGTCCACACAAAGATCAACTCCTTTTGACCTCTGTCCAACAACTGCTCACTAGTGGACTGCTCCCTTTAGCCACTATTCATACTAGCTACTTTTACTGTTGTTCAAGCCCTTGATCAACCTTGTTAAGCCACATGTAGCCTTCCTGGAAACCTTCTCTACTTCGGCTACCTGCCCTTGATCACTGAGGCCCTAACCATCCTCCTCTTGGACACGACCTTCTTCAACAATCTCGGCCTCCATCTTGGCACTCTTTGCCATCCTTGCTACAACCCTCTGTCCCCTCTTTCTGATCTTTATCCAGACCTTTCTAGGCCTTGGTGAAGAAGGGACTGCAATACATGCGAAGGTAGGAGGCACATCAACAAAGGAGTGAAGGGATATATATATCTCTATCTTGGGTCTATCCATACCTCGCATATCTCAGAAAGGCCGAGGTCGATTACAACGTAGGGAAAGTTTGGTCTAGGGCTTAAAGTGACTCATAAAAGAGTCAAGGAAATAAGCCAAGGAGAAGTATAGGAGCCAAAGAAGGAATCTGAAATTGAGCAAGAAGGAACCGAGAAAAGAGGAGACCGAAATCTCTGTCTAGGGCTACAAAGAGGAGACCGAGACTCTCTTTGTGTACACCGAGAAGTGTGGTGCAATACGGTGTAGAAAATAGAGGGATCAAGATTCTCAAGAAGAAATGCAAAAGAGAAACTCAAGAAGAACATCAAAGGCTAGTGACAAGGGTCTTAGGAGGACACTTTATTTTTGGGTCTTTGTCACAGTCTTGGTACTCGTCAATTAAGGATCTACAACAAGAATTACTCTCAGGTTTTCCTCTCCAAGTGGGAGAGGTTTTGGCCCTAGCTTGAAGAGTCAAAAATTTGGTGTCTCTTGTGTTTTGATAATTGACTTGATAAGTTAACAAAGGTAAGATCTAATCAAAGAAGCATAACAAGTATAATTCAAGCAGTTATCAAGTAAGAGAATTGAATTAAACATTGCCCTTCCAAATTCTCAACAATCACTACTGTGTTTCCTCTGTACTTTCACTGCTGCCAGCATTCCACAACCAAGCTGATTTCATCACTATACTGTTAGTCCTGGAATCATACAATCTGTGCTGTACAACCTCCAAACATAGGCTGCCACTACAGTCACGGTCACTGTCGCAAGGTCATCAACTTCTGCACAAAACCTAGCAGCATAAAAGTCAGTTAGTCTGTGTTCTTATCATCAACATTTAGCCATATCAACCTGATCCAACAATCACTATGATCCCTTACACATATCGTCTTTCGCTGCCAAAAACCCTAGCAATATATCTAAGCAATCTACAATGCCATTCAAGTAAATCTGATCTCTAGCAGCACTATAGATCTTGGCACTCATTAGCTGTTCATATAAGCCAGTAGTTCTGCTTATCAAATCAATATTGTCAAACTAATCTCATCTATACTTGAAACAATACAAAACTTTCTCTGCAACATAAATTCAATTAGACGTATGACCCTAGCTTTTCAAACATATCAACACTGTCAAACACTTCTGGCTGCATCCAGCACTAAGCCCTGATTGGCCAACTTTTGGATCTCAATTTGGATTAATAATGACTCCAATATCCATAAAACACATATGATATTTTAACTGTTCTAAATAACACTCTTAAATGTCCTACATAACACCTTTTGCAAGGCGTATTATACAAATTTGCCAAAATCTAGCTTCAATTCTACGAAATGGCCATCAACGACCAACTAAGCATTCAACAAACTAGAAGTTGCAAATAATGAAAATAAATAAGCCTAAAACCTCCCATACTCGATATACTATTGATGAGCTGCCAATAGATCATGACAATGTTATTTAAATTATATTCCTTGTAGCTTATTCGTGTATCCAAATAAAGGACTTGGTTACATTTGAATATGGCGCACAACCAATATTATTTTGACGACCATACAAATTCAGTGCGCGGAGACCTATTTAGACAGAGCACTCGTCACGTCCCAGTTGTAACACCACTCTGTCCGTGGAGTCTTGGCCTAAGTGACGCATTTATTTGATCTTTGATAGTGCAAAAGCTCAGGATTGCAACCACCATGGATACGACATATGATATTTTAAGTTTGGACCAGAACCTTTGCGTTGACAAGGCATAAACTCCTGCCATGGTGTATAGCTCAGTTATATATATAAATTATTTCACCGCAACCTATGTATCCTTATTAATGTTACTATAGTATTTTGACAGAAGAGAGATAGTTACGCCCCCTTTGCTTCTTGAAAATTCAAATATGTGAAAACACAATCAACGCCAGCGTACCTAAGGACATGCATGTCACAACACTTCGAAGTCTGTCAACTGCTTCAATTCACATGTTTGGAAACACCAGTAATTATTTTTAAACACAGTATTTCAGATATAAATCTTATGCTTTCTTCAACGATTGACACTTCACAATAATGCTTTCTACTGTTTCGTTGGAGAAATTTCATGGTCTCAAATAGAGCTTGGTAATAATGGCATTGGTATTTCTTAATTGCCAGGACGAAGATCAACTTAGCAGTGCCCAGAAGCGCATGCCCTGAGATGCCTCAAATCACAACGAAGACCTCTTACAAAGAAACACCCTATGAATTGCCTCAGAATGTGCTCATAATTTTTTCAATTCAACGTTCATTGATGCCTTGGGAGAGAGCGAGTGTTCCTTTATATAGATCTTAAGGATGCCATGAGAAAGCGGACTTGTGTGATTTGGAGGAAACCGTTTTTGGATTAAAAATTAAATAATGGAGCCATACTTGAGGCCGACTTCACAATATAGGAGGGAAATGAAATTTAAAATTTGAATTTTAAAATGGTGCCAAAATTTCCTCCTATTTTATGACCCGAATAAATTTGAACAAATTTCCTTTTGACTTTCCCCCATAGATTTGGACCATAATAAATTAATAAATTTAACCCCTTCACAAATTATCTAATTTATCTGTAGTCTTCTCTATCTTCAAAATAAAAGCCATAGTTTTAGCTAATTATATGCTGCCACATCATCAACTTGTTTGGGACTACTAACCAACACATGGGGTTTTGATAATTTTGGGAGGTGTATCTTTCAAACCGTGAAGAGTTACGAAGTGTGCCATATATCGTTAGAATTGACACAAGGAGCATCAACTAGCGATGGTCACAGATGCAAATACACTGATCTTCATCTTCAAAATCTTCAACAAGTGCAAGGCTTCTAGGGCTTCCAAGCTTACTTGTTCTTTGGAGCTTCTAGTGGATGCAAACTTAGACAAGTATTAAGAGCGTTCAAGAACCAATGTTGGCATCAATGACAACACCATTCAACATGGTCCTCGGTCCTTGACACTGTGACCAAGCTTGTGGCCCTTAACTGCTCACAAAACAGACCTTCGAAGCCCTATGGCACACGAATAGCCCTTCACAGCCCTATTGCAGGCGAGCAAACCCTCTCAAATGCCCTTCTTAGCTTTGTCCAGCCTCAGGGATGCCTTGTTTCAGGCCAATGGATGGTTCTTTCCTTCTGTGACCTAGTTAAGATACTCCAACCCTCTTCTAAGGCTCAAACCTCTTTATTAGACAACAAATACCTTAACCAACCTTTGCCTGAATCAAAGAACGGTCTCCTCGTTCTTCTCCTGATCAAATTTCTAAACCTAGTCTCCTCCACGAGGCTATGGCTTCTCTGGGTTCTCTTGCTCCACACATGAAGTCCATCTCATTGTGTGATTAGGCCTCTACTTTGGCCTTCTATTCATACTTGTTCAAGGGGTGTGAAACCCCAATAGTCATGTCCCTTGACCTTGCTGGCTGACTTGAGCCTACATGACTCATAGTTAAATTAAATTCATTTTCTTGGTTCTAAGCCCACTCCTTTGGGTCAGAACCCCCCAACTTGGGTACCTTGCGCACAAACTTACTTTTTTGTGGTTTTTCTCCTCTCGGAAATACCTTCCGAGTTACCCAAATTTCAACACTTGCAAAGGAGTAAGGATATTTTGATGCCCTAGCAACAAAACCGTAACTATTACCTTTATTAGGGATCAATATTCACTTGGGAGAGCTAATTAAAATATTCACCAAGGGGATTGTCATTCACATATTATACATGAGTAATGCATGCAATGATGATACCTAGCTTCTATACAATTTATCGTCAATAACAATGGTGCAATAGAAAAGCCCTACATCATCAAGAATTTCCATACATGAGACATAAAATTAGAAATTTGTTCAATAACAAAGCTCACTTACAAGATAACATGCATGTACAATCCTTTCATTGATCCATGATAATTTCTCCAAAGACAAGAATATTGCTCATATAAATAAAATGCTCCATAGATCACATCTTTCCAAAGATACAACAAGGCTGAAATTCGTCAAGAGGCCGAATTAGTCCATGTGATGATGAATGAAACCAAAATTACTCTCCTCTCTTTATATGAGGACAAGTGCTAATATTAGCCTAAAAGCCTATATTAATAAGATAAATTACAAGAAACCCTTTGATCAAAAGTACAACATAAGCACACGTGTGAGCCGCTAACCTTTTAGTGGTGACATCATGCATGAAATAGGCTCCAAGTGGCATCTTCAAGTGCTATGAGGTGTCCAAGGTGGTGTAGTAGCATGTAAAAATCATGATTTGATGGTTGGCCCTCAAATCCACATCAATGGCTCTGTGGTCCTAAGATCCAAATAGGTCCCCACAAAGTGGCCTCGATTGGTCTCCAACTGCTCATAATGTCCATCTCTGCTCCAACGTTGAGGGATTTCTAGGTGCTACTAGCCCTCCCAAGTCTTTGATGGTGAAATCATCTCATTCGAGCCCTAAATTAGCTGCCATCCCTCATAAGGTGCTAAGGCCATCTTGGGGGCATGCTGGATCTAGGTGTGTCATCTTGAAGAATCATCAAATCCAATGCAAAGTGGTAGAACATCCTAGGTGCAGGAGGTGTCTAGGGTCATGTGTGACGTGTTCTGCTGCTAAGAGGCCCAAGGCTCTTTAATGCTTCACCTGTGATTGCCAATATACTCCTCTAATGGCTTGGGCACCTGTGGGTAAGGTGCCCCAGGCATGGGCTGCTGAACCACCTAACAATTGTAACATAGATTCTAGTGAAAGTAACTAGTCATTAGGGGCAAAAATCATTATTGCATCTAAGTGAACCAAGCTTGAATGTAATGGACTATTTAATACTTTAAATAATGATTCCCTTCCAAAATGAAGGCCTTGAGCTTGCAATGGTGTTTCCTCCCTAGGCAGGAGTGGCTAAAGGACAACCCTATTAGGTGTTTCTAGCCCTTAAGGGGAAGTAACATCTCCTCACTCCACCTTCAATTGATGGGTGTTAGTGAATAATAATGATGGTATGGAGGGGAGAAGACTTCATGGCTACATGCCATGGTCAAATTGACCAACATGATGGGAATCCACATCCTGAGTGTATAGATGTGAGGAGGGAGCAATTGTGGATGCATGAGTTACCAATTCGGCCTTTTTTTTTCCACCCCTCTTTTGTGCCTTTACTTTTGCTTGATTTTTCTTTGTATTACTGCTCATAACTCAAGGGTTAGAGCTTGTTTTGAATGATGTAGTAGTTGTCTTACCCCTTAATGATGAGTCAAGTTATATCACTCATCAGGGTTGGGACATGCAAGGGTTTCTTTTTATGATGCAATGGAGCAACATGTGCTTAGGAATCGAGTGATGACCATAAGGAGTGAGGTAGAGTTCATGCCAGGCTTTTGCCAACGTGCTAATTTGTATGTCCTGGCCATCTTTTACATTTTGATATTCTTTATTTTAATTTTGTTTTATGGCCATGATATGCTTTTTCTGTTTCTTTTAGTTGCATCAACCTTCTAGGGCAAAGTTCAAAGCCCTATCCAGGTATGAGGATGTATTGGTGCCAAATCCTAAAGAACCGATGGTCAGTTGAACTCGAATAATGGATGTGAGAGATAAGGGCTTGTAATGTAAGATGGAAAATGTTCAATATGACATAGGAATCGATGGAACTACATTATCTCAATTAGGGCTTCCCAAGTAGTGCCCCTCCTATAACCATTGGGCCATTAAGGAAGGTCCCATTGGACTAAGATCGAAGATTAACCCCCATTTAAGGTGAGAGAACAAGATCACGGTCAAAACCCATCCTAGTTCACCCCATATTCCATATAAAAATACTTTATTTAAATGAGCATAAGCACCCAATTTCAAAATGATTAAAGTACCTTTTGATCGAAAACCCATCTTTGTCCATGTGCTCTTGCTGGCTAATGCAAGTGGTAAAGATATAGTATATCATCAGCTAGTGGTGGTTGCTGACTACATCGCTGACCCACTATTTGTCAAGTGTGGGAGAACAAGTTTTCTCCTACAGGGTTTACAAATTTCTGGTGGGTAACAAGCCCAAAGAATGCAAGTCGAAAGTCGTTTAACCCATATGGAGGCCTTATAGTAGGGTATCCTAGGCCTGGTTTGGTCGGCCATGGTTTGTCGTTTTGGTCTAAGTCCTTGGTCATTTTGTCTTGTATATGATCGGGGGATTTGGATGGATCGCAAGGGGACTCGTGGTTTGGAGAAACTATCAGTTTTGTAGGGGTATCACTAGTGTAGGGGCTAGTCCAACCTATGTTGGGTGCACCTATGATATTCCCACATGGTTGTATCATTGAGTCTCTATGCATCTTTTGGCCATGATATATTCATCAAACAATTCTCAGCATGGCACGCTTATAGTTTTTTAGTAGGTTCATGCTTCTTGAAGTGGTACACATTTCCCAATGCATGTGGTTGCCTTTGTCAACTTAGTTGCTGAATAGTTAGCAAAAATTCTAGATGACACACCACTTTGAAACTTTTCCAAACTATGAAGGTATCATTAAGAAAATGGCAATCATAGGTGGTACAATAGTTGTTGGGGTTTCCAGGTGGCATAATAGGAGCAAATTTTGACAATGACACATGCAATATGTCAAAAGTGGTTTACGGAATCAACCAGACAAAACCCAAGTGACATACTTTTCAATTTCCCCAAGACATCAAAGGTTATCATTTATTGCATGATGACAACCTGACTAGGTACCACATGGGGTCAATGACTTGGTGTGAAGGAACATGTAATACGTCAAAAGTTACGTAAAAATTTAGCCGAATATTCCTCAGGTGGTGTAATCCTCAAATTCTCAAGGGTGTTGAAGATCTAGCCACGTCTAGCAAATCACACCTCTTACTAATGTTTAAAATCAAAGGGGGGAAATTTGGGGGTCAAAACTAGTCGTTTGAACGTCGAGATGGATGTTGCATCTTGAGTGGACAAGAAAGTAGTCATTGTAAAGTCAAGTCTACGTCCAAAGTACCAAATCGAACTACCGAGGACCAAGTTAAGTTCTTAATGGACCAAAATCACTGTAAGCAAGCAGGTTGAGTCAAGTAAGCTAGCCATTGGATAATCCAATTGGAATGTTGAGGATCTATTGACTACTATTTCCTAGCTTTTGCCTCTTAGGGGTCAATGCAAGTGGAACATTGGGCTTCCATGGGACATTTCAGGCAAGTCGAAGTCCTTTAGTGGAAAAATTCGTGTATTAAAATATATTTTGATGTAATTTACCTTGTATTGGACATGTGGATGACAAGTAAAATATTATTTTTCAGAGAGGTTAAACTAGTTGTTACAGATAAAATTATAAAGGGCTATTCTGTCCTCTTTCAAGTTGTTGTTGAATTGTGAGATCAATCTATGTCATAATCTATGACTTTTCTTTTGCAAACACTTTGTCTCTGTTGTGTGGGTTGGTTTTTTCTATTTCATGTTTTCTTCATAAGTGTTGTAATGATTTTTTTAATAAAATAATTCATAACTAGTAAGGATTGCACAAAATTTGGAGAGACAATCCATTGAAGGGCTGCATAGCCATGTGGAGGGAGTGAACAAGATGCTAGTCTTCTTTATTGTTGTTTTTGTAGGTGTAGCGAGTTGGAACTAGGGTTGGGCCAATCCTTATAGGAGATGTGAAGTTCCATCACATAGTCAACCTGAAGATTGGAGATGTCTTGCTAGAGGCTGCTCCTAGTTGGATTCGAAATGTTGTGGAGTGTTTTAGACACAGGTGGGGTGATACACTCTTCTCGAGTCCAAGCCCACCTCACTGTCCAATATGCATGGTGAACATAAATGTGACTGTGATTCAAAACTTAGCAAACTAGAAGGAATAAATTGTGGCCAAAGTAAGCCAATTCTCAACAACCAAACTTTATTTTAAAATCTGGAACTTTTAATTTCTTGTTTTAGTTGGTTTATTTTACTAGTTTTCTCTTAAAGTTTTATCACAATTTGGTTAGTAACCCTTGGGATTTCTTGAGCAGTAAAATTAGATCCAAACCAAGGAATCAATATACTTTGATTTGAACTTTCATACACATTATTTTCACAGGTATATTGAGTTACATATTGTAATAAATTATAGCAATATCATATTCAGATTTTGCAGAGAATTCAAGTTACAAGGCTCCTTTCAAAAAAGTTTCATAAGAATCATGTAGTTAGTTCCCATTTTGATTTATTTTCCTAGTTAATATCTTTTATTTGGGGCTAAAATCAATCAATTCCAACCATTAAAACTCTATCTCTTTGCTGGAAATTATTTCTGGGCTTTCATCTAGGAGGGTTTGACCCCAATCTAAATCCATTGAGACATTTGAAGATGATACTTGTGTCAAGTACTTTGATGGATTTGACATTAAATATGGTCGACCTTGATGTTCTTATGGTTCTAGTATCTATGATGTAGATGGTGTTCTAGGTGCAACCGAGATCCATTGAGGGATGATGTGATGCTTTTGCAACACTTCATAGAGGACGTTCCGAGTTCCAACCATGTTCCATGATGACTTAGAGCACTTGATGGAGGACATTGATGCACTTTTGTGTTAGCATTGACCTTGAGGATGACTTGGCATAGTTAATGAGACTCCTTCCAAGTCTGAGGACCTTGCTCATTAACTTTATGGGCTTGGACATTGGCTTGGAGAGAAGGTGCATCTTTGAGATGACATAGATTGGGATATAGATATGCTATACCTTTCAAAGCTCCCTAGTAGTACAACTCAACCCAAGAGTGACAACACTTATGTAGAAGATGATGATAATTTCCAAGGTGAAACAAGGCAAAAGTCACAAATTTAGAACATCTTGATCCATTGCCAATTCTGTTGATTTTTGTAGCATCAGAAAGTGCTCTAAGTCTCAAATTTAGTGTGGAGGCCTAGACACTGTATTCAAAAGAACCCAGAAAGCGTTTGTGGAAATTCCACTCGGATTTTGTTTATTTGAAAAATCAATTATGTTAATGGGGGCACGAAGTCTAAACTTAGGGAAATTAAATAATTAAAGGGTATTAAATAAAACAGAGTGTGAATCTTCTAAAGGACATGGATCAAGTCATGTTATGATCTTAGCCGTTGATTCGACATCTAATCTGGGTTGTTGGTATGTCGATGAGAAGACTATAGAGGAATACTTGAGGGTCATTTGGAAAATACATCGAGACATTAACTTGATCTAAGATCGAAATTTCTTGGGCGTGGTTTGCTGAGAAATTCGAGCTAGAGATTTGAGTAGTGAGGGGTAGAGATATCATCCAGAGAGAAATATTTGCTCAGGCGGTGGAGCATCAGTCAGAGAGAGGTAGAAGAGATCTAGCCAAATCCAATGCTGACGGAAGAGGGTTGACGCAGTGACTGCGTAGGCTAACGCAAAGGCAGTGCAGAGGCAAAGGAAGGGTTTTCAGAATTTTGATGGTGGATTAGTTTCAGAGATCGAAATCCGGAAAGTGGCACCGGGAGGCTGTTCCTTAGGGTCCAAGGAGACAAAACGACTTGGCTGGGGCTGAACGTTGAGCCTGGAAGGGGGTGACGCAGAGGCTGCAAGTTGCAGCGCTAGGACTACGCAGAGCCTCCCCAGGGCAGGTTTTTCTTCATTTGGATCAGCCAGAAACTCAATGATTGAGTGAGGTAAATACTCACAAATTCTTCTACTAGTATTTCTCTCTGTAACTGAATCACCCTAGGGGTATTCAGAGATGTATTCAGACATTCCTACTGCTTAATAATAAAACCCTCAGATCTGCTGCACCAGTTTTCCCGCATTGGGTTTTTCCGAGGACTTAGTCCAAAATAAAGGTGTCATATGTGTGAATGATTTCCTTGTTCAGTTTCCTTGTTTCAGAATCATAATTATTGTAGTGTAGGCTGTTTCAGTGATTGCTTCAGTATTTCATGAATGTATTCAGAAATAATTGTGTAAAGTGAATTACATAATAGATGAAGTAATTTAGATGGTTGTAGTAGGATTCATTAGTTAAATCTAGGAATTTTCACATGGTTTCAGAGCATTGATGTGAAACAAGAAGGACAAATCTTATTTTTGAAGTGAAGGTCGTTTTTGCTGCACTGCAGTAGAATGAATCCATTGAAGGATTGCGCAGCTCTAGCTAGTAGGGCTAAGATTTTCGTGGCAGTCTCTCTCTGAGTGAGTCGACTTAGAGAAACGGCTTCCAGATTCAAGATTTTGTTGTGGCAGACGGAGTAGCACAGAGCCTTGACGCAGAAGACGAAGGGATGCAATTTGCTGAAGTTGTTGTTGGGCAGAAAAGCGTCAGAAGGAGTCAGAGCACATATTTGGGGAATTCTTGCTCAGTGATTTCCTAGCCGAGGAAATCAACATTTCTCAGTTGCTGAGCAGTACATGAGCATCAGAACTTACAACTCCATCAGGGAGTGCGTAAGCCTGCCAGGGATTGCGCAGTGGGGAGAAAGAGGGAGCAAATTCGACAATATTTCGGCGGAGATGGCATCTCACGGACTTTGTGATCAAGATCGGTTAGAGGGCTCCTCCAACTATATGATTTGGAAGGAACAATCTATGCTTCTTCTAGATGAATATGATCTAAAGGCGTTCGTGGAGAACGTGGTAACGGTAAATTGCATTCTGCTGTATTAACAATTAGCTTTGCTAATTGGAATATTGCATTTTTGTGTTATTTTGTTGCTTTAGATAGGAATAATAAATAAAGTGAGAAATAAGAGGGGTCACCTCACTTTAGCCACCTCACTTTATAATAAAGTGTTCTTTTTCCTAGTAGCTTGACGTTGTAACTTAGAGAGGGGGCCTTGGGGGTCCACGTGGGTGATGGAGGAGACATAAAGTTAACCCAAGGTAAACTGCGCAGATCCAGGGTGAGTGAGTTTGGAGGAGATTGGTGCTATAAAAGGAGAGGCTCTCACCTCATTTGATCATCCATGATTTTGATATTCTTATTGATAGCTAGACTTTGTCTGCTTCAGCACGCCGGTTGTATAGTCGGTCTGCAGCACTGCTTAGTGCACGAGTGTCTCCGGTCGGAGATCTCACCCTTAGCCTCGGGGGACTTCGAGTGCCTGCCCTGGTAAGGTTTTTCTGGTTTCACCCTTAGCTTCGGGGGACTTCGAGTGCCCGCCCTAGTAAGGTTTTTTCAGTAGCAAAGCAGCAGCATTTCTGAAGCACATCTGAGGAGGAGGAAAGCCCTCTTGTGGCTGCGCAGAGCAAGAGAAGGGAGGACGCTGAATCTTTGAAGAGAAGGACGTTGTTTCATCTGAAGAGAGGACGCTGTCCCTTGCAGGAGAGGTAGGACGCTGTCCAAGAGGACGCAGTTCCAGACTGGCAGAGAAAACGTTGTTTGAGGGGCAGAAGGACGCTGATCAAGCCCAGAGTGAGGACGCTGTCCATTCTTGGAGGTGAGGGTTGCAGATCTGAAGGTTTCTTGTCAGATCTAGCGCTCAGGAAGGACAGATTTTGCTGGGCTCCACTCGTATGTTGCGCATATGAAGTTTCATACGCGCATCCGAGGGTTTTTGGAAGAGATCCGCCTTGAGGAGGACAGTATCCGAGGAGATACGTACGCATCTAGTCCGAAGACCGAAGGGAACACCGCATTCAGCTCCCAGAGGCCGGTGAGATCCGAGGAGACAGTTCCGCATCTAGCATAGATCCGAGGGATTGGCTTGCGAAAGAAGATGGAAGCTGGGAGGACGTAGATCGTGAAAGGGAGGACGGGGCCAGATAGGAGGCTTCGCATCCATCGGGGACGCGCATCCCGAGGCGCATCATTGCAGGGAGGCCACGGGGCCGTTTTCCGTGATCCCGTAGTGGGGCCCTTCATCCGTCCGGAGAGTTGAGGCTTGGTGCTTGGCTCCGTTTCTCGCGCCGCGACCGGCGTACGCTCGTCTATTTGAGGGCTTGCGTACCTCCGCCTCAGCCGCGCTCATCTTTCACCAGGAGCAGCCTGTGACGCCGTCCTTGTTGCAGCCATTATCTGTTGAGAGGGTCTCCACTTGCCTAGGGCAAGGATAGGTGCACTTACTCCGATTTATTGTACTCCTCTCTATGTACTTTCTGATTAATAAAATGGCTCAGATTTTGGTGTTACATGTGTCATGATTCAGTGATCTGGTTCAGTTTATATCTGTATTAGTGCATTTCTGTTTGTTACTGGTTATTCCCCTTTGGGGATATTAAGGCAGTATCGCAGCCGAGGTCTCGAGGTCGAGATTCGCGGGAGCGTGTGGGTCAGAAGGTCCTCCTTTAGGGCACTCTCCCCGTTGAGGGTCCTATGGCCTTGGACACGTCGGGTCCTGCGTAATCGGGGACCGCGCGAGGGTCCCCGTCCCGAGATGCTCCAAGGGGCCTTAAGACCCCACCCTTAACACCTTGGGATGTCGGCCTACCAACAGCTCGAGCTTTTGGTGTAGTGGTTG
This sequence comes from Pinus albicaulis, assembly GCA_034641835.2. NCBI lineage: Eukaryota > Viridiplantae > Streptophyta > Pinopsida > Pinales > Pinaceae > Pinus > Pinus albicaulis. The sequence goes on along the minus strand of CM076584.1, from coordinate 284,034,410 downwards.
GGCCTCTCCGTGGTATCGGGAGCTCGATCCTGCCGAGGGTTGCAGATCTGAAGGTTTCTTGTCAGATCTAGCTTGGTGAAGGATAGATCTTACAGATCTAGTCTTGTATGTTGCAGATCTAGCCTTGTATATTGCAGATCTGAGGGTTTTGCAGTAGATCCAGCTTGAGGAGTGACAGATCTGAGGAGATATTGACAGATCTAGTCCAGATCTGAAGGGGAAACACCAGATCTAGCCCTAGAGGCTGTAGATCTGAGGAGATAGTTCCAGATCTAGCATAGATCTGAGGGATTGGCAGCAGATGGGGTTTTGGAGGACGTAGATCAGGAAAGGGAGGACGCAGTTGTGATAGGAGGCTTCAGATCCATCAGGTGGGACGCAGATCTGAGGAGCAGATCATTGTGAGGAGTGCTTAACAGCGTTTTCCAGGATCCTGTAGCAGCTTCATCTGTCTGGAGAGTTGAGGGCTTGAGTGCTTTATTCGCCTCGCACACACGTTGCGTAGACAATGCTTTCCATTTGAGGGGTTTGCATCAAATTTCTACGCAGCTTCATCTTCACCCAGTAGAGCCCAGACGCCGTCCCCGTTGGGTGCCCACTTCTTCGCTGGGAGAGGGTCTCCACCTGCCTAGGGCAGGGATAGGTGCACTTACTCTGATTTATTGTACTCCTCTCTATGTACTTTCCGATTAATAAAATGGCTCAGATTTTGGTGTTACATGTGTCATGATTCAGTGATCTGGTTCAGTTTATATCTGTATTAGTGCATTTCTGTTTATTACTGGTTATTTTCCTTTGGGGATATTACAGATTTGTGAGCGAGGTCTCGGGGCGAGACTCGCGGAGCGTGGTGGGATGTAATATCCCTGTTTAGGGCAGCCTCCCTGTTGAGGGTCCGGTGGGCCCTGACACGTTGCCGGGGTCTGCGAGGATGTTTAGCTGCGGGGCTGTTTAGCTGTCGTCCTCAAGATGCTCCGGTGGGCTGTTGAGCTCACCCTTAACACCATGGGATGTCGCCCTCACTAACAATTCGAGCTTTTGGTGTAGTGGGTCGGGCCTCGTGGTATCGAGCTCTCGATCCGGCTCACTCGGGTGGTGCTAGCACTCTATGGCACCTAGGGGTCACCCCACTCTCCTTGGGGGAGGTGATTCTGCTTCAGAAGACGAACGGAGGAATCCAATGGAAGCTATGTTGGCAAGATTGGCTGAGAAGTTGAGTGAGAAGATGGATGCAAAGATGGATGCATTCATGCAGGAGGTAACCAGGAAGGTTGCAGGGGGAACGCAGAAAGAAACCCCTAGGGTCTCTCAGGTAGGGGAAGGATCGGGAACATCTAGTTGCATACCAGATGCTATACCCATTGTGACAGCGCAGAAGGTCGATTCCATGGACACGCGACCTACCATGCCTACTTTCCCGGTAGAGGAAGTGGAGCAAACGGCATCAAGAGATGAGGGTCCCGATCTTCATGCAGTTTGGTTTGCAGATTGGCGAAGTTTGGGGCCGGAATTCATGGAGGCTCTCCCTTTCAATCAATATCTGCAGTACCGAGGTGGCAGTAAGCCTCATGATCGAAATAAGGGACGGGGTTCCCACCGTGACAGTAACCGTGCAGCCAGCAAATTTCATTTGCCGATGTTTGATGGGTCTCCAAAGACCACAACCAGGTCTTGGGTGGAAAAACTAGACCTCTATTTTCAGCTTAACCAGATGCCGGAGAAGGAGGCCATTAAGATGGCTGCATTACATCTAGAGGGTGAGGCCCAGAACTGGTGGTTTCATGGGTTGACCACACTGGGGCATTCCACAGTGACTACATATGCCGAGTTCACCAGGAGGGTGGTGAAACGCTTTGATCAGAAGGACCCAGATCAGCCTTTCCTCGAGCTGACCAAGCTCAAACAGACAGGTAGTGCAGAGGCATACATCTCTGACTTTTTGAGGGTTTCAGTGATGGTACCTGACATATCAGCGGCTCGGTTGATCACGATGTTTTTGGACGGGCTGTCAGAACCACTTCGTGGTCTAGTCCGGCCAAACAAACCGGCCACACTTCAGGATGCTATCGGCAGGGCCCGTGACCTACAGGATGTGTTGCCCAGGACTCGGCCACCTTATCCCCAGAGACAGGCTTTCCAGCCTAAGGGTAAGGACATGAGGATTCCGCCTCCCAAGGCGAATCCCGGACGAGGACAGTATGATGATGAGGCTAGGAGAGAGCTGAGACGGAAGCGATTGTGCTTCACCTGCCAGGAGCCGTGGGCACTAGGACACAAATGCACCGCAGGGAAGGCGCATTTCATAGAGGTCTTCTCCGAGGGCAGCGGAGAAGAGGATGAGTTGGAGGATGAGGAGGCAGGAGAGTGTTATGCAGCGCAGAGTGCCTTACCACCTCCACCACCAGATGCGGGAGAGGCATCATTTGCCCCTACTGGGGGAGCTCTAGCAACATTGCGAGGAGTCCCCAAGTATCTGACATTGCGCGTACGTGGGACAGTACGGGGTCAGCGTGTTTCAGTTCTAGTTGACAGTGGGGCCACCCACAATTTCATCGATGCCCAGATGGTAGCACGGAGAGGCATACCCACAGAGAGCTTTGATGGGTTTTCAGTTTTGGTTCCAGGAGATCAGACCATGGCCTGTGCTCGATATGTACCGGAGTGATCAGTGACGATGGGCACCTATACGCTGACTGATCACTTCTTTGTGGTGGACATTCCGGACACTAATGTGATATTGGGAGTGCAGTGGCTTATCACCCTGGGGAAGGTCACCACAGATTGGAAGGCCTTGGAAATGGAGTGGGATGATCCCAAGACGGGAAGGCATGAGAAGATCCGAGGTCAGAACACATATCCGCCCCAGACAGTATCGGCACACAGCATGGATGCGACATTCCGCAGGGGAGATATCGAGTGGGCAGTAGAGCTACGGGCTTCAGAGATAGTAGATACAGGCAGGGCAGTGCACCCTGATCTACAGACTCTTCTTGACAGATATGCAGTAGTGTTTGGAGATATTCCACTGGGACAGCCACCAGATCGGGGGTTTGAGCACACGATAGAGTTGGAGCAGGGGATACAGGCAGTGATCACCACCCCTTATAGGCATCCTAAGGCCTACATGGATGAGATAGAGCGGGCCATTCAGGAGCTGTTAGCCCTTGGACACATTCGGCCCAGTACCAGTCCTTTCGCTTCTTCAGTAGTGTTGGTGAAGAAGAAGGACGACACATTACGCATGTGTATTGATTACAGGGCACTGAACAAGAAGACATTGAAGAACCGGTACCCCATTCCCAGGATCGATGAGTTGATGGACGAGTTGAGAGGAGCACGTTTCTTCTCGAAGATTGATTTGAGGTCCGGGTACCATCAGATACGCATGAGGGACCAGGACGTTCCCAAAACTGCTTTCAGGTGTCATTATGGGCACTTTGAGTTTTTGGTCATGCCATTTGGACTAACCAATGCACCTGCCACTTTCCAGTCTTGCATGAACCATATCTTCAGGGAGCATCTGAGGAAGTTCGTGCTGGTCTTCCTTGATGATATTCTCATATACAGCAGGACTTGGGAGGAGCACCTCCAGCACATAGAGACAGTTTTGCGCATCCTGGAGGAGCAGCAGTTCTTTGCCAAACTCTCCAAGTGTGAGTTTGGTTTGACAGAGATGTTGTATTTGGGACACATCATAGGAGTGGACGGAGTGAGAGTCCATGACGAGAAGATCCGGGCCATCAGGGACTGGCCAGAGCCGCGGAATGTGACAGAACTTAGAGGGTTCATTGGTATCTGCACTTATTACAGGAAGTTCGTCAAGGGCTTCTCACAGCTTGCTGCACCCCTCACGGAGCTGACAAGGAAGGGGGCATTCAGTTGGACGGACACCGCACAACGAGCTTTTGATAAGCTCAAAGAGGTGATGAGTAGTTGTCCGGTGTTGGCGTTGCCTGATTTCACTCAGCCCTTTATCCTAGAGTGCGATGCCTCAGGAGAAGGGATTGGAGCAGTTTTGATGCAGGAGGGTCACCCGATTGCATTCGAGAGCCGAAAACTCCTTCCACATGAGAGACTTTATCCTATCTATGATAAGGAGATGTTGGCCATTATGCATGCCTTGGCCAAATTCCGGCAGTACTTGGTAGGCGGCAGATTTAGAGTCAGGACAGATCATAATAGCCTGAAGTACTTTTTGGAGCAGTAACAGTTGCAGGAGAGGCAGCAGAAGTGGATCAGCAAGATCCAGGCTTATGACTTTGACATAGAGTATGTCAAAGGGAAGAACAATGTGGTAGCAGATGCCCTTTCTCGTAGACTAGCTACATTATCCCTCATGAGCTTGGACGCTGATTGGAAGGCTCGACTACTGGTTGAGTATTCCAAGGATAGATTTGCATGCGAGGTGCTGGATGGACAGATAGCGGATAGCAGATACAGGGTGGCAGATGAGGTCATCTATTACAGGGATCGGATCTTCTTGACCGAGAGATCTCAGCTCAAGGAGAAGATACTCCATGCCTCTCATGATTCACCATTGGCAGGACATCAGGGGTTCACCAAGATGTACAGGGCCATCCAGGAGAGATTTGCATGGAAGGGCCTCAAGGAGGACGTACTCCAACATGTCAGGGAGTGCGAGGTTTGCCAGCGGAACAAAGGGGAGATGAACCATCCCGCAGGGTTGTTGCAGCCGCTTCCCATTCCCGAGGGGAAGTGGGAGAGTGTCTCGATGGACTTCATCACGGGTTTGCCCACAGTGCAGGGCAAGGACCGCATCTTCGTAGTAGTTGACCGGCTAACGAAGTATGCTCACTTCTTTGCCATTTCGGCACACTACACAGCAGCACAGGTGGCAGAATTGTTTTTCCGGGAGGTTTTCAGATTGCATGGTCTACCCAAGACCATTGTTAGTGACAGGGACAGCCGCTTTATGGGTGGATTTTGGCAGGAGCTCTTCCGACTAGTAGGGACTGAGTTGACACCGAGCACCAGCTATCATCCCCAGACGGACGGGCAGACAGAGATAGTTAACAAGTGGCTGGAGGGCTACTTGCGTAACTACGTCAGCGGGCAGCAGCGAGCGTGGCTGAAATGGCTACATCTGGGCGAGTACTGCTACAACACAACCCATCATATGTCTATCGGCATGACACCGTTTTATGCGTTGTATGGATATCATTCCTTGTCTTTTGTGGATGTGATGTTTGGGGTTAGCAGGGCTCCACGAGCCAAACTATGGATCCAAGAGAGCCAAGACATCCTTCAGACTCTCAAGGACAACATAGCCACCGCCCAAAATCAGCAGAAGTTATATGCAGACAGGGGCCGAGTGGAGAGACACTTTGAGGTGGGGGATTTGGTCTACTTGCGGTTGCAGCCATACCGCCAGTCTTCACTCAAACAGAAGGGGGCAGAGAAGCTTAAGCCTCGTTTTTATGGACCATACAGGGTGATTCGTAGGATCGGACAGGTTGCATATGAGTTGGAGTTGCCCCAAGGCAGCCGGATTCATAACATTTTCCATGTATCCTGCCTGAAGAAGGCACTGGGCCAGCATGTGACAGTCACCGGGGAGCTACCTCCGACAGATGATGAGGGGCACTTGGTATTACAGCCGGAGGCCATTATTGACACCAGGGAAAGACAGCTGCGTAGCAGGAAGATCAGAGAGTTCCTGGTGAGATGGAAGAATCTGCCAGATGAGGATGCCACTTGGGAGGATGAGAAGATCTTGCAGCATCCCTCACTTCAGTTGCTTGAGGACAAGCAACGTTTTGCCGGGGGAGACTGTAATATTCCCAATTAGCTTTGCTAATTGGAATATTGCATTTTTGTGTTATTTTGCTGCTTTAGATAGTAATAATAACTAAAGTGAGAAATAAGAGGGGTCACCTCACTTTAGCCACCTCACTTTATAATAAAGTGTTCTTTTTCCTAGTAGCTTGACGTTGTAACGTAGAGAGGGGGCCTTGGGGGTCCACGTGGGTGATGGAGGAGACATAAAGTTAACCCAAGGTAAACTGCGCAGATCCAGGGTGAGTGAGTTTGGAGGGAGATTGGTGCTATAAAAGGAGAGGCTCTCACCTCATTTGATCATCCATGATTTTGATATTCTTATTGATAGCTAGACTTTGTCTGCTTCAACACGCCGGTTGTTTAGTCGGTCTGCAGCACTGCTTAGTGCACGAGTGTCTCCGGTCGGAGATCTCACCCTTAGCCTCGGGGGACTTCGAGTGCCTGCCCTGGTAAGGTTTTTCTGGTTTCACCCGTAGCTTCGGGGGACTTCGAGTGCCCGCCCTAGTAAGGTTTTTCAGTAGCAAAGCAGCAGCATTTCTGAAGCACATCTGAGGAGGAGGAAAGCCCTCTTGTGGCTGCGCAGAGCAAGAGAAGGGAGGACGCTGAATCTTTGAAGAGAAGGACGCTGTTTTATCTGAAGAGAGGACGCTGTCCCTTGCAGGAGAGGTAGGACGCTGTCCAAGAGGACGCAGTTCCAGACTGGCAGAGAAAACGTTGTTTGAGGGGCAGAAGGACGCTGATCAAGCCCAGAGTGAGGACGCTGTCCATTCTTGGAGGTGAGGGTTGCAGATCTGAAGGTTTCTTGTCAGATCTAGCTTGTGAAGGATAGATCTTGCAGATCTAGTCCTGTATGTTGCAGATCTAGCCTTGTATATTGCAGATCTGAGGGTTTTGCAGTAGATCCAGCTTGAGGAGTGACAGATCTGAGGAGTTATTGACAGATCTAGTCCAGATCTGAAGGGGAAACACCAGATCTAGCCCTAGAGGCTGTAAATCTGAGGAGATAGTTCCAGATCTAGCATAGATCTGAGGGTTTGGCAGCAGATTGGGTTTTGGAGGACGCAGTTGTTAAGAAGCTAGTAGAAGATGAAGATATGGCTGATTTGTTAATGTGAAGCTTGCTGCCTTACTTTGATTGATTTGTGACTCATTGCATCTCCTTGGAGAGACTCAAGCACTTCAGTCAAGAAGTTATCAACAATTTTCGAAACCCAAATTTTAGAAGATATTATTTTTAATACCAAAATACTATAATACTATAAAATATAGGTGCAATAAACTATTATTTTGATCAACAAGACTCTAAATAAGCATTAATTTGCATCCATTTATATAATTAGTTAAACTAAATTATATAGTTGATAATAGGATAGTAGAATATATTATAGGGTACTTTCAGAATGAAATACATTTTGTTCATTCATTGGAAAGCTTCACAAACCACTGTGATAATAGAGTTCTCAGCGCTAATACAATTATTTTGTCGATCTGTGCATATATTTCTCAATATCCCCTTCCCATATGGGAAAGGAGTGGACTAGTCACTTACCTCACAAGGTCCTTATGGAGTTGTTGTTCCAGGCCACACGTGCACACCATTTTACCAACAAGACAATTTAGTAGACAACTCGACAAGGCCTTGGAGCTGGGTGCCCCCAAATCCACACAGCCAACCATCCATCAGGAGAATTTTTCCATGCCTGGATGTTAGGAGAGCTTGCTCAAATTTGGGCTTCCCACAAGGATCATACTGTAGAGCCCTATCAGTCCCAGACACACTCCAAAGGACATCATCCACTAGTCCAAAAAAAATTTTGCGGTCATTGAGGACTCTAGCAGGGAGACCCCCCTTGATCTAATTGCTCGTCCTCACCTGTCAGCACTAGCATACCATGACTAGTTCAAACTAAAGTTCCTTTGGTCCTCAGATATCATACATATTATCTTTTTCTTGTAATTACTTTATCTCCACTCCGAGTCATGTACTTTCTTATCTTCTCTTGTTGTTCTGCTTCTAGCACAATTAAAAATCTGTTTTGATATGATTTTTAGCATCTTTATAGTCCACACTTCCACACTTCCACATTGTATTTTGGCTAGTGATGTACTCTTATAATCCCATTGACCTAACATTTTCCCCAAGGAAAACCTTGTGGGGAAACCCAAGAGATGCTTCCTCATGTTTGTGGATGGCATCCCTAGTAACCCTGTTCGCTAAAGTCATAGACTAGTGTGCCTAACCAGGAGGGTTGAACTAGGCAGATGCCCAACAACATGAAAAAAAACCAGTTGAGCTAACCCTTGGTCTTCCCATTGACATACTCCTTTGATCATTTGCTGGACATTAATAAACTTATATTATCAAACTTTGGTTTTTACAAATACTGCAACAAAAAAGGTGGTTTGACAAACAATGCAACAAATCAGAACTCATATTTTAATAATTTAGACGATAAGAGGTATTCCAAAAATCATTGACAAAGACAGCCATGCTTTTATCTAGATTTGCATTTGAAAAAATTGTCAACTTATCTGTTATATTGTCAACTTGAAATGTGAAATCCAGATATGAAAACTAGATATGAAAGTATTTCAAAAATCACCTCTTGGGTATTAAAATAAGAATGGAGCTGTACAGGATGGCATCAAGGCCAATGAGAAAAATTACAATTAATT